>JAQQSK010003181.1:2496-230461 GCA_028658325.1 Potorous gilbertii
TTTGGGATACAGAGGCTTTGACTCCTATGTCTTTACCTGATGGTAAGCATATCTCTTCATCGTCGTCAGAGACGAATGGCGGAATTAATTTCTCAAGAAAATAACCATCTATGGTCTTAGTTTTTTTCCCTTTTCTGGGCATTTTCCCAGCCAGTTACTTGACTTTTGAGAGTCCTCTCCACCCCCCTGGTTTAGATCCGCTGAGCTAGTGCTTGAGGTCTGGGATTCAAATCTGCTCCCCAGCTCCAGGGCTTTTGGCGGCAGGCCTGAGTGCTCTTCAATGGGGGTTTATCTGCTGGTTCTCAGGTGGGGGCAGGGCTGCCTCTCAGGCTCAGTTCCCTCAGGGGTTTTATACAGAGATCCTTTGTAGTGGTGCTGGGGTGGAGCTCCAGTCCACTCTGGGAGTCTCTGGCTGAGCTGCTTCAGCCTCTGCCACAGCGGCTGCTTCCCAGGAGGTCCGAGACCCGGAGATCCCCCGCTCCCCTCTCAGCCCGTCTCTCTCATTGACCTGTGAGTCTGTGGGTGGTGGGACCTTTGCGGCCGCCCGGAGATTCAGGTCCCTGACTCCTGCTTGGGTCTGCTGGTTCCTCTCAGTGCCGCGTGGCCGGGGCGGGGGAGGGGAGCGCTCGGCCAGACAGGGCTCTGCTCCCGTCCCGGGGTACCTTTGTGGTCGGTTTTTCAGGGCTCTCTGCAACGGAAATCTCTTTCACTGTGTTGCTGCGCGGCTTCCACTGTTCCAGAATTTGTCAGGAGTTCTTTTTACAGGAAATCTATGGGCTGTGGGTTCGGACCTAGCATAGGTGAGTCTTTCTACTCTGCCATCTTGGCTCCGCCCCCCGGGATATACATTTTTATTGTTGAGTTCATTTTAGTCATGTCCAACTCTTCTTGACCCCATTTGATGTTTGCAGAGGTACTGGAGTGGCTTTGCCATTTCCTTCTCCAACTCATTTTACAGATGAGGAAGCTGAGGCAAACAGGGTTAAGTGACTTGTCATGGGTCACACTGCTAGTAAGTGTCTGAGGCCAATTTTGAATTCAGATATTGCTGACTCCAGGGCTGGTGCTCTATCACTACACCACCTAGCTGCTCTAGGGGATTTAAATACATAATATAACTTGAAAAAAAGAGAGACAATAGCTACCCTCAGGAAACTTAAAGTCTAAAGGGGGAAGACAATGCATAGAAGAAGAAAAGTAAATTGAAAAGGAGGGAGAGGAGAAAATGAGGAGGGTACCTAGATAGGGACTTGGTAGAGAAGTCAGAGAAATGTAAAATGAATATAGCTCCTAGGAAATGAGAAGATGTACCCCTACCCCCCATTTTAAATAGATTCTTTAAATTCATGGTGAGATGTATCCAGTCATTTATCCCCATAATAAGTCTGTACCTAGTTTGGTCCCCATGTGTGTGTTTTTTTTTTCAGCTGAGCAGCTGATAGTGGTAAAAAAAAAAAGTTGTTATATCACTAGAGGATGTCTTGTTATTCCCATTTTACTAATGGAAAAACTGAGGATCAGTGAAATTAAGTGACTTGCCCATCATCACAGAGGCGATGATAAAAGTAGGTTTTGAATTTGGTTCTTCCTGATGCCACATCCATCATTTAAGCCCACTACAACATAATGAATACCTTTGTTTTTTTGTAAGGGGTTTTATTTTTTGTTATTTTTTGGTTTTTTATTTTGGTAAATAACATTTTAATTTTTTCCAACTAAATGTAAAGATAGTTTTCAGCATTCATTTCTTATAAGATTTTGAATTTCAATTTTTTTCTCCCACCCTTCCTTCCATGCCCCCTCCCCAAGACAGAAAGCAGTCTGATATGTTATACATGTACAATCATGTAAAAATATTTCTATACTGCTCATGTTATGAAAGAAGAAACAGAACAAAAGGGAAAAGTCACCAAAAATAGTTAAAATAGTATGCTTCAATCTGCATTCAGAACTCCATAGTTCTTTCTCTGAATGCATTTTCCATCATGAGTCTTTTGGAGTTGTCCTGGATTATTGTACTGCTGAGAAGAGCTAAGTCAATCATAACTGATCATTGCAAAATGTTGCTGTTACCATGTACAATGTTCTCCTTGTTCTGCTCATTTGGTTGCATTGATTTGGTTTGTGCAAAACATTTTGAATTTAATGTAATCAAAATTATCCATTTTGTATTTCATAACATTCTCTGTTTCATTTGGTCATACATTCTTCCCTTCTACATAGATCTGACAGGTAAACTACTCCCTGCTCTTCTAATTTGCTTATGGTATCTCCCTTTAGGTCTAAATCAAGTATGCATTTTGACCTTATCTTGGTATAGAGTGTGAGATATTGATCTATACCTAGTTGCTGCCATACTGGTTTCCACTTTTCCCAGCAGTTTTTGTCAAATAGTGAGTCTTTTTCCCAGAATCTTGAATCTTTGGGTTTATTAAACAGTAGATTACTGTAGTCATTGACTACTTTGTCTTGTGTACCTAACCTATTCCACTGATCCGGTACTCCATTTCTTAGCCAGTACCAAATAGTTTTAATGATTGCTACTTTATAGTATAGTTTCAGATAGTATGGCCAGGCCAACTTCCTTTGCAGTTTTTCATTAATTTCCATGATATTTTTGACCTTTTGTTCTTCCAAATGAATTTTGTTATTATTTTTTTCTAGCTCTATGAAATAATATTTTGATAGTTTTATTGGCATGGCACTGAATAAGTAAATTAATTTAGGTAGAATTATCATTTTTACTATATTAGCTCAGCTACCTATAAACAATTGATATTTTTCTTATTGTTTTGGTCTGACTATTTGTGTGAAAAGCATTTTATAACTGTGTTCATATAATTCCTCAATTTGTCTTGGCAGGTAGACTTCTAAATATTCTATAGTATCTACAATTATTTTGGATGGAATTTCTCTTTCTCTTATTGAGCTTTGTTGGTACCATGTCAGTTTATTTTATATCTTGCAACTTTGCTAAAGTTGTTAATTATTTCATGTGGTTTTTTAGTTGATTCTCTAGAATTCTGTATATCATCATATCAGGGCACAGAGTGATAGTTTTATTTCACCATTGCCTAGTTTAATTCCTTTAATTTCTTTTTCTTCTCTTATTACTAAAGGTAACATTTCTACTACAATATTGAATAATGGTGGTGATAATGGGCATCCTTGCTTCACCCCTGATCTTATTAGGAAGGTTTCTCTTAGCAGATAATACTTGTTGATGGATTTAGATATATACTACTGATTATTCTAAGGAATGATCAATTTATTCCTGTATACATATGTTTTTAATAGGAATGGTGTTGTATTTTTTCAGAAGTTTTTTTCTGCATCTGTTGAGATAACCATATGATTTCTGATGGTTTTGTTATTGATGTGGTTAGTTATGCTAATAGTTTTCCTAATATTTAACCAGCCCTATATTATGAGTATAAATCCCACATGGTCCTAGTGTATGATCCTGGCAATAAATTGCAGTAATCTCTTTACTAATATTTTATTTAAAATGTTTGCGCCAATATTAATTAAGGAAATTGGTCTATAATTTTCTTCCTCTGTTTTGGCTCTTCCTGGTTTGGGTGGTAATACCATATTTGTCTCATAAAAGGAATTTGGCAAGATTTCTTTACCACCTATTTTTCCAAATAGTTTATATAGTATTGGAATTAATTATTCTTTAAATGATTAGTAGAATTCACTCATAAATTCATCTAGCCCTAGAGATTTTTTCTTGGAGAGTTCATTGATGGCTTATTCAATTTCTTTTTCTAAAATAGAGTTACTTAAATATTTTATTTACTCTTCTGTTAATCTGGGCAATTTATGTTTTTTGTAAATATTCAACCATTTCATTTATACTGGCAAATTTATTGGCATACAGTGAGCAAAATAGCTCCTAATTATTATTTCAATTTCCTCTTCAGTGGTGGTGAATTTATCCTGGTGATTTGATTTTCTTTTTTAAAAAATCAAATTAACCAAAGGTTTATCTATTTTATTTTATTTTTTCATAAAACTAGCTCCTAGTTTTATTTATTAGTTCATTAGTTTTCTTACTTCCAATTTTATTAACTTCTTCTTTGATTTTTAGAATTTTTAATTTGGCATTTAATTACAGATTTTAATTTGTTCTTTTTCCTAGCTTTTTTGTTCACATGCCCAATTCATTGATTTGCTCGTTCTCTTTAATTCTTGTCAGCATTTAGGCATATAAAATTTCACCTAAGTAAACTTTGACTGCATCCCATAAATTTTGGCATATTTTCTCATTGTTGAATCATCTCTTGTTCTCATGCTGTTCTCATCTTTTTGATGAAATTAATGATTGTTTCTAAGATTTGTTGTTTGATCCACCCATTCTTTTGGATTAGATTATTTAATTTCCAAATAATTTATAATCTATCTTTCCATGGTCCTTTGTCATATGTAATTTTTATTGTATCATGATCTGAGAAGGATGCATTTAATATTTCTTCCTTTCTGAATTTAATTGTGAGGTTTTTATGACCTAATACATAGGCAGCTTTTATATAGCTCCATTTACCACTGAGAGGAAAAAAAAACGGTGTATTCCTTTCTGTCCCCATTCAATTTTTTTCCAGAGGTCTGTCATATCTAGCCTTTCTAAAATTCTATTACCTCCTTAACTTCTTTCTTGTTTATTTTGTGGTTAAATTATCTAGTTCTGAGGGGGAGACTGAAGTCCTCTACTATTATAGTTTTTCTCTCTTTTTCTTCCTATAACTCATTTAACTTCTCCTTTAAGAATTTGGATGCTATACCACTTGGCACGTATGTGGTAGTATTGCTATTACCTCATTGTCTGTGGTACCTTTTAACAAGATGTAGTTTCCTTCCTTGTATTTTTCAATTTGATCTATTTTTGCTTTGTCTCAGATCAAGATTGCTACCCCCTCCTTTTTTTTAGTTTAGTTGAAGCACAATATATTCTGCTCCAGTCTTTTACCTTTACTCTGTGTGTGTCTCTCTGCTTCAGATGTGTTTCTTATAAAGAACATATTGTAGGATTCTGATTTTTAATCTACTTTGCTATTTGCTTCCATTTTATGAGAGTTCATTGCATTCACATCCTCAGTTATGATTGAGGGACTTCTGCAGTCATCCTAATCTTTATCTGGCCACTGGAACCAGATGGCTCTAGAGGAGAAAGTGAAGATGGCAACTTTGCACAGCTTTCCTTCATTTAAATCCAATTTGCTTGCATGTCATGCCGTCACCTCCCTGATGTCATGATCTTCTTTAGAATAAAGGACACACAACAATAAAAACAAGAGTTATGACTACTAACTGTATATTTCCCTCCATCCTATTTTCCCCTTTATTTTTTAATACTTTTCTCTCTCCTTTCACCCTGTCCCTCCTTACCAGTATTTTGCTTCTAACTACCACCTTCCTCAATCTGCCCTCCCTTCTATCAGCCCCGCTCCCTTTTCTTTCCTCTTTGCTCTCCTACTTCCCTATAGGGTAAGATGGATTTCTCTACCCAATAGAGTGTGTATTTTTATTCTCTCTTTGAGCCAAATTCGATGAGAGTAAGGTTCAAACAATGTTCACTCCCTCTCTTCTTTCCCTATACTGTAATAGGTCTTTCATGCCTCTTCATGTGATATAATAAACCCTATTCCACCTCTCCCTTTCCTTTTCTCTGAGTACAATCCCTTTCTTCATTCCTTAATTAATTTTTTTTATTATTGCATCAAAGTCAACTTATACTCACATCCTCTAAGTATATTCCTTCCAACTACCTTAACAGAGATACTGTTAAGAGTTACAAGTATTGTCTTCCCAGGTTGGGATGGAACGAGTTTAACCTTATTGAATACCATGTTGGTTTTTTTTCTTTCTTGTTTACCTTTTTATACTCCTCTTGAGTCTTGTATTTGAAGATGAAATTTTTTGTTGAGCTCTGGTGTTTTCATCAGGAGTGTCCTCTATTTCATTGAATATCCATCTTTTCCCCTGAAAGATTATGCTCAGTTTTGCTGGGTAGTTGCTTCTTGGTTGTAATCCAAGCTCTTTTGCATTCCAGAATATCATATTCCAAGTCCTCTGATCCTTAAGGTAGAAGCTACTAAGTTCTATGTAATCCTGACTGTGGCTTCTTGCTTTTTTCAAATTGTCTCTTTCTAGCTTCTTGTAGTATTTTCTCCTTGATCTGATAATTCCAGAATTTTTGACTACAATATTCCTCAGAGTTATCATTTTGGAGTCTCGTTCAGGAGGTGATTAATGGATCCTTTCAATGATTATTTTACCTTCTTGGTTCTAGAATATCAGGGCAGTTGTCCTTGATAATGTCCTGAAAGATGCTGTTCAGGTTCTTTCTTTCATCATGACTTTCAGGTAGTTCTCAAATTCTTAAATTATGTCTCCTGCGTCTATTTTCCAGGTCAGTTGCTTTTCCAATAAGGTATTTTATATTTCCTTCTGTTTTTTCCTTCTTTTGATTGTCTTTAACTGATTCTTGATGTCTCCTAGAGTCATTAGCTTCTACTTCCTCAGTTCTAATTTTTAAGGCATTGTTTTTTTCAGTTAGCCTTTGTACCTCCTTTTCTGTTTGGCTAATTCTGTTTTTTTCAAGGTGTTATTTTCATTGGTCAATTATTATGATGCTTCCTTTTCAAGCTGTTGATACTTTTTTCATAAATCTTTTGCATAATTCTCATTCCTTTTCTCAATTTTTCTTCTACCTCTTTTATTCAATTTAAAAAATCCTTTTTGAGCTCTTCTAAGCAGATGTTTTGGACCTGAGACCAAATCACATTCCCCTTTTAGGCTTCACCTGTAGGCATTTTGACCTTGTCCTCTTCTGAGTTTGTGTTTTGATCTTCCCTGTCATCATAATAGTTTTCTATGGTCTGGGCTCTTTTTTGTTTTTTGCTTATTTTAAAGATGAGCTCTATCCCAAGCTTATTGCACTGGTGGTCAGGAACCTGGTCTCTAGCTTTCTCTACCAGGGCCTCTGGAATTGATGGCTTGCCCACTGTGCTATGGTGACCTGAGTTCTGGGCCTGGCAGTGTGCCTGCTGCCCTGTGGCTGGAGGCTTCACAGCTGGCCTGCTGTGGCTAAGAGCCTCCTGCTGGCTTGCCCAGTTATTATCTGCACTAGGTTATTGGTTCCCTTCTACTCAAGTGAGACAGACCTTTCTTAAAGTCTTTTTAAGTTATCTTGGGCTGGAAAATTATTTCACTCTTTTTTGTGGGTTTTGTCACTCCAGAATTCTTTTAGAGATTTGATTTAATGTTGTTTCTGAGGGAAACTGGAGAGAGTTCAGGTAACTTCCTAAATTCTCCTGCCATCTTGTTGTATGTCTTTTTAAAAATCACATCTATATATGTATTATTTTCATTGTCATCTTGAAATGTTAAAACATTAGACTTGGAGTCAGGAGAATTGAGTTCAAACCTCCATGACCATGTGACCTTGGACAAATCAGTTAGTTTCTAGACCTCAGTTTCCTCATTTGTGACATAATAAATAGACCTATCTGTACTACTTCAGGGGTTATTATGAGTAGAGCTTATTTAAAGAGCTCTTTGTAAAAGAGATTAATTATTGTAAGTGAATGGATTCTCTGGGTTTTTTTATCTATAAAATAAGATATTGGATTAGATGACCCCAAAGATCCCTTTCAGCTCTAAATTCTGTTTAAAGGTTTATTTTTATAATAAATTATATTGTGCAATAACATATAATAAATTATATTTATGTAATAATTATCATTCCTACTTTACAAATAAAGAATTTGGAGTATTGAGAGTGACTTGCCCAAAATCAAAGGCATGACTAGAACTCAGACCCTTGACCTCTGACCTTTCTCTTGCACCCTCTGTTCCAGTGGAATATTTTCAAAATTAGGGAAAGATAAAAATGTTAAAGCTCACAGGTCATTTCAGTTAGCCTATTACAGAGATTCCCTTCAAATGTGCTCTGGGCTATATCCTATCATCTGGGAAGGAAAGAAGTGAAATCTCTGTACTGGTTTGTCAGGATTGAAATGAAGGTAGTGACTTTTCAGCTGTTTCTTAATCCATTCAATTCTGATGACCTGTAGCTGTATCCTAGGGTGGCTGCTTTTATCTTGTGTTCAGACTAATCCCTCACTGTGAACCAAAGTGAAAATACTGCTTGGGGGCCCAGGTACTGAAAACTCATCTTGCTTAAAAACTAAGTTGAAACCTAAACCTTTTTTTCATATGCAACTAATGTAAAAAACTTAAGATGTGCAGAGGATGAAAATTATGTTCCTGGAAATCAAGACTGACTGCTGAAATTTAAAAAAAAAATTTTTTTTCTAACAGCTCAGCAAAGGTCCATGAAAAGCAAATTTCATTTGGTGACTGAGGGGGGAAGTATGTGTTTGTGGAGAAGGGAGTAGCTTGAGGGAGATAATGAATTCTTTCTCTGACTGCCCTGTTTCCTGTAGATCATGATTATTTACAAGTCTGTGAACTTTGGTCAGCTGTCTACAAACATTTGAATTCAGTTTGTCTAATTTGGTTGTCCTTTGGTAAGGTTTCCAGAACATCTGGTTGTCATCCTTCATAAGCTAAAGGAATTCTTTAAGAAAAGGGAATAGAAGTGTTGCTGTTCTTAAGGGTCAGATTTTTGAGGATCAAATGATACATATAAAGTGCTTTGAAAACCTTTAAATGCTATATAGATCCTAGTGATTGTTACGTAGATTTAGAGCTTAAGAGGATGTTAGAGTCTGCCTTGTCCAACCCCACAAATATTAGAAGGAATTGGAAGAGGGAGATCCTATGATGGAGCAGTGATTAGAAGAGATAAGGTTAGAATGAGTTAAGGAAGAAGGAGAGTTGAGAAGGTGTGATATTTGTGGGCCAAAGGTTTTTGGTATATGTTTGATACATGTTTCTTGTGTCAAAGTATTTTATTTTGATAGGCCAACCCCTTTCAGAGTCAGGCTTAAATTATATGGTCGAAGTGATTTAGGCTTCTGCAGCTAAGATTCTGCTTAGTCTGAAGTTGACTGTACCATCTTTACCTTGAGATTTAATTTCTTGTCATTGTTCTCTCTTCTGACTTCTTTGAAAGTAATTGGATAGTGCTGAGGATAGACTTACAGTAGATTGATTCTGTGCAATTTACCTTCTACCGTAGTACTTATGTATGTGGAGGATTAACTTCTGTCTCAGTAGGGTGAGAAGTGAACTGGTGATTTGCCAGTGTTTGGAAATTACTTTTCCAGTAGCTTGGTTTTGCTGATGAGGTGGTAGCAAGTACAGCATATAGGTTACAGGATAGAGCAGCTTCCTCAAAGTCTGGTTGATTGTTGAGACAAATGGTGGAGGGTAGAGGGCCAAAGCATAGACATTACCTCAGCCAGTTTCTGATCCAGACCTGTGGTTCCACAGGTAGAGGGAATTTCCCATGAGAAAACTCAGTCTTCCAATGAAGACTGATAATTCCTCTGCCATTTAGAGCTCTAGAGAACTGCCAGGAGCACTGAGAAATTAACTGATTCTGCCAGGGTCCCTTGGCTAGTATGTGTTACTTGAAAGCAAGACTTGCTGATGTTGAAGTTATTCCATAATTAGGTGGAGCAGGGAGTTATCATGGAGCTATTGAGTGATATAGAACACTGGATATGATGTCAGGAAGACCTGAATTCAAATCCGGCCTCAGATACTAGCTATGTGACCCTGGGCCAAGTCTTTTAACTTCTTAACTGAAAAATAGGGATCATAACAGTGCCTACTTCCCAGGCTGAAACAAGATAGTCTTTGTAAAAGCTCCTAGAAGAATGCCTGGCACATTGTAGGTACTTAATAAAGTCTTGTTCCCTTCCCTCCCCATTACAAAATTGGAGTTCCCATTGAAGTTAGTCAGTCTTTGATGCAGAAAGGAGATAAGTAAAATGTGAGAGGAGAAGGAAAATTTGATAAAAGTGAACTAAAATTCTCCTCATTCCCTACCTCACAATGATTATCTCTGAGTAGAGGTCTCCCAACTTTGATCACACTCTCATGTGATCTGTCAGGGGGACTGAGACAGATGAAAAAGGCAAAAGGGAATTAGAATGAGTTGCAGCACTCAAAAGACAGTGTATGGAAATGGAGTCATAAAAGATCACAACCTTATTTTCTTTCCTTTCCTCAGTCTCACTCATATTAATAAACTCCTTCCCCTCCTTCTCCTTGATATACTCAGATAGCCCCCCATTTAAAAAATCCTTTTATATTTTTCTGTTCCTTTAGCCTGTTTTCCCATGACCCCAAAATTTTCCTTTTCTTGATTCATGCCCAGAGCCATAACCAAATTGTGGCCACCAGAACTTTACCTTATGATGTTGTCATGCCATTCATTGATCTTGCAGCTCCTAGACCCCTATCAGCCTTACTGCTTCTCTCCCACCATGAGCTCTTATATAGCCCCTTGGATTAGACCTAATCCTTCTTTCATATCTCCTTTCTTTTACCCAAGGGTTCATTCAATAGTTGGGGAAAGGGGAATTGGGATTGGAATGAAGGGAGTGCAGGAAGGCACAAAGACCAGCTTACCAGTAAGTTAATAGCTCTTGCAAGAGTTGTCTAAAAGCTTTGCATGAACTGTAGATTTTATGTAGCTGTGTTAAATACCAATAACCCTTTTTTCATTCTTTGATTTTGGAAAATTAATAGCATTATGCTTAGATTCATGTTTGTATACTCTCTGATGTAGAGGGGAGCCCATGTAGTGACTCGTATGTAAATCCATACTCTGCCCTCAGTTGAATTTGTCCCAAGTGCAGGAATCCTTAGTTAAAGCTCTGCCCAAACTTGTGATATTGATGACTGATACAGGGCCTGATACGTTATAGGTGCTTAATGATGCTTGTTGACATGACTTGATAAAAACTGACTTAGAAAGGAAACATCTACCAGCTCCTTATCTGTCCTATTCCAATGATCTCCCTGGGAAAGTGTTAATTCTTAGATACCTGTTAGGAATATTTATACAGGGATAAAAAACAGGAGGATTAAGGAGATACTCCTCCCAGTAGCAGACTTTTAAAGAGCTTTTCCATCCCTTGGCAGAATTTATGAGGGATATAATTAATATTATGTGGTGAGAAATGATCTCTTATCGGATCTGCTGTTCCTTTGTTGTTCACAGCCTTGGTGTTAAATATATTTTTAAAAATCTTAAATTCATTTGCTTACTTGTAATGAGATTTTCCTAGGTCAGATGTACCTAAAGATGTAGTTGAGAAATTTTGACCCTTGCTCCTAAAAAACTGGTAGGTCACAGAAGAAAACCCATTCTTTTCTGACCTTTGTTCCTAAAAAACTAGAAGGGACTTTAGTGATTTTCTACTCCAATAATCTTATAAAGGAGAAAACTGAGACCCAGAGAGATGAATTCACTTGCCAGAAATTGAATTCATGTCCTATGACTAAGTTCAGAATTCTCTCCTTTTAACCAAATTGCCTGGGTGTGGGTAGAGCACTGCATCTGGAGTCAGAAATATCTGAGTTGAAATTTAGCCTCAGATAGTTACTAGCTGTGTGACCTTGGACAAGTCACTAACTTCTGTCTGCCTCAGTTTCTTCAAGTGTAAAATAATAATAATATAAGTACTTATCTCCCAGGGTTGTTATGAGAATCAAATGAAATAATATTTGTGAAGTCCTTAGCATATTATGTGCTTGTATCTTTCTTTTCTTCCTCCCCTCTAAAATATATTCTCCCCTTTAGTTAGTTCTTGCAATCTATAGGACATCGTTGAATCTCTTGGGGATCTTGCCCCCCCAGGACATGCTTCTGAACATTCTCACTGAAATGTTTGAGCAGAGCCACCATGGGATTCAAAGCTGGGAGTCTTGGTTTCAGGACTTGGCTTTGTAGTTACTTGACCTTGGATAAACCACTTGTTTAGTATGAGTTTACTTATCTGTAAAATGGGCATAATGATATTTGTGCTACTTACATCTCAAGGTTGTTGCATCGTTTGGTTGTGGAGTGATTGGTTAAACATTATTGTTTAAGCAATAAGTGTTTTACAAGGCTGTGCATAGAGAAAAGATATATAGGGAGATAGGCAAGATGGGTTGCAGTCTGTATCACAGAAGGAAAAACTCATATGGATGAGATTGCAGAGTCATTACCATATCAGGTATTTGTAAAGCACTTAGCACAGTGTCTTGAATATAGCAAGTGTTTTCTATGTAGAGAAAATGGAGGAGATTGATCTAAATGGATGATGCTCAGAAACTTAAACTCCAACTTAAGCTTTTTTGTGTGGTGGATGCATTTGACAATCTGGAAGAGGTTCTTGACCTCTTCTCATAATGTTTTTTAATTGTATAAAATAAAGTATATAGAAATACGAAGAAATCCAATTTTATATAAAATCATCAAAAAAATTTTAAAAATAAGTTTATGGACCCCTGGTTAAGAACCCCCTGTTGTTGATGTTTTTGTTTTAACTAAAATAATCAAACCTGAATTCTGAACAAAAACAATCACATCCCAAATCTTTGGGAACTCAACTCGGCTAAGTAGACTTTCTTCCCTTCTCATTAGCAGTCAGCACATGTGTCATGGACAAGGAGGCCTCTTGAGTTTCAGAACTCTGAGATACAGGATTTGAAACTAAACATTCTTGGAATCTCAGTGACAGCTTGTGTTCTGTTATTTTAATCAGCTGGGTGATCTGGAAAAGAAAAGAAAAAAAAAGGAAGTGCCCAAAGTCAATTTTGAATTATCTTTGTCCCCAGCTCTTACGTTCCAGCCCTATGGCAAAGGTCATTCATTCCACAATGATTTTGGGCACTGAACAATCATGCCCCAACCATGACACAGTCAAGGTTTCCCTTTTGTAGACTGGGTAAAGTGCTCCTGTAGTACTATGGTCCTCACAGACCTATCCTTTGTCTGCTTATCTTGGACTCTCCTTTGAAAGAATAGGAACACTTTGCTTCTCAAATAGTGTAAATTTCTATGGATTGTGGGATGTATCTGTGGTTTCATGATTACATGCCTACTAAGACCCTTTGTTTCAAATGTGTGCAGCCTCCTACCCAGTTTCTAATTACTGCTTTCCATTCCTGTGATGGAAGCTCGCTAGGTTTGTCTTCCATTGAACATTAAGGTACACATCAGACACTAACAATCAGTCTGTGCAGGAACTGCATTTCTAATGTTTGGGCATGGAAAAAGGAATTTGGATAGGTTCAAAGATGTTTGCAGTGATATAATAGTCTTTGAGCTGCAGAAAGCCTTTACAAAAGTCTCTATTCATATTTTAGAAACAATTTCTGTTGTGGTTTGCTTTTTTTAGTTTTCTACTTTTTATTTTTTTAAATATAATGTTTGCTTGTAGAGAGTAGTCAGTCAAATAGCATTTATTAAATGATAACTACATAGCAAGCCTGGGTTAAATAGTAGGAATACAATGACAAGTGGAAAGAAAGATGATCCCCTTCCACAAAGAGCCCACATTCTCATGAGGGAAGAAACCATATACAAAAGAAACTGAAAATTGGAGAGGGGAGAAGGCACCAGGATTAAGGGCATGAGAGAGGGAGGCCAAGGAACAGTCTAGAGAGGAATGAGACATGGTTGGCTTAGGGACCCTCCTAAAATGGAATTTCTGAAAGGAGTCATTCAGTTAATGGGAGAGGACAAAGGGTTACAATTCCAAGTGTGAATTTTAGGGTTGGAGTTAGGCTTCAGGAAGAAGATTTGGGGCAGCTAGGTGACTCATTAGATAGAGGGCTGAGTCCAGAGTCAGGAAGACCTGAATTCAAATCTTACCTCAGAATAGCTATGTGACCCCAGACCAGTCGCTTAACACTGTTTACCTTAATCTTCTGGAGAAGAAAATGATGAACCACTCCAATATCTTGGCCAAGAAAACTTCATAGACAGTCATGGTAGGCTGTGTTCTATCAGGTCACAAAGTGTCAGACACCACAGCAGTAACAGCAGCAACAAGAGAAGTTCAGAGTCTAGCCTGGATTCTAACCTAGAGTGCTAGATTTTATACCAGGGTCTATCTCTTACTTTAAACCCAAAACGTTGTGTGACAATGAACAAATTACTTATCCTTTCTGAGATTCAGGCAGCTCCGTAAGACTATGTTATAGATGGGTTGTAATCTCTGTTGGTGAAAGGAATTGTCACACTGACAAAATTACCAGCCCTTATGGTATTGCATATGTTTGCCAATGACCTATTAAAACAACGGTGACACCTACCCCTAAAATACTCTCCTTAATGGGTATCCTCTTTTATCATTACCTTTGGCCACAGTTTTTGAGCATCCAGGCATATCCCAGCTTATTGTACTTATTAATGTACTTATTAATTTGTAATAATAGTTCTCATTTATATAGCGCTATTAAAGTTTACAAAGTATTTCACATTCATCATCTTATTGATCATCACAAGAACTCCATGAGAAAAACCTGGCGAGACTTATATGAACTGATACAAAATAAGGTCTTAGCCTAAAAGGTCAATGTCTCCCATTGCATCCTGGGGCCATCCCCAGTCATCCTGATGAATATCTGGTCATTGGATCCAGATGGCTCAGGAGGAGAAAGTGAGGCTGGTGACCTTACACAGCCCTCCCTCACTCAAAATAAAGTCAAGTGCTAGTCATTCATCATTTCTCTGATGTCATGATCCCCTTCAAAAACGAAGGACGAATACAAGAGAGCAGAACCAGAAGAATGTTGTATGCAGTAACAGCAATATTATAACTTTGAAACTACTGTGACTCATCAGCTGTGAAAGACTTAACTACTCTGATCAATACAATGATCCAAGACAGTTTTCAAAGGACCCTTGATGGAAAATGCTATTCACCTACAGGGACAGAAAACTGATGAGCTCTGAGTGTAGGTCGAAGTTCATTTTTATTGCTTTCTTTATTTTTTTTCCTTTTTAAAAAATTAACTTGGCCAATATGAAAATGTATCTTGTATGACTTCACATGTGTAATACCTATCATATTGCTTACCTTTCTCAATGACTGAAGAAGAGATTGGAAGGAGGAAGGGAATTTGGAACTTGAAACAAAAAAATGTAAAAAAAAAAATACATAAAATAAAAAAAATCCTACATGGCGTGGGCTACAGGTATTACTTTTTCAAATCGGAGCAGGACTTATTGCTTTATTAATTGTCTAAATCTAGGAAAGTGATGGAGAAAATGTCAATTCAGATTATTCTTACAAGTGTGTCTAGTATAATTTTCAGAGAACCATTTGTTAAATATTTACTGGCACATCCTTGCCTTCAACCTAAATATTCTATGATTCTACATATAGTCATTTGATTACTGAGGGTTATATCTGTTTTTTTCCTCTTTTTTTTTTTTTCTGTTTTCTCATTTGCCCTTCCCTTCTCAAACTTATAAACTAAGAACTGAATGAAACCACCAAGTGTAATCTAACTTCATTTTATAGATAAGGGAAATGCAACCCAGAGATATTATTAAGTTATTTGCCTGGAGTTAGAGAAGTAGAAATGATAGATACAGGATTTGAATATAGAGCTTCTACTCCAAATTGGCCACTCTTTCCATTGCAACACATTACCTCCCTATTTTTTTTTTTTTTTTGCATTTCATTTACTCCAAGGTTAGCTACCCTTTAGTTCTTGGAATTCTATCCTCCATCCCCCTTTGTTGTTGTTGAGTCATTTTCAGTCTTCTGTATCCCTTTGTGACCCCACTTGGAGTTTTCTTTGCAAAGATACTGGAGGGGTTTGCCATTTCCTTTCCCAGATCATTTGACAGAAGAGGAAACTGAGGCATACTGGGTCATATGGCTAGCAAGTGCCTGAGGCCAGATGTGAACTCTGGGCTCAACAACCTCCTCCTAATTATCCCCAATCCCTTTTTCGGTAGGCTTCAGTATAGAAACATCTGCTTTGTGGCAACTAAGTGATGCAGTATATAGAGTTCTAGGCCTAGAGTCAGGAAGACCTAAGTTCAAATTCTGCCTCAGATACTTATAGCTGTGTAACTGTAGCCTGTCACTTTTCTCAACCTCATTTGGGAGATGTGCTACAATAAAGTCATGATTCTTGGAGGTGGTTGCCATTTAGATTTTCGGGGGAAAATGAGAGAGCATCAAATATATAAAATATATATATGTAAAAAAAAAGATATATATATATAATTAAGTTAGTTATAAAAAGACTGTGAAATTCTAACTTTTCATTAAAAACAATAATAATTATTAATTTTTAAATATCTATTATTATTGTCAAATATTATCTATTAAATAATAGAAATAGTGTTTTCTCTTTTTAACTGTAATAAAGACTGCTCTAACCAGCTAGAGGCATATTTCTGTTATTTATGGTAATGAAACAGACAATGA
Source organism: Potorous gilbertii (assembly GCA_028658325.1). Lineage (NCBI taxonomy): Eukaryota > Metazoa > Chordata > Mammalia > Diprotodontia > Potoroidae > Potorous > Potorous gilbertii. The sequence continues at coordinate 18,861 of JAQQSK010003181.1, forward strand.
ATAACAAAAAATCTATTAATAATTTTCATATCCCACTTCTGCCAATTGCTTACTCATCCAGAACAGCTAATAAGAAGAATCCATTGGTCAGTTTCTCATCTGGTGGAGACGGTGATGATCAAAAAAAAAAACAGTCAAAAGAACTGCCAGAGGGAAAGAATGAAAGCTGGGACAAACTAATTGGGAATAATTTTTTTTTAAAAAATTATAAGGTGATTACTGACATGTCTCTTTTAAAAGCTAGGAATAGAAGACCATTACTTTATGTTCAGGTGACCATCACTAAGGCCATCACTAGCAATTCTGATGCCCTGGGCAAGCTACATAAAATGTATCTATTTGTATAAGCAGTAAGATAAATTCAATTGAAGTGGAGGGAGAGACCCCAGGGGTCTATATAATGGTAGAGATGGACTTGGAACATTGATCTCCATCATGGGAGACCCCAAGGCACCAGGAGGCCGCTGTAGGGGATACCACTGTTAAGTGATGAGGACAGAATAAGGTCAGGATGTGGAGGAACTCATCTTAGGGATAGTCACCAAGAAAAGGAAGTGCTTAATTCAGTTGTACTCCTTCAGTCAGTAGAAATAAGTGTTGTCATTGCCCTCTAAATTTCACCGTTCTGGGACAAAGTTCCAGTTGTCCAGTCCTAGTTAGAGCTCTGGACATAATTGAGTAACCCACCCGACCTTCATCCAGCTATGAAATACAATGATCTCTTACTATGAACACCTGAGACTCTAGCAGGTATATTGCAAAAAGATTGCATAGATGCTGACTTTTGGGGCAAAAGCTCTCATACATGTATTCTAGAATATAGGTACTGCCTTTAAGAGCTACCACTCAAGATGAAACGTAATAGGCTGTGATTGTAGGGTGTTCCATACTGCCTATGCTATTTGTCAAGTTTATGATAGATGACTTTGAAATCCATAGCCCTTGTGTTTATTCAAGCTGTCTTTCAAAGTCATTTCCCTTCACTGTTTAAAGAGAGGCATGTAATGGGTCATAAAAGAAAGAAGTTACTTGGATTTTAAGTACTTCACTTGAATCTTGTTCCAGAAGAAAAAAAACTACTCAATATTGAAAGAAAATGCTTGGAGCAAAACTGAACAAAGTCCTTGGTCAGGCTCCTGGCACCATTTTAGAGAAGGACTTTATGGTGATTTAAGGAAAGCCTGCCTTGCTAGTGAGCTATGGGAAAAATCTGTTAGGAACAACAGATAGGATTCAAAAATTTCACTGAGCTGAAAGGGGATGGGAATTATTTTCTTTTTTTTTACTTTTATTCTTTTGGTCATGTGCTCACATTTCTTAGTTATTTACTTAGATAGGAGTGAGAATCGAAGAGAGGACGTCAGGTAGAATCAATTTCAGGTGAGAAGCGTGAAAGCTCAGAAATGATTTCTAGACTGTAAGCCAGATACATATGGGTCTAAAAGGGAAAAATTTAGGTGCCCTAATCAAATACTGATTCTGTGGAGACCTCCACTATTAATGAAGAGAGTAGATACCTTATGTTTGTTTTCACCCTTCTGCAACATAGTTAAACAAAACTATAGCATGGAATATTTTCAGTTGTCTGTATTTCTATTATTTATTTCTTCTTATGATGATAATGTTGTGTATGGCCTTGAATGACATTGAATTTTTAAAAGCAATCTTTGTTTCTGGTTTTTGTCCACATTTGATGGCCTGTGTTTATGTAATTTTATAAAGATTTACAGTCAATTCTTTGAACAGATTTGATAGAAGAGTATTTATTTCTAAATCCATAGTATTAATTTTGTTCTTCCTGAAATTCGTTTACAACTAAAAGGGACTTTAGAAGTCATGTAGTTCAACATCCTTATAATGGCCACCATTTATATAGTACTTTAAAATTTATCTAATGCTTTACATGTGATATTTCATTTGTTCTCAGAACAAGCCTTTGCAGTAGGTGCTGTTATTCTCCCTATTTTATAGATGAGGAAATTGAAGTTCAAAAAGGCTTGCTTGGATTACAGAGCTATTAAGCATCTGAAGTAAAATTTGAACTCAAGTCATATTGACTCCAAATTCAATACTCTTCACTGTGTTTCCTATCTTTCGGAGGTAGAATTTGAACTCAAGTCTTCATAATTCTAAGTCCAGCATTGAATAAATCACATCACATTGCCTCTTGAAAGGCAAATTTTACATTTCTAAAATTAGCCAAAAGCATAATCCAGGTGCACCAAGTGAAAATAAATCAGCTTAACAAGATGAGCCTTTTATTAGACCTTAAAGATTTCTGGATAGGTAAGAACATTCTAAAAATATCTTGCATGTAAAGACAAGGTCATCAGAGCATTGCCCCAGGACACCAAAATTTAGAGAATACCAAAATTTAAAACCAACTCTTTCAGCAGCATAAAGCTTCTCTTGTAACTAATTTTCCTTCCAACCAGTTGCCCTGATTCTTTATTGTATTAATTATACATCCTGAAAGACAATGTTGTCCTCCTTTCCCTATGTGTTTTGGTGATGCCCAGGCACCAGAATTGCTAGTTATGGCACAGTGCACGAGACATAACAGATTACAGTAACTTTGAAAACAGTTTTCAAAAACCCTCAGGCTGCCGAAATTATGTGTCCTACTTAAGGACATGTCATCCTCATTTATATTTATTGATTTCACTCACTCTCATCCTTCTGCTCCTCTTAGCTATCATTCTCTTTCACCACCAGGTTATAACAACAACAATACCTTCCTGCAGGAAATACACACAGTGTGTTTTCCCACAACCACACAGAGTGAGAAGCAAAGTGACACACAGTACATTTCTCATGAGTCCATATGTCTCATTTTTTCACATCTGTCCTATCTGATATGTTCTCCTTGGCCTATGGGCCCATTAAGTTTTTCACAGCAACCACAGTGATATTCCTGTCAATTTGGAAATAAATGTTTTTATGACTCAGAAGAGTCAAGAATGCTCTCACCCATACTGGAAAGAAGCTTCTTTTGTATAGACAGCAAGTGTCCTTTTGCCATATTTGTAAGTGATCTGATTTCACCAGAGTTCAGTGGACAGTTTATAGCTGCGGTAGGATGCTTCAATCCTGGTTTTATCCTCATTGAAAAGAACTGGCTAATGGTTTAAAAATAGAGGCCCATATTGCAAGAGTCCCTCTCTCCAGCAAGTCTCAATTGCAGGAAATCTCTTAATCTAGAACAGAAATGATTTGCTTGTCCCCTAGTGTTTTTATTGTAATAAAACACATACAAACCCTGAAACAAACCAAGAGATTTTTTCCAGTGCTTTCTGAGGTTGCCTACATAAGAGTGACTGCAGATGTGGGCAATTAGCAAGGCAAAATGCTTATATAGCATTGGGTCATGTTTTTTGGGAGGCTGATATTCTTTCTGACATTAATTTGGTGTAATGGTGATGGGCCGCAGTTATGGAATGGAATGGAAGAGAGATGAAAATCGAGAGCCCATCCGTTTTGTTTTAGACCCTTCTAGCAAGCCTTCAGTAATCCCCAGTAAGAAGCTTTCTTTGTGTTCACAATCTGAGTAGTGGGAGAAGTGACGGTGCCCTTTCTTCCACCAGGGAAGAGAAGGTTCCTCATCTGTTTCTCAATGAATCTGAGAAATTAGAGAACTTTCTGACATTATTGCTTCTCTTAGCTTGACAGAGGGTATTAACAAGAGACACAGCAGATTTCAGGAAAGTAGGGAGGGGTAGGAGTCTTTTGCTGGAAAAGATCAGATCTGTCAGAGAAATGTGCTGAATTTTGCATGTTTTAACCCATGGACAACTGTAGTGGGAAATGATGAAGACAGCAAAGTCTGCCCCAAGGTACCTGTGTGTGCTTTCATTATAGCTTGGTCTAGACCCCAAGCCCTTATCACTAGTCCTGCTCTCATACTCTAGGATCACAAGTTTTTGACATCTGCCTTCCAGTAGAACTTCCAGTATGTGCCATTTCCCACCGTTAGAGTTTGGGCTAGATGAGAGCAGGAACTCTCACTTTTTTATCTGTATCTCCTATTAGGCATACAGTAACAATGTAAATGTTTTTCATTCATTCATTCTTACCCCTCTTTACCTCTGCTGGGTAGGGCACCATCTGCTCTGTCTTTATTTCATCCAAAGCTCCTAGTCTATGTGTCAATTTTCTATCCATTGTACCACTCTTAGGGTCCTATTCTTTATTTGAGGAAACAACAATGTATATCACCCCTTCCAAGATAAAGCAATGGCCTTTGAGGTAGATATGACTTTCTGGAAACAAAACTTGATCCCCAAATGCTGACTCTGATGGTGAAAATTTCAGGTAGCATGTTAAGTTGATAGGGAGATATTGAATGCATACTTTTAGGTGTCCATCAATAGTACACCTCCGATCTCTTCCCTTCCCTCACAAATATAGTGAGCCCCACTGTATCCCAGGGACAGGGAGGGGGTGCAGTGAATTGAGCATTGAGCCAGACTCATCTTCCTGACTTAAAATCTGTCCTCAGACCCTTGCTGACTGTGTGACCCTGGACAATCACTTAATACTATTTGCCTCAGTTTCCTCATCTGTAAAACAAACTAAAGAAGAAAATGGTAAACCACTGCAGTATCTTTGCCAAGAAAACCCTAAATGGAGCTACGAAGAGTCAGACACAACTGAAACAACTCAACAAGAATTGTGCTCAAGGTGTAGCCTCCTGCTTTCCATTCTGCCCCAGACCTTTTTCCTGCTTTGTCAAAATAATTTTTTTTTGACAATCAGCCACATTATTTTAAGCAGCAAGGTCAGTGGAAAAAGCATAAAGTCTAAAATAAGAAGACCTATAATATACAAAACCTACATCTGGATCTTACTCCCTGCATGGCTTTGGGCAAGTGACTAATCTCCCTAAGCCTCAGATTCCTGAGAAGGTTAGACTGGAAGAACTCAGAGGTCCTTAATAGCTCTAAATTATCTGTTAAGGAGAACTTGTCCTTGATATTATGTCCTCTTTCTTTTTCTTCCTCTTTACCAACCCTTCACCATCCATCACCACTCGATGGTGAGGTCAAAACATTAGCTTGAATGTCAATTCAAAAAATAAATAAATAAATGTGTGCTCCAGGGGTTCAGCTGTGGTAAGCCCTGTGTTGTAAGGTCCCTAATCCTCTCAGCTCTTTGTATTTACTATTTTAATATATTTTTGCTGTTGTCTAATGCCGGCTTAGAGTTATGTCACCTAACTCATCTTTTGAAAGTCAGGGTGGTCTATCTATTGAGGACTTAAGTTTATGAAAGTTTTCTTTAAGCTGAAGAGTGGGGTATGTTGGGGGGGGGCAGTCTTTAGAATTTATCTGTAATTAAGTTGGTTTTCTTACATTCTCACCCTGTGATTAACAAGCTTTTAAAGTGCTTATCAGTCTTGAATTCCTCTGATCCCAGATACATTCTAGGCTAGCTTCTTTTCTATGCCCTTTCTGGAATCATGCCTATTTTATTTAATGCTCCTTTGCTGACACTCAGAGATGTTGCTGTATTTTAGAAGCCAGTATATAGCCTGGGTGAAGTCAAGTGAATCCTACTGTTACCAGAGGTTCGCTATCTTTGGCTTCTTAGGCAGGTACAGAAACTACCAAGGCTAGAAACTCAATGTCCCTAATGGTGGAAATGCTGAGAACATATCCATGGGCTATGAGATCAAGAAAATTCCTAAGAATGGTAACAGATTAATGAATGTCATCATGGTGTAGTGGAAAGAATGGAAGAAGGCCTCAGGAGAGACCTAGGTTGAAATTTGCGTTTGATAACTACTAGTTATGTGACCTTGAAAAAAATCACTTCACCTCTCTTAGCCTCACTTTCCTCACCGGTAAAATGGGAACAATGACAGGGCTTCCCTCACCTGACTGCTGTAAGGATTAAATGAGAAAAATCGGGACCTCCTAAACCTTAATGGGGTCGGTGAGTGATTCTCAGAGTGTGGTCTGTACACCCCTGACTGAGGCCTTTTCAAAGAGTATGTGAGATCAAAACCATTTTCATAATAATACATTATTTCCTCTTAAAATATTCTTCCTTTTCCAACCGTACTTCTATGTGAGGCCAGATTTTCTACATATGCTTCAACCAAAACATCACAGCAAATTGACTGTAGAAGCAGATAGGAGAATCTGTCTTCTTTAAGCCAGACATTAAAGAGATTTACAAAAATGTGTGAAATGGTGCCACACTTCTCCCTAAATATTGTTTCCTTGGAAAACATAATTATTTCTCATAAAAATATTTTTATCTATATGAAGATGTAGTGGATTTATTATTAAATTAATTTATTATTTTTAAATAATATATCATGATGACTATAACATAACATCACAATTATAATGTCATTATATTATGACCTTTGTAGGATAATGTATAAATGTAATAATTGATAAGCCTGTTTATTAATGGATTTGTTACTGAATTAATAAATATTTCAAGTTTTTATCAATTTTGGTTCCTAGTATAATAGCTATTGATAGACATAACTCACATAAAGGGAACTTTTTTCAAGTCTTCAACAGTTTTTAAGAGTGTAAAAGGGTTCTGCGACCAAAAAGTTTAAGAACTGTTGCTGTATATGAATGTCAGCTATTCTTATTGAGATATGTATTTAATTTTAAGAAGAAAAGAAAAAATGCAGTTCACATTCTACCATGTTGTATCTTTGCCTTAAAAATTCCTCTAACTGTATTATACCTACAGCTTAATGCTTGGCAGCATTTTAGAGATGAATTACAAAGCTACCAAGAACCTAAAGGGAAAAGGGTATTGAGAGCTCCCAGGAGCAGGGAAATGCTATATGAACTGGAGAGTTTTCAGGAAAACCTGGGTGTGATTGTATCTTATATTCCTCTCTCTGTCTCTGAACAGATAGGTTGTCTTTCCTCAAGGCTCTAAGGGCTTTCTTTCCTCAAGGATCTAAGCCCCAGGAGAATGTGAACAGAAAAGCTATAGTTTCTTGCTTCCTCTTGATATTTTTGTGTGGCTGAATGTAAGATGACAGATTTAGAGTTGGAAAGACAGGCTATTACCTGCTCCAGGACATACAATAGTAATAATAGCCCATAGTGACATGACTTTTAGGTTGACAAAGCCCTTTTATAATTCATTACCTCATTTGATCCTCACCACAGCCTTTTGACATAGGTGACATTATTGTCATTTTACCAGAAAAGAAATTGAGCATTGATTGGCTGTGGTCACACAGCTAGAATGTGTTGAGTCAGGATTTGAATGGAGGTCTTCCTGACTTGAAATCCAGAACTCAATCCTCTAGCCACATGTAATATGACCAATCTTGAGATTTCAGAGTAAAAGTTGTGGCTTTCTTCAGCCAGAGAAGATGTTGAGTGGCCCCAGGGAGTTGAAGTTCAGTAGGCAGAATCTACAGGGATGAACTTCATAAAAACAATAACCACAATGATCCTTGATCAGTCAAAGTTAACTGGTAGTGTTTTCAGAAAACTACAGTGTCCTTGTTCTGCTTCCTGGAGGACCCTTGTGATTTGTTAATTCATTCCTGTAAGGACTTCAGTAGCTTCTCTTCCTGCTAAATAGAGCCTATTGTCTTGACTTATGTCCTGGACTTTGGTGACTCTGGAAAAGATAGTGAGGCTGATGGTTTTGTGTGACTCTGCCTCACTTAAATCACGTTCATGCTTGTATCAGCATCACTTCATTGGTCATTGGTCTTCAAGAACAAAGGATGAACAACCAATTAACCAACCAGGGAACCCCCTAGGAAGCTTAGATTCTCCAAGTCACCCTGTGAAAGTAAGGCATTCAATGCCAAAAGCCCAAGTTTCTGCCCCTGGTGAGTTGGAATATCAACTTCTAGCCAATTCCTTAAGTGTTTCCCATCCCATCCAACATGAATCAGAAACAGTGGCCAGGTCAAGACTCCCTGCCTTCCTTCCCCACTTCCTTCCCTTGCTCCCCCGCCCCAATGCGTAGTTCTGTTCTACCCAGAGGAGAACTCTATAAAATCCCACTGTACTTTATTGGTATGGTTGAGCAAAGTTCCATCTGGTTCCCCAGCAGACCTGCTTCCACTCATCTTAATTGACTTTGAGAACAAAGGACCAATGACAACAGTTCTCATCAACAAAATTGGCTTCTTTTGCCTTCTCTTTGCTGATACCATCTAGTTGTGTTCTGAGGTCCCTTCTAATGAATTTTAGAATCCTCTAATCTAACCTAAAGCATTAAAAAAGCTACCAAGGTAAATATATGTGAATCAACACATGAATGTGTTTCTCTTTCAAAAAAGTGAAAGTCCTGCATAGCCTGTGAAGTGGAATTGGCTTCACATGTTGTAATATGAAATTCATGCTTCTGGGTTTCATTCCCTGACATGTCAAGCATGATCAGCCTGACTAGCTCTTGTCTGCCAAAACTTTTCCTGGAGAGAATATTCAAATTGGTTTCTGAATAGCTTGGGCAGCCCCAGCCCTCACATTTATTTTTGATTTGTAGATCCCTGGAAACAGTTATTTGGTATTTAATTTCGTCTTTCACGTGGATTTGCTTGTCTTTATGAAGACTTTTTCTCCTTAAAGCTGGAAAACTAAACATGAAAGGTAAACACAGATGATTTGAGGTTCTCTCTGGGACATTCACTCCCTATCAGTGAGTTATTTAACACCATCTAATCCTTCCATCTGAGCATTTTGTCTCGTGAAGTAAGACAAATTATAGTTAATCAATCAAAAACAGCTAGGATGGGAAAATTCCATGTCAATGACATGAGAAAGGAATGATACAGCTTAGGTCACTGTGCTCAAGAGCATGCCTGAGATTTAGAAATCAAATGAAAGCATCTTTGAAATATGATTTTTATGGCATATGAAACTCATTATGTTAATCAACTTTTTCATAAAGTATATGATGAAATGAAATGTTGTAAGAAAGGGATCTTGTGTGTTGGGATATGAAATCTTATATGAGTTTCTTATAATAATTCCTTAATGTGATTTTCTTGAGCACCATGTTAAGGCAGGAAATTAAATAATGCACAAACATAAGGTATCAAGGGGCCTTATAGCTTTGTATGCTTATGACACATAGTTATAATGTATGTCTTATTCTATAAAAATGATCAATATAGTTTGTTTTGATACAACAGATGCTTTTCCACAGATATTCACTTCATGTTTTCTGCAGCAGCTGACTTATAACTAAATAAAAAACCTGGGCAATAACCTCACTAAGGGAATTATAATTAGTAAATTCATTAATTGTTCTGTTTAACCTCCAGTTCCCAAGTGTATTTGTTTTAAGTAAGTCCTGCTTTGAGGGCAGTCCTCAGTAAATGAAAGTGAATTTAGAATTTACACTTCATGGTAGGAGGTCAACCTCAGTAAATACACTTTCCTTTAGTGAAATCCTTTAAACAGTTTAACTTTGGGGATAGAAGCTAAATAGGAAATAGAATTAATTGGCTTCCTAGTTGAGTCTTCCTTGTTTTTGACGTTAAACTAGCATTTAGTCTTTAGGGCTAAAATATATTTGCTTATTTATATGTGTATTGAGCTGAATCATAGCCATAATCCTGTCGTTGTTCTAATGCAGTTGTAGAAACAGATGTCTCTTGTGGGTTCTGGAGGGTCAGAGTGGACCTCTGCTAATAGCTTTCTATTTGTGCACTTATCTCTGCACATGTTTCCCTTCATCACCATCTCCCTTCACTCTGGGTTAATTTTGGTTTTGTCTCTATGTTATCAGCACCTAGGCCAATTCCATGGCACATAGTAAGAGCTTTAGAAATACAGTTGCTAAAAAAAAAAAGGACTGTTCCTTGATTGAATCAGGACAGATACTATTTCTTTTTTTGACTCTGAATTTCCAGAACCTAGCACAGTACCTTGTATGTAGTTAAATGCTTAATCAATGTTTATTAAATTGAATTGAAATGAAGGCCCTCTGAAATCTGGTGCCACTGAATGCTCCAGGGAAACTAGACTATTGTCTGCCTGTCCCCTTCAATCTTGCATTCTACTAGTCTTATGACTCTGTGCTTCTTTGTAGGCTGTGTTAATGGCTAAAAGGGCTCCCTCCTCTTCATCTCTGGAAATTCTCCTTATCTTTATATGAGCCCGGCTCATACACTACTTCTTCCAGGAAGCCTTCCCTGACTGAACCTACTTGTCAGTCAGTAATGACTCACAAGTGTCACATGACACTTCCTTTTGTAACTCTCTATTGTGGTTATCTTAGAATAATCTACATCAAACTTAGATGTGTTGGTACCACTATAAGGCCAAGACTATGTCTCGTTTAAATTTTGATTTTTCCCTCAACACTTATCACAGTCATCTATATATATTACAGGTGGGGTCTGCAAGCATGATTTCTTTGAATAGGGAATTGCCTGGTGATGAAACTCCCTCTATTAATGTAGATTGCACCTTTTCTGTAACTTTTAGTCTTAGAAAATAGCTTAGAACACTGAGAAGTTAATGGTTTGCTCAGGACCACATAGCCAGCATTTGTCTGAGGCAGAGTGTGAAACCAGATCTTTCTGGCTCTAAGGGAAGCTCTCTACTATGATGTGCTGACCCTGCTGCAGGCACCTAATAAGGATTCATTGCAATGTATTATAGTATTGGGGCAGGTAGGTGGCACAGAGGATAAAGCACCAGTCTGGTATCTGGAAGACCTAAGTTCAAATCCGACCTCAGACAATTACTAGCTATACCCTGGGCAAGTCATTTAACACTGTCTTAGTTTCCTCCTCTGTCAAATGACTGGGAGAAGGATATGGCAAAAAGCCCTCCAGTATCTTAGCTAAGAAAATCCCAAATAGGTAAGGAAGAATCAGACACAGTTGAAATGACTACATAACAAGTATAGATATAAATACATACATATATATATTTATTCATTTTAAGGCACAACATAATTTCAAAGCAGAATGAATGTCTTTGACTTCAAATGGCTTCTGAGAATCCTTTCAGAAATGGATCTAGAATCTAGATTTAAAAAACAGTGGGACTTCATAGTAGGGGAAGGAGTACCTCTATAAGAGGAAAAATGCAATTCAATTGAAAAAGTATTGTTAAATACCTCCTGTTATATAAATTAAGGTTGCATTTAAGAATGTAAGCTATTTCACTTAGAAGAAAAATCTCTCTCTCACTCTTCCTCTTTCCTTCTTTCCCTCTCTCCTCCTCTCTCCCCACTACGCTTACCCTCTTTCCCTCCCATGTCCCACCAAATACCAACCATATCCAGGTTAGAAGGTTCAGAACATAATTAAGCACCGTGTATACTACATGGTTCCCTCTCCCTATGGAAGATACACATTGTCATGATTATTTATCATAGAATAATACTTAATTTTCATATAGTGCGTTAAGGTTTGCAGAGTACTTTACATATATTATCTCATTTGATCCTTAAAACAACCTGATGAGATAGGTGTTGTTGTCATCATCATTTTACAGATGAGGAAACTGAGGCTCAGAAAATCTGTCTTGCACCAAGATCACACAACTAATAAATGTCTGAGGCAGGATTTGAACTCTGGTTTTTCTGACTCTGAGTCCAGTTCTTTATCCAATGATTAGCTTTGGGATACTCAATTAAAAAATCTCAATTAATCAAAACACATATTTCAAAATTCATACTTATTCCATGAGTGCTAGAAAAAGTACTGCATTTGAACTGTCCAGGCAGCTATGTCTGAATGACGCTGAAATTAGAAGCATTTTCTATGGAGCAGGAAATGCTCTTGATTAGAACATGGCAGAGCATTCACCATGAGAGAATTTCTTGGAAGTTGTTAATAAGGTTAAATTCAATGCTGTTTCTTGTTATAGGACTTAGAAAAAAGCACTAGAGACCTCTAAACTAAGATATTTCTCCTCAATTAAAATAACTTTTGGTTCTTTTTTAAAAATCCCAGTGCTACATAGACAGACATATTGAACTATCACAATTAGTGCTTGTTATATTATTTCCACAAAGTTTTAAAATATATCCATTTTATTTATATACATAAATACATACATGCATGTATATGAATTCTTTATAAGTATGTACATGTGCATGCATTTCTAGAAATATAAATATAGTACACATATTTCAGGTTCCTACATATACACATATATTATTTTATGTGTATACATAGTATACACATTTTATGTGTATACATAGAAGCAGATATGGATATTTATATGTGCATATATGTATATACTTAGAGATGTTTATGTAGACATACATGTTACATGTGTTGTATATATGTAGGTGTTTATATGTGTATACACCTGTTACCCATGTATACATATGTTATGCTGATAGTAACAATCCAAAGCACTTTTATGATTTCCTGAAAGCTATTTATGTACCAAAAACCTATGGTACATCACAACTACTCGATGCTGATGGAGCCTCATTGGTAAGTGTTAAGGACATGATCCTAGAGACATGGCTGAACACTTCCATGGTGTTCTCAACAGACCATCATTAATCAATGCTGAGGCCATTGACCATTTACTTCAGGTTGAAGTCAATCTCTCCTTAGCTGAACTTCCAAATGAAGAAGAGGTTTTGAGGGCCATTTGGTTCCTTTCATGTGGCAAAGCACCTGGTACTGATTGTATTCCAGCTGAGATTTAGAAGGTAGGGGGACCATTGCTTATACAAAAGCTGACTGAAATTTTCCAGGTTATATGACAAGAGGAGGTTATCTCCCAGGAGTTCAAGGATGCTTCCATTGTCCACCTCTATAAAGGTAAAGGGAATAGATTGTCCTGTGACTATCACAGGGGGGCTCTCTCTTAGTCATTGCTGGCAAAATTCTTGCTAGAATAGGTTGATCCTTCACATGGAAGATGGTCATATACTTGAGAGCTAGTGTGACTTCAGAAAGGGCCAAGAAATAGTCAGTATAGTGTTTGCTGTCTGACAACTCCAGAGAAATGCCAGGAGCAGAACAGAGGTCTTTACACAACGTATGTAGATCTAACCATAAGACCTTTGACACTGTTAGTCATGAGGGCTTATGGAAAATTATGTCAAAATTTGGTTGCTTGGAGAAATTCATCAATATTGTTGTCAATTTCATGATGGCATGTTTGCCCAAGTTCTGGATAATGGACAATGCTTTTGTGCTTTCCCAGTCACCAGTGGAGTGAAACAGGGCTGTGTGCTTGCTCCCATGCTTTTTAGTGTGATGTTTTCAGCTATGTAAGGAGCCCCTCCCCTTTGAAAGCCATGTTGACAAATGCTTTCAATGAGGATGAACATGGCATCAAGGTCAACAACCATACTGATGTTAAGTTCTTCAATTTTTGAAAAGGCTACAAGTCAAGACCAAAGTGCAAAGTGTTGGTGCATGATTTTTTGTTTGCAGATGATTGTGCACTCAGTACAGCCTCTGAAGCTGAGATGCAACAAAGTATGGATCAATTCTCTGCTGCTTGCACTAATTTTGGCCTAATAATTAACACTAAAAAAATATGGGTGCTCCAACCACCACCACGCCATCCATATGTGGAACCATTGGTTACAACAAATGGAGAAGTTTTGAATGTTGTGGATAAGTTCACTTAACCTTGGTAGTGTGCTTTCCAGGGATGTACATATTGACAGTAAGGTTGATGAATGCATTGCCAGAACTAGTTCAGTGTTTGGGAAGCTCCAAAGAAAAATTTGAGAGAGAAGAGGTATTAGACTGACCACCAAACTGAAGGTCTACAGAGCTATTGTGCTGACCTCATTGTTATATGCTTGTGAAACATGGACAGTCTGCCAGCCCCATGCCAGGAAATGGATTCACTTCATTTGAATTGTCTTAGGAAAATTCTGAGGATCACCTGGAAGAATAAGGTACCAGACACTGAAGTCCTTGCTCAAGCTGAACTGCCAAGTATTCAAATTGTGCTTCAGAGAGTGCAACTCCAATGGTCTGACCACATTGTTCAAATGCAAAATGTACATTTGCCAAAAAGACTATTTTATGGAGAATTCGCATGGGGCAGATGATCACATGGTGGCCAGAAGCAGTGATGCAAGGATACTCTTAAAGTCTCAAAAACGCTGGATTTGACTGTGCAGCATGGGAGACACTGGCACAGGACACTCAGCATGGCATGCTCACATCAGAAAGGGTGCTATGGTCTTTGAGCAAAGCAGAATTGAGACAGCACAAAATAAATGCAGGATGCACAAATTTGGGATATCCACCCCACAGCTTTACATAGACAATCTGTGCCCAACCTGTGGTAGAGCATTCCAAGGTCATATTGGTCTGATGAGTCACAGTCAGACACACTGAAATTTCACTTTATCATGGTGATGTCATTTTGGTCCTCTTTAAAGATGAAGGACAATAACCAACCAACCATGTATACATAGATGTATTTTTATAGTTACAAATAGATTGCATGTGTTAATATACATATAGATGTTTATATATGTATATACAATCTATAGCTGCTTGTATAGATGTTTGTATACAAACATATTTACATGTGTAAGCACATATATGTGTACACATTTGTAAGGGTAAACAAAGTAGGATCTTTTGCTGTTTTTATTTTAGTATAGTCAAAAGTATAATGCCTCTATTTGTTCCAGGATCCTTGGTCATCTGATCCTGGAGGGGTAGAGTGTGATGGCAAGCAAAGTGGGATCTTTCACTGTTTTTATTTTAGCATAATCAAGTGTCTCTGATTGAATCTTGCCTTTGTCAGTCAAGAGTCTTTACTAGGAGTAAAGTACAGAAGCAAGAGTTTCTTTAACTAGAAACAGTATATGTATTTGTATTGTTAATTATTTTAATGTGATTAAATATGTTCCCCATCCATTAACAGATCTGCCCATTAAGGGTAGTTTGGTTAGGGAAGGTTTGTGGGAAGGCACATGCCTTTTGTTAATGAGTCACTGGTTCTCAAGTGTTGGGATGCCCTCAGACTCCAAAAAGGGTATAAATACTCTGAGTTGAGGTTTTACTTTGAGGCTTACTGACTGGAAGTGTTTGTTTGGCCAGAGGAGGACTCTGGGAAGCTGCTAAGGAGGCCCCCCACCACCACTTTGAAAACTCAGATGTTGGTACTTCCCTCTCTGGTAACTATGGTCAGACAGTTGAACCTGTCGGTTGAATTCAGGCAGAGGAAGCCATGTCTGGTGATCTTTGATTTCTCTGTATTTTCTTTGAAGTGCAGGGTGCTGACACCCCTTTACTGGGTGAAAGATATGTGCTTGGTTAAAGGAATGATACATGTGCTTAATTAAAGTGATTGTTAACCCTTCAAAAGTTGCCTTTCCTTTTATGAATACAGATTTAAGAACCTATGATAGCAGACCCTCCTGTGTAGTGATACAACATTTTATGTATGTACATATATAAATGTGTCATATACATATAGACAAATACATATATGTATGTCTTATATGTATACATACTTGCGTATGAAGTACAAAATTCATTTGAGAATGGCTCAGCCAGTGGAGCCCAGGGTAAAAGCTGCACTGTGTGTTTCCAAGCTGCAGAGGCTTTGAGTTATGGGCCTGGTGATACGCTGTGTATCTGTCATCAGCCTAGCTTAGTACCAGAGAGTATCATTACTAAAAGGCCAACCACTGGCTGATAAATTCTGTTTCTCTCATAATCATTCATTACAACCATCTACTAAGGTCAGAGTAGGGTCTGTGCTATTGGGGGAAGTACCTACGCTGATGTAATCACAGCTCCTTGAAGAATTGAAGTAAATAATTAAGCATGAATTCTTTTTTATTTTTATTTTTTTAGTCCAAACCTTTGATTGTATCAATGTGGGGGAATTCCAGTCTGGAAATACCTTCAGTTGCCGCGAACTGGCAAATTGGTCTGTAACTGCCCATTTTAGACAGTTGCCTACAGCAACTGAAAGGTTATATGACTAGTTACATGGGTAGTATGTGTCAGAAGCAAAGCCTGAACTCAGGTCTTCCTGCTTCCAAGGCTCTGCCTTTACCTGGTATCCCACCCTACCTGTCATGTATAAGTGAATTTATATGTGTATATTTACATATATGAGAATATTCACTTCTCAACTGAAGGCTTATTTAACCACTAAGGAGTCTTTTACTAACCCATCATAGAAGGGTTGTTATCTGTCTGAGCAGAGGGAGTTCTCATGTTGGGAGTCCCTCATAACGGTTAAGTCACAGATCTTTCATTTATTTGCACACAAATTTATGGTTTACATCTATGATTATACACAGATGTGTCCAGTAAGACTATAAACACTCCAAAATGCCTCAGGGAGTTCCTTACCTTACACAATAGGTGTACTTTTTGTCACTATTCAATTCTCTCCAACACCCCCACTCTTTATATTTACCAGAACTGGATAGCATCATCTCTTTCATTGCTGTAAAGCACTTGCCTGAAAAGAGTTTCCTTCTTTAGCTTACTTTCTACCACCAATCAGAAGATTAAAAATGTAGATGACCAGTTGTCATACCTGGATCCAGAGCTTTTGGAGATGAGTTCAGTATACTCTTCCTTAGCATTGTCATTAATCAATGGCTTAACCTAGTCTTATCTTCTGGGCCTGGGTTTCCTTATCTATCAAATGAGAATGATATCTACTCTGCCTACCCCACAGGATTGCTGTGAGGATCAAGTAAGATGGCTCATGCTGTTGTCCATTACAGGGATGGTTCTCCATGTTGTTTAGTCATTCAGTCCTGTCTGACTCTTTGTGACCCCATGGACCATTTTCTTCTCCATCAGATTAAGGCAAACAAAAGTTAAGTGACTTGCCCAGAGTCACACAGTTAGTAAGTGTCTGAGATTGGATTTGATCTTGGGTCTTCCCGAATCCGGTCCAACACTGTGTCTGCTGAGCCACCTACCTGCCTCTGGCACATAGTAGGACCTTGCAAATGTTTATTTACTTATTGACTGGTTTTTCTGACTTCTTTCAAGTGACAGATAAAAGCTCATCTTCTCCCAGAAGCCTTTCCTGACCTCCCTTAATGCTTCCTGGCTCTATGTGTAGTGGAGAGGAAAGGAACACATTTAGAATATAAATGATTAAAAACAAAAGATATCAACAATTCTAAAAAAGTATAAAAATCTACATAAATATAAGGAGTTATTTTTATTGAGCATGTAAAAAATAACTTCATTTTTCAAGTAGGTGACAAGGACTGTAGGTGATATATTGAGTTTTGGAAATGGTTCCTGGACTTGTGCCTTAGTTTCTCTGTCTTTAATATA
This sequence comes from Potorous gilbertii, assembly GCA_028658325.1. Taxonomy (NCBI): domain Eukaryota; kingdom Metazoa; phylum Chordata; class Mammalia; order Diprotodontia; family Potoroidae; genus Potorous; species Potorous gilbertii. Next base: position 36,088 of record JAQQSK010003181.1, read on the forward strand.
CTATTGATGGTAGTAGCCTATTTATCCCCCTTTTCACTCCCTACCTCCTGCTGTGACTTACTGTGTAGATTGATGGTCTTTTGGGAAGTGGTTCATGTTCTTTAGAAGGAAGGCACCACCATATGAATAAGTACCATCCAAGAAAAAGAAAACCTTGGTTCTTGTTGGAGGAAACACGTTTTAACTTCAGCAACATTTTCCCTTCTATTCTCTGTCAGTGCCAGAATTATGCTGGACCATTTTATTTTTGCCCCTTTTTCTTCCTGTAGAAAAACAACAGCACTTCAGAGTGGCTGTTCTTCTTTGAATGTAGTTTTCCATTCTGTGCTTTCAATATTGGGGCTCTCTATTTCCCTCCTGAGTCTGTTTTCCTTTACCTTTGTTATAGGAACCACTTCTGTTCACATTAATCTTTGTTTTAACAGAGACAGAGACAGAGAGACAGAGAGAGACAGTGTGCTCCTCGGCTGAGGAGCTCATATCATGCCCTCTCATCCCTTTGCACTGTTTCCCCAAGAGCCTACATTTTTTAGATTTCTCTAAACTAAGACAGAAAATTGTGAGTCCTTGGGTTCTTCCTTGGTACTGTCTTATTCCTTATCAGAGTGAAAGCCCTTCCCATTATACATTGTCAAGAAGTAACTGGTAATTGAGGGGGTCATAGGAAAAAAAACTTAATGACAGGCATAGTGTACATACACATACACACATACACAAACGCGGTCTTGGTATTCTCTCTCTGTATATATACATATATGTATGTATCTGTGTATGTGTTGTGCGTGTATATGTATTCACTCCCTCTCTCTCTTTCTCTCTCTCTCTCTGTCTGCCCCCACCTCCCTTTCTCTTTCTCCATCTCTCCTCCTTCACCTCCTTCTCACCCTCCACTTTTCTCTCTTTCCCCTTCTTGCTTTGACTCTCTTTTCCCCTCTTGCTCCCCCTCTCTTTCCCTCCCCTTCTCCCTCTTTTTCTCTCTATCCCTCTTCTCCTTTCTTTTTCCCTTTCTCCCTTTCCCTCTTCCCTTGTTCTCCCTTCTCTCCCTTCCCCCTCCCTCTTCCTGTCTCCCTCTCTCCCTTTCCCTCTCCTCCCTCTTTCCCTTCCTCTTTCACTCTCTTTCTTTTTCCTTCTCCTTCCTCTTTTCCTCTCTCTCTCCCTCCCTCTCTCTCCCTCTCCCCCGAATTATTTTTCTCTCCCTCATTCACCTTTTTGTTTTCCATATTTAAATGTTTTCCCCCTTCCTTCTCCTCTCCTTCTTTCTCTCTCCCTCCCTCTCTTCCTTAACCTATCTCTCTGTCTGTTTCTTTCTGAAGTCATTTAAATCCTTTTAATGTTAGCTTTGCGAAAAGATTTTTACAAGAAAACTGGCTTCACACTTAGTAATAAATGTGATTTTGAGAATTCCATAGGGAGAGGGAAGCATATACCATATATGATGTTTACTGTGCTTTCTAAACAAGAGAGAGAAATAATTACATAGTTCTGTGCAGTGATTCTGTGTGAAAAATGCTTTTTACTTCATATCTGTCAGCTTTCTCCGTTCTCTTTGATCCCCTCTTGTGAGCTTAATAAACTTAAATGCAGAATAATCTTGTTTAGAAAATATGGCTTTGTCCCAAGTAATTTTTAAAGTGCCTGTCTATTTGTGGAAAGTATAGCAGGGCAGGCAGTGCATAGAAAAATTAGAGAAAAAAAGTGTGAAAGTTATGAAAGAGTCAGCTTAGGATACAGCACAATTTCTTAGCCCAATTGTTTTTAAATATATGGACAGGGAAAATGTATTTGGCCCCTTTAAAAAGTAAAGGCAGCTTTGGAATGAAACTTAGCATCTAGCTAGTCAGTGAGGAGATCAATTGTGCCTAGATGGAGGTAATTAATCAGTAAACACCTAGCAACCAAGTAAGCACCTGAGGGGAGAAAGGAGACTGATGATTCTCTCCTTAGTAAAAAAATGACCATCACAGGGGATTCACCCTGTTAACATCCATGTACCTTGCTTAAACTCTCTCTTTTGGGGGCTTCTGTCAACCTGAATGGAATAACAAATACAGTTTCTCTCTCATGCAAAGACAGAGAGAGGGATAAGCTAGTTTTATATAGTACAAATTCTCATTTAAACGCTAATGCAGGAAAAATGTGGCAGTGGTTTTAAGCTAGGTGACATAGGAAATAGAGTGCTGGATTTGGAGTCAAGAAGACTACTCTTTCTGAGTTCAAATCTGGTTTCAGACACTAGCTGTGTGATCCTGGGCAAGTCTCTTAACCCTATTTGCCTCAGTTTCCTTATCTGTAAAATGAACTAGAGAAGGAAATGGCAAACCATTCCAGTAACCTTACCAAGAAAATCTCAGATAGGGTCACAAAGCGTCAGAGATTACTGAAACAAGTGGACATAACAGCAAAGGACTGATGAAGCTTCTAGGGCTCCAGAGAGGCTACAAGACAAACCAAGAAACATTCAAGATGAGGTGTTGCAGTCAAGTTTGGAGTTGTTAAAACAAAGGTTGAACAATGATTAATCCAACAAGTAACCTATGAGAAAAATACTCAGTGGTGCCCCGTTGACTTTAGGATCACATGCAAAGTCTTCAGCATCAAAGACTTTTATAGCCTGACTTGTGCTTACCTTTCCAGATGTATTTAATATTCCCCTTAACTCCATAGTTTGGCCAACCTGGGTCTCCTGTCTTTTGGAGTTTTTCTTTTAGGATCTCTTTCAGGAGGTGATTGGTGGATTTTTTCAATATTTATTTTACCTTCTGGTTCTAGAATATCAGGGCAGTTTTCCTTGATAATTTCATGAAAGATGATGTCTAGGCTCTTTTTTTGATCATGACTTTTGGGTAGTCCCATAATTTTTATATTGTTTCTCCTGGATTTATTTTCCAGGTCAGTTGTTTTTCCAATGAGATATTTCACAATGTCTGCTATTTTTTCTTTCTTTGGCTTTGTTTTATAATTTCTTGATTTTTCATAAAGTCATTATGCTCCATTCTAATATTTAAGGAATTATTTTCTTCATTGAGCTTTTGGGTCTCCTTTTCCTCTGACCAATTCTGCTTTTTAGGGCATTCTCCTCATTGGCTTTTTGGATCTCTTTTGCTATTTGGGTTAGTCTATTTTTTAAAGTATTATTTTTTTCAGCATTTTTTGGGGGGTCTCCTTTAGCAAGCAGTTGACTCGTTTTTCATGATTTTCTTGCATCACTCTCATTTCTCTTCCCAATTTTTGCTCTGCTTCTCTTACTTGATTTTCAAAACCCTTTTTGAGCTCTTTCATGGCCTGAGACCAATTAATATTTTTCTTGGAGGCTTTGGATGGAGGAGCTTTGACTTGGTCATCTTCTGTTTGCATGTTTTGATCTTTCTTGTCACCAAAGTAAGATTCTATAGCCTGATTCTTTTTCTGGTTTTTGCTCATTTCCCCAGCCATTTACTTGACTTCTGATCTCTTTGTCAAGGTAGTTCTCTGCTTCCAGTGGGAATGGGAGGTGTACTGTCAGCCACTAGATTCCCCCTGCCCCCAATCTGTGGGCCTAGAGCTCCAGAAACAGTAACTGTAATTGCCCCTGCTGCTTCTGTGGTTGACAAGGGTTCCTCTTTCCTCTCCCACCTCAGTTGACCTGGGGCTGGGGCCAGACCAGTCCACTCTCCTGCGCCAGTCACATGTAAATAAATAAATAGATAGATAAATATTTAAATGAACAGGTGAATGAGTAAGTAAGTAGATGTACATAGACAAATGAATGAACAGGTATATGATAGATAAATGGATAGATAGATGGCTGGGTAGATTAGATAGACATTATTAGATAGATGGATTAGATAGACAGATATCTAGATAGATAGTTTAAATGGTGCTAGATAGCCTCTCAGATCACCTCCAAATTTGAAGCTATGATCATATTCTCACATTTCATGGGTTTCAGAGGATTTATAGATATATTCTATAGACTTTCTGCACAAATAAAATTTGTTTAATGAGAATAAGAAATTCAAAAGAATCAACTTTTAAAGATAAATAATTCTGATAAGTAGAAGCAGATATGTCTATGGAAATCAATGCAGGTTTCCCAGAAATGTAATCAATCCACATATAAATGTGTAGAATATGGAAGTAAGAGCAGGTATCAGAATATGAATATAAAATGGGGCATGTATCTCATAAAAGAAGTGTCAGGAGTGCCAGAATTAGTTTTGCAATGAAAGGTAAAGACAATAAAAAAAAGATTATGTAGTCTTTTTGTTGGAATGGGCATTCAGGAAAGGCTAAAACTACTCTCTGTGGTGAAGGTCCACAGGTTTTTTCCACTGATCTTCCAATTTATCCTCAGCATTTTGGGCTCATGAAGTTTGGAAACCACTGCAGTTGTGAGAGATTCAGTCTCCCCAAGGTCTACTCAGGTCTTGTCAAGGACCCAATAAATAGAGCCTAATAAATGCTTATTGATGGTTTACCAAATCATCTCTAAATTTTATATTTCTTTAAGTTTTAATCCAAATCGTGTCACTTTTGTATCTTATCACTAGAGGCTGGTCATTTTGATGCTTTGATGTTTTAATAAAGAGTTTCTTTTTTTGTAGAAAAACATATAATTGGGAGGAAATGTGTACTTATTTGTGTTCTTAGGGAACCATGTCTACAGCTAGCCTACCTGTTTGTTCCATGAGCCCACCAGCAAAACAATAGTTTCCTGGTGCTACCTTTCTCTAAGTAAGGAGTGACTGCAGCCTCCTTTGTGCTTGTCCTGCAAACTCATACCTATAAAAGAATATCAATTGTCCCCCAAGAGTATTCAGTGGCCTTTCCATTTAGTGTCAGGCAGTTTGCGGAATTGCATGTGTTTTGTTTTTTTTTAACATCTACTCAACTTATCAAGCATTTAACAATTCTGAAGGCAATTTTTCCCATATACTCTAAATATACTTGACTGATGGTCAATTGTCACAAAAAAACCTATTTATCAAAAAAAAAATTTTTGGGAAATACATAACATTTAAATTCACATATAATATGTGAAATGGGCGTCTGTCTCTGATAATAATTGTATTTTGTGGTATTACCCAGTCCACATTATGGCATGTTGCTTCAAACTGCATTGTCAGGGAGGCTGCTAGATAGTATAATTAGGAGAATCTGGAAGACCTGAGTTCAGATCCTCTCCCAGACCCTTACTATCTATATGACTGGGCAAGTCCCTTAACTTTAGTTTCCTCATCTGAAAAATGGGGACAATAATTCCTACCTTACCTTGGTTGTTGTGAGGATAAAATGAGATATTAGTAAAGCTCTATATAAATAGTAGCTTTTGTTCAGTTGTATCCAACTCTTCACGGCCCTATTTGGGGTTTTCTTGGCAAAGATACTGGAGTGGTTTGCCATTTTCTTCTCCAATTCATTTTACAGATAAGGAAACTGAGGCAAACAGGGTTAAATGACTTGCGCAGGGTCCCACCACAAGTGTTAGAGGTCAAATTTGAACTCAGGCCTTACTGCCTCTAGGCCTGGTGCTCTAAACAGTGCACCATCTAGCTGTGAAACAATAACTATTAAGACTGAACTGTCCTTCTCCTTTAGCCTTTAGACCCTTCAAAGACTATGCTGGCTCTGTTCAGAAAACTTTTACATTTTTTTCTTTTGTTCAGGAGTTTTAGAAGATACAAAGGTTTGGTTGGTTATACATTAGAAATGATGCCTGCGATGCTTTTTATTTCAGCGACTCTCCCTTACCCATAGGCTGTCTCTTTGCAAGATTGAAAACCTTGGATTTAAAAATATTTCCTAAAGAAAAATGGAGTGAACATAAAAGTGCATTCATTAACATGAAGGATAATGGTTAAATATACTTCAGTTCTGTATTGTGGCCAATTAAATGAAAACATTTCTAAATTAATACAAATATTAATTTTTGAACATGGGAAACCTTTTTTCTTTTCATGTAATTGCTTTGATTCTTTAGGATGATCTTCTTAATAGACCTTTCTTAATTTGCATTAGAATTCCCTGTTGTGGTTGGCAGACTTGTCATTCACTGAATTCTATGCTATATGCCTGTGTTCAAGTATGTCTCCCATTTATCCCTGCTCAATTTCTAAAAAAATAAATAAATAATAAGCAAAGTAACATGCAACTCTATCCCCTCCCCCTAATTTAAGTAGCTATTAACTATTCATTTTAAAAGGCTGTTCTAAACATGCTTTTTCTATAACTTCCTCCAAGGCAACCCTCCTTCCCATCCTATCAGCTCACTTGCCCACCATTTTGCCTCTGTCATCTCATTTCCCTGTAATATTAATCTTACCTTACAACTGTTCTGGGTTAAATACCCCTAATATAAAGGTCATATGTGTTCCACTCATGTTTTTCCTATCAGGTATCCACAACTGTGTTGGTCAGTGTCACCTCTTTTTTTGGAGGCTGGGTGATATGGTAGATAAAATGCCAGTCTTCAGGTCAAGAAAACCCAAACTCAAATCCTGTCTCAGATACTTCTAGCTTTATGACCCTGGTCAAATCTTTTAAGCTCTCGCAACCACAGTTTCTTCATCTATAAAATGGGCATGATAATAGCACTTACCCCATAGAGTTGTAAGAAACATATCAGATAATATATGTAGAGCACTTTGCAACTTTAAAGTATTTCTAAAAAGCTAGCTATTTAAAAAAAGTTATCTTAAGTGAATGGAAACTTACAAAGAATTTTATTTTTGGTTTGGCTTTAGTAGTTGAGTATAAAGAAAAAAAGATATTTGGCTTCAGATCAATTCAGAGTTCAGTAGAATCTCAATTTTTGCTCTTACTTTGTGGTTTTTAACTTAGTGTCCTGATTCTGCTTTACAATTATAAGGTGTGACAAGATGCACATGAAATTTTAAATGTTCAAAATACTCCCAAAGAAAACTCAAGATCTTCTCTGGCACATTTCTAGCACTCCACATACACGCAGACATGAACTATTAAAGCTAACGGGAAACAGGCGCTATTTAATACATTTAAATGAGATGTGATCTAAGCATATTTATGTGAATCTTTTATTTCCTGTTTTTAAATTACATTTTATCAAACTTATGGAGAAAAGATGCCAAATCATGATAAACTATAATGAGCTTACAGAATTCAGCTTAAGATATGAGTAAAGAGTAAATGGAGGTTTTTCAGTGTTAGGGTTGCTTCCCTAAGGTTTATATACTGGTTAATAAAGCAGACCTTTAGAAATGTCTTCTTATTCTTGTTCCTTTTTTTCTCATCTAGTAGGAGAGAATCAGAGGTAGTGTATAGTTTTCCTAACTGGCTTATCTCAAATATTGTCTTGCTTTGGGGGGGGGGGTTGTACAATGGGGAAAAGGAGACAGAGAGACAGACAGAGAGGGAAGGAAGGAAGGAAGGGAGGGAAAAAGAGGAAGGGAGGGAGAGGGAAGGAGAGAATGAGAGAATTTTGCTAATTTCTACCATTGGCTCAGGCTCCCATCAGTTATGTTCCCCAATTTTAGGGGTCACATGTATCCATCGCAATTTTATTTAACCACTTACCAGTCAGATTAACATTTACAAGCAATATTTACTTTACTGTTATAGCAAGAAAAACCATAACAACCCCTACCCTGCAACACCTTGGGGGATGGTGCATAATAGCGTTTTGTATTACCCCTTCAGAAGTGTTAGCATCTCACAAAAAAGGTTTGGGACATCAAACAGGAGATCTCTGTGTTCCTGTGTAGGAAAGAAATAGTTACATAGAATAAAAAAAGGAAAGTTATAATAGCTAGCCTTTAAATAGCACCTCACATAGGACCCTTGAAACAGTCTGGTGAGGTAGATACTAGTATTACCATCTTCATTTAGTGGTTGAGGAAATTGAGAGAGACATTAAGTGACTTGTCTAGGGTCACACAGTTAAGAAGGAAGTGTCTGAGATTGCATTTGAACTGAGGTCTTCCTGCCTCTTAGCACTGTATCCCTTCTTTTCCCCTAGATGCTTCTCCACCTTGTGACTTCAGCTGGAATATGCACACATTCTCAGTCATTTGGGAGTATCACGCAATTTGCCTGGGTGAAATAATCTTGTAGATCATAAGAATCTACTACTTCATGAATCATCTGTTTTTTGCAGCCTAGAGACAGCTTGGTTGCACAAAGGATAGAGCCAGTCCTAGAGTTAGGAAGACCTGAGTTAAATTCAGTCTCAGATACTTACTGCCTTTGTAACCCTGGACAAGTCTCTTAACCTTGGCCTCAGTTTCCTCATTAGTAAAGTGAGATTAATAACAGTACTGATCTCCTAAGATTGTTGGGAGGTTCAAATGAAATAATAATTGTAAAGCATTTTGCACCGTGCTTGGAACATAATAGTTGCTTTGCATTAGAAATGCTATTTTTTCTTTTTAGATTCTGTGATTTGTTTTCTTCTACACATGAATACAGAGATCTGCCTTTTTAATGCCTCACACCTTTTTTTGTAAAATGCTAATATTTCTGCATGTAATAGCCTGCAATTTTTCAGGAGAGCACTTCCCTCATTTGATCACTTAAAAATTAAAAAGTGTCAGCACTAGTCTTGGACGTATCACCAATCTAGTTTTCAGAAACACCCCCTGTGTTTTATTTTGAAATGTTATTTTTCTTGGCTATGAAGTTTCCAAAATGTCTTTCTGTTAATCCTGATTTCTTCCTCTTGTTTTTACAGGTGATCTGTAACGGTTTCACCATCAGTAATGGAGAGATGCAGGAAGTTGGTGTTGGCCTGTATCCTAGGTAGGGTGGACAGTATTTCATTTATTGACAGAACATGCTTTCTTTCTCTCTTTCTTTCTTTCTTTTTTTTTCTCTTCCTTCCTTCCTTTCTTCTTCTTTCCCCTCCCTTTCTCCCTTTTTCTCCCTTTATCTTTATTTCCTTCCTTCCTTCCTTCCTTCCTTCTTTTTCTACCTTACAGAGATACCCAGGAGAGCTATTGAAGTGATAGTCAAATAAGAAACTTAATGATAAATTACCAGAAATTGGACAACTTTGAGTTTAGAAGATGATGTTATGATCTTTCATTGTGGGTTACAGTACTCATATGGAGTGAATCCACTGAGTTCTCATTCTCTGGGAGAATTCGGCCTTTTGTGATTAGGATAAAAAGGTGAGAGCTGAAGGCAATGTTAAATAAAGCAGGCCACAGCAGCAGCAGAAAAGAACATAAATTTTGTTGTAGCTTTCCTATTCAATAACAAACATTCCTTAATTGCCTAATATTCTCAGGCAGAGATAAAATCAAAACAAAGACAAAACTCAATCAGTCTTGGACCTGAGCAGTCACAGAGAAGGGAAAGGGAAAAGTCCGTAGCAGGGGTTGGGGAATCTGCGGCCTCAAGGCCTCTAGGTCCTCAAGTGAGGTCAAAGCCACACTTGAGGACCTAGAAGGCCATATGTGGCCTTGAGGCTGAAGGTTCCCACCCCTGCTCCAGAGTATTTTCTACCCTGAGTTCTTTCATTAAGAACAGATACCCCAAGGATACTTAAATGGTCTTGGAGCTCATCCTTGGTGGGTAATTTCTTCCCTACCCACATATACCCAGATCTCCCATCTAACTACCTGATTTCCCTCCTCCAAAAAGCATCATCCCCTAATAACATTTCCCTTTTTTCCTACTAAAGCCGGGGTTCTTTTTTTATACTTTCTGGTTTCGTGGACCCCGTTGGCTCAGTGAAGTACTTATCATGTACCAGGCCCTGTGTTAAACATTTTACCATGTGTCAAAAGCTTCAGACCCTTTCTGTGAACAGAATAAAATATATAAAATATGTGTGTGTATATATATATATATATATATATATGTAATATATAAAATTTTTAAATATATAAAATAAAACACATGGGAATTAAGAAGGAAGCCAATTATATTTAAATACAGTTAGAATGATAATTTTAAAACACAAGTTCGTAGACCCTTTGTGAAGAACCCACGTTCTTGAAGAATGTGTATACCCTTAGCTGCTCAATAATTGCTTCACTCTCCTATCATCAGAAATGTATTATGGAGTCCTTAAATTTTTGAGCTCTAAGGGACATTGGAGGTTGAGCCAATCTCCTTCATGCTATAAGTAACTATGATAACTCCAATGCAAGTCTTCCTCATCTCCATTGCTTGAAATCCTTCATTTCCATTAAACCTCAGCCCATGCTCCACCTTCGACAATGAAGCCTTTTGATTCCCCTCTGGCAGCTGCTAGGACCTCCCCCTCCAAAAAAAAAAATAATTACCATTTACCTCTGTATTTATTTTGTGTGTATGCTTTATTTGCTTATATGTGTGTGTATGTATTTGTGTGTGTGAGTACACACATGTACATAGGTTGCTAGGAGCACAGTGGATACAGCATTTGACCTGGAGCCAGGAAGACCTGAGTCCAAATGTATCTTTAGAAACTGACTAACTGTGTAAATCTAGGCAAGTCACTTAGTCTCTTTCTGTGCCAGTTCCTCATCTCTAAAATAGGAGATAGTAACACCTCCCTCATATGGTTACTATGAGGATCAAATGAGGTAACATGAAAACTGATTTGCAAACTTTTACAGGCTCTGTGGGCAGTTAGTTGGTGTAGTGGATAAGAGTGCTAGCCCTGTCCTGAGTTCAAATCTAGCCTCAGACAGTTACAAGAGTCACTTAGCTCTGTTTACCTCATCTGTCAAATGAATTGGAGAAGAAAATGGCAAACCACTCCAGTGCCTTGGCTAAGAAAACCCCAAATGGGGTAACAAAGAATCAGGGGAGGGGGCAGGGGGAAAGATTGAACAACAAAAATAAATGCCAGCTGTGTTTGTGTCTTTCCTCCCAGTACAATGTAAGCTTCTTGAGGTCAGAGATTTTAATTTTTGTTTTTATCCCCAGTCCCTAGCACTTATTCAGTGACTAATAAATGCATATGGGGTTCTGCAATATTGTCTTACCCTGGGTGGTAAGTAGTGCAAGTATTAATAAGCTCCATTTTGTAAATGAGTAATTGAGGCCCAGAGAGATGGAATAATTTGCTTATACTCACACAGTGGGTAAAAGAATTATGAGGCCTAGAACCCAGGAGTCCCGGCTCCCAGCCCACAGTGTTCATTTCAATAGAGCCTGCTGCTCCTTATCTTTATTTGTATTCTATACAATTTTACCAAAAAAAGAAGAAAAAGTTGTAAGCAACCTCAGAGACCATTCTATACATCTGATGTATCAATACTAATTCTTTCTATCACATTATGGAAACATGGCCATTTCAGGGCTTCTTAAACTTTTTCCACTCAAAACCCCTTTTTGCATCTAGGCAGTGTTCTTTGGTGTTGTGTGGTATGATAGTGTACATGCTTTGTGTTCAGAACCAAGGCTACAGTGAAGTTGATCTATACAAAGCAGTAAAGCACTGCCAGAAACACCTAGGATTCATCATATGTTTAATTATTAATTAATTTTGAGTTGTTGCACATTCAGAAACCTTTCATTGTTGCCAACTTTTTCATGATCCCATATGGGGTTGTGATCCATAGTTCAAGAAACACTATATATGCATGAAATAAGGGGGAATTCACTGTCCATGAGAACAGGATAGTCCATTGGATGACTGAAAACATTGCCTTACTAGACTCTAGTAATTGGCTATTCTTGGAGAAGATCAAAAACATTTTTATTCATAAACAAGTTTAATTAGCTTCTTTCATTTAGAATATTTTATTGCATAGGAAGTATATTGGTTACCTGTTTTGTAAGTGCTTAATTAAAACTCCTAAGCAGTTCATTAATGGAGCCATGCTCTCCCCCTCCCTAATTTTAAGTCTTTCTTGCCCAATGTAATCATTTCAACTCAACTGTTTATTTCAATTTGATGACCAATGAGAAATGTCTAGACAGAGATGCCTCTTTAATTTAATTCCTCCATGACAGAAACAGAATCTCAGAATGGGAAGAGATCCCAGAGGTCATCTTGTTCACTGGGTACTTGAACAGTAACCTCCTCCTTCCACAACATCACTGACAAATGGTTATCTGACCTTTACTTGAAGATATCCATTTTCTACTTCTTCTGCTGCCCATTCTTTTGGATAGTTTTAAATTAATTTAGGCTCATTCTCATACTTTAATGTTTGAGTGTCTTGGTTTGTTTTTCAATTTCCATGTGAAAAACACATATAAGGTGTATCTGTTTAAATTTGTCCAAGTCACATTACCTCCTGGAGGCACAGTTTCCTCATTTGTAAAATTATGTCTTGCACTTGATAATCATCCTCTAATCCTTTTGCAGTTTCCAAAAAAAAAAAAAAAGAGGGGTTCTCTGGTGTTGTAGAATGCACTAGGATAGGAATTGGGACACCCAGTGGCTTCCACTCTTTGTTGTTTTTGTTGATTTCTTGTGTTTGAGTCTTCTGGGATGCCATTTGAGGTTTTCTTGACCAAGATACTAGAGTGGTTTGCCATTTCCTTCTCCAGCTCATTTTACAGATGAGGAGATTGAGGCAAACAGGGTTAAATGACTTGTCCAGGGTCACATAGCTGTAAGTGTCTGGTACCAGTTTTTGAATTCAGGTCTTCCTCTCTTTAAGGCCATACCTTTATCCATTATGCCACTGGCTGCCTTCATATCTCCCACTACTAGCTCTACTACATTAATCAGGCTGTTTCATTATCTGGAAAACTAACCCCAACATTCTATGATTGTATTTTTAAAAAAAAACTATTTTACCCCCATCTAGCATGTCTTTGCTGAACCACAGCTGTGACCCAAACTGTGTGATTGTGTTTGAGGGACCCAGCCTCTTCCTTCGAGCGGTCCGAAATATCCAGCTGGGAGAAGAGGTAATAAATGTGCTCATATTCTGCTCCCCACCACCACCTTCCTCTCTGCTTTTACTGCCTAATCTCTTAAAGGATGTACCGTTGTCCACTTATGAAGAATCATTGATAGAATAGGTGAGGTCTCTGAGGGAAGGGACATTTTTATAGGTATCATTTACCATCACCACCACCCCCAACAGAATATAAACTCTTTAAGGCATGAACTGGTTTGTCTTTGTACCTCCAGTGGCAGGCACACTGTAGATACTTAATAAATATTTAATGAACTAATGGATCCTGGCAGTAAAATGAGCAATTATAATACATTTGAATAGTCAGCACAGCATTGAAGGCAGAAAATACTGAAATGTCCAAAGGGGATCCCCAGAATCTCCTCCCCAAATGAGTGATCCCATTTTTAACTAAAGGCAAAGATTTCTCCTTGTTCTGCTTATTTCTGTCTTATGGAAGAATCCTGGGTGCTGATTCCCTAGACAAAAATGCAAAATCTGGGGAGAGAAGGGGAGAGAATCCCAGAAGGGGGAAAATGGAACCTTCTGACCAGAAAGTCATTCTTGCCCCCAGTTTCCTGATGTCCAAGAAAGATAATTACCTTTGCTCCTTTGGTTACCAGGAGAACCCCCTCACAGAGAGGAGCTTTGGAGAAACTAATGCCCCAAGGACTGTTCCCTGTGCTGGAGTCAAGCCCCAGAATGTTTCTTGTGGGGAGTGGGGGCTTTCCCAGGACCTGGTATTCTCCCTCCTTTCCATTTATTTCAGTGGATTATTTATTGCACGAAACCCAAATGCCATAAGCTGTTGTTTATTTATACAGCACACAGGCAATAAAACTCAAACCCTCAGATACCATATTTTGTGTAAGCAAGGGATTTGGTTACAATATTTCTGACCCCAAGCTAGTTTCCTTTTGAGCAAGTGAGTTCATGTTTTTTTTCTTTACAAAAACATATGCTGAATTTCTTATGTTTAGAACAAGTGCACTAATTAAGCTGCTGCCATGATCTCCCCAAACAAAAGTAGATTTTCTTTTATATAATTTGAGGGCGCTCAACAGAAAGAACCATCTGGGCTGCCATGCTCGGGCACATGAGGGCTTTGGTCAAAAGTTGAGTTGGGTTTTTTCCTTTTTTTTCCCCTTAAGCAAAATGAGAACCAGATTAAGTCAAGTCAACCACTCCCTTCTACCCCAAGCTAATGAAGAAACAAGGATAACTAGTGGAAATAACCGGAGCATTCAAGCACAAATAAAAAGCAAGGTTTCTTACTTCCTTCTACTTGAACTGGCCTCCTCCCTGCCCTCCCCCAACCATGCCTAGTCCTGGATTCCTCTTCCCATTTGCTTTTCATTCATCTTAAAAGAACTTATTATATCCTTGTGGGACATTTTCCAGACAGAGTTCCCCACCAAAAAAAAAAAATGTGTCCCTGAATTTAAAAATATGATGAAGAACTACAGAAATGCACCGTTAGGCATCAGGGGAAAGAGACTAATTTCTTCTTTTATTGCGCCAATGTTGATTTAAATTTGGAGGGTTTAAGGAAGAGATTTCATTAGTGCAGTGAATTCTGGGTGAAGAAATTCCTCCCGCCTGAAACCGTTCTGCAGCTTGGAAACTTTGTGAGTTGTCATGAGAAAAGAGATCTTAAAATCACTTGCCCAGGATAACCACAGTCATGTCTGTAGAAGAGGTGGATCTTAATATAGGTCCTCTTCATATGAATTATGTCATTTAGAGTTCCTGGGTTCCAAGCCCACTTCTGTTTCTTACTACCTGTATGACCTTAATTTTCCTCATCTGCAAAATGAAGGATTTGGACAAGAGGGTTTCTGAGGTTAATCAGTCATTAAGCATTTATTAATCACCTACTATATGCCAGTCACTGGGCTAAGCTCTGGGGATACAAAAGAAGGCAAAAGAAAGTCCATACCTTGAAAGAACATAGAATCTAATGTGGGAGATAATATACAAACCAAAATGTACAAAGCAAGCATATACAGGACAACAAGGAAATAATTAACAGAGGGAGGCCCTGGGATTAAGAGGGATTGGCCTCTTTGTGCTCAATATGTGCCTGCTGCCTCTTTGGACAAAAATTTTAGAAATTCAAAAATAATTACTAATTACTCTATGCTTTATAGATTATCATTGGGAATTCTGTTTTCTACCCTGATGGTATTCTCTGTATTGGCCCCTTCACTCCTTACTAGCACCCCCAGAGGGCAGAAGGACACTTAATATTGGCTCAAATAATGACAGTTATTCATTGGAAGTGTCCAAGCAGAGGTATATTAATATCCCTGCATTCAGCAGGGGCTGGAATAGCCTCTGGGATTTCTTCCAGCTCTCAAAATCTATTGCAGCTCTCAGATTCTCAAGCCTGAATATAGCTTGTGAAGGACAAAAAGGGAGTGTGAAGTGGGATCGCAGAATACTTATGGGATCATCACTGCCCAGTCCATTTCAGATATTTTTTTGAGACCTAGAAATTTCCACAAAAGAAGCCAAAGGTTAAAAAAGGGGGACTTTTTGTTACGTTGTTGAGCAAAAAGAGGAAGAGGAAGCAATTGTACCGTTGGGTTCCAGCCTTAATAACGGGGAAAAGCAGTGACCTGGGTTCAGATCACATCTCTGACACTTGTCTATGTGACCTTGGGTAAATCACTTATTCTCTCAAGGTCTTCTCTAAAACGAGGGCATTGGATCAGCTGTCCCCTAAATTCTCTGCCAGCTCCAAATCTATGAACTGATGAGCACAAGCTATCTATCTATTCTATGCTTAGATAGAATCATACATCTGTAGGGGATTTCAGTACACGGGGTCTAGATGAGAGGCACTCATCTGCTGGTACCAGGTTATACCTCTCCTTTAGGTCTATTCAATGAATGGGCATTACTTCACCCTAAGTGAGGACCTGCATAGACCTTGCCCTAAAGGAGCCAAGGTCTCCCAGTACATCCTGGGTCATCTCCAGTCAGCCTGATGAATATCTGGTCACTGGATTCAGATGACTCTGGAGGAAAAGTGAGGCTAGTGACCTTCACAGCCCTCCCTCACTCAAAACAAAGTGCAAATCATGTCATCATTTTTTTGATGGCATGGTCTTCCTCAGCAAGGAAGGATGAACACAAGAACAAAGACAAGAAGACAAATTGCTTTACTCAACAATGGTATAGCAATGCGTAAGAAACCTTAGTGTTTTAAGGGGAAGACTGGAGTCTTACTTTATCTGATTGGTTTCTCTGCCTCTAATAGGAGGGAGAAGGATACTAATTCGTCAGGTTGCATGAGGAATGGAAATTTATAGCAAAGAAGAGTCTAGATGTTGGAGGGGTTGAGGTGGGGGTTCAGGGAAGGGGGACGGGTGATAGCATCACGGATGAGGAGGAAGTATTTTTAAACCAGAAGTTTTTCAGGCAACCACAATCAGATGCCCTCACCTGTGAGTAATAAGACCCTTGGGAAAGATCCACAGAGGAAGCCTGGTCATTTTGAAGGTAGAAATGGAGAGTTTCAAATGTCAAAGCTAGAGAAGCTGGGGAGCGGAACAGAACTCCTAATATGTCCCAGATTGGAGAACCTAATTCCATCTAATAACAGGAAGAAAGAAACAGTAATAGGGTTGAGCTGTGGAAGTGCCATAGCTTCTCTCTTCATAAGGCCACCTTTCATCCTGTGCTCCGGAAACACATTTCTCTTCCAAATATTAACAACTACAATACTCACCTGTCCTTATTGGGGTTTTAATCTTCAATAATGAATCCCTAGGTTTTGTTGTTTCAGCTTTGACATTTCTCGTTCACTTCCACCTGGGTCCCTACATAGAAGGTGCTTTTTTTTTTAACAGTTAAAAATCCCAGAATACTTAGTGGGAAGATAATAGTTGCCTTCTTCGGGGGCATGTTCAGCAATGAAATATCTTTTATGATCAGGCATCCTTATGAAATGTGAACTGGAAAAGTTTGATCAGTCCAAGCTGGACTCATAGAAATTCATGCCTAGCAAAGGCTCTTGCTATTATGAATAATATTGTTGACGAGCAGGCTATAGACCAGAATGTGCAAACACTCAACAAAATGATTTCTCAAATACAAGTTTTAAAACTAAAGTCCTTGGTTTTTGGTTATTTTTCCCCCTTTTAATGAGGAGAGCTCTTCTGGTCACCAGAATTTGTTCAGACTCCTTCAAAAGTAATTCGCCATAAAAGAGTCAAAAATGGAGAGGCAGGATCATCCAGTATCTTTGGAGTTGAGCACCTCAGTTTCAGATCCCACCGTTGATGCCTCTGTGACCTTGAGGATATTATTATATTAAGGTTGTTATTATATTGAGTTATGTTATATTTTATATAATAATTATATATAATATGTATAATAATATATTTTATTATATTGAGTTATTTTATTACTTAGCCTTCCTGGACCTCAGTTTCCTGATCTTTAAAATAAGGGGTTTGGGCTAGGGACCACTGAAGTTCCTTCCTGCTCTTGAGGGGATAACTAAAAAATCACTTTTCCTTTTAGGGTCTATATATCTTGAAGGAAGTTTGAATTGTGTCGGTTCTGTTCAAGAGATGCACACTAGGTTTTATGTTAATTGTATCTCACTATCTACAGATCGTGAAAAACTGGTTTTATGTGAAGCAAAATCTCTTGGCATTGGGATTTCCACACAACTTCCATGGTTAAGATTTAGCAGTGTGCTACAGAAGAAAAAATGCTGAATTTGTAGTCAGAAACCCTGGGTTCCCGTTTTGGTTCTGTCATTTAACAACCTATCTGACTTTGGGCAAAGGACTTAATCTCTCTGGTCCTCAGTTTTCTTATCTGTAAAATGATTGGTTTGGACTAGATTAGCAGTTTTAAACCCAGATAGAAATGATCTCTGCCAGCTGCATTAGAAAACCACAAATTAGTATTATCTATGGTATATTGTATTTCTACATTTTATTTTGTTAAGTATTTCCTAATAATATTTTAATCTGGTTCTGTCCACACTCGGGTTTTGTTGCCCAGGGTCCTCAATTCTTACACCCCTGGACTAGATGGCTTCTGAGGCTTCTTCCTGTTCTAAATATGCGAGCCTATGATTTTGAGCCTTTTTATTGTTAGGTCATAATCAGGTTTTGTCTGACTCCATTTGGGATTTTCTTGGCAAAGAGTGGTTTGCCATTTCCTTCTCCAGCTCATTTTACAGATGAGGAAATTGAGACAAACAGGGTTAAGTGACTTGCCCAGGGTCACACAGCTAGTACGTGTCTGAGGCCAGATTTGAACTCAGGAAGATAAATCTTCCTGGTTTCAGGCCTGGCACTCTATCCACGGTGCCTCCTAGCCGCTCCTACCACCTAGCTGCCACATTTTTTTAAGCCTTAAAAACAAACAAATATGGATTAAAAAAAATCTAACTCCTTTATACATTCATTAAGACTTCCAAGGTAATAATACTCTTCTACTGGAAATTATTTACTCTGTTCTATATAGGAGCTGTAGTAAATTGACAAAGTGGTCAGCTGCATTCACGGGTTAATAATATTTTATTTTATTTTATGCTATTAAAGCCACAGCTGATCGATGGCTGTACTCCATGAATATGTACCAGCTAAATGAGCCTTGCACTCAATGAACAGATTCTGAATTAAATCAGCAGGCGAATGAGTCTTTAATAAAGGTTTTTATGTGTTGCTGATTAAATGATTAACATAAACTTGGTTGTGTTTTTCAGCATTAAAATTAAATATGACTTTATATAGCATTCAGTCAAAGAGCCAAATGCTGGATATTTCCCTTTAGTTGCCAAATAGAAGTCACAATCCTGAGTGATTGAGAAGTGGCCCAGTCTGTCTGTGCAGCTTTGGAACCTAGTTTAACTAGGCTAGTTCCCATTGTAATTACCTATTCATTCGCCCCTCGATGACACGAATACTAGCCCAGCTCCAAATGGGAACATCTTTGCATTTGGACTGTAATTTGTCACTGATGAGGCACCATAGACAATGGGCACATTTTTCAAAATGGGGGCACATTGAATGGCAGGTATAGGTATTTATGGGGAAACCATCCAACACCTTTCCCAATCCATTTAATGTTCTGTGGTTGAAAGGAAAAACTTCATCTCTTGCCACCAGCTGACTTCTTTGTAAGAGCGCTGATGGATTTTTTGTTTTTGTTACTGTTATCAAGATGAGCTGTGTTACCAGCATGAGCAAAGTTGGCTTTGCTGGATTAACTCTGGTTAACTGGTGCTGTTGGCTTGATCAGTTCTCTGTGACAGTAGAATTGGATTGGTAGCTGGGAAATGTGAGTAAAGACTAGAGCCCCACTGATCAGAGCATAATGTATGCCTCCAGTCATTGTATCATTTTAGACACTGGGTGTCATTGGATTTTAAAGAGCCTAAGGGAAAAAAAAGGCAACTTTCCCACGTTTAACTATCTTTATCAGGAAATTATTCCTTCCATGTTACCTTGATTTTTATTGAGGGCTTAAGATGGAGTAAGGTGAAGTAGGGTTTCCTTTAGTAAGGTATGGAACCATCCCATTACCTCTTAATGGACTTGCCTAAAACGACTATGCCAATGGATGTCATCCCACTTCTTTATTTTTTCTAATTAAAATGCAGCTAAATTCAACAGGAATTTATTAAGCACCTACTTATGTGAAAAGTGCTATGGTATGTACTGGGGACACAATGACAGAAATTAAGAAGAGTCCTAAAATGAGACATAAACCATCTTGCTTCCTATGCCTTCCCTCATTCAGGTTGGTTCAATGCATAGAGTGCCAGACCTGGAGTTGGAGAGACCTGAGTTCAAAACAGGCTCAGACATTTACTAGCTTTGTGACCTTTGGCAAGTTACCTAACACTTTGCCTCAGTTTCCTCAAGTGTAAAGTTGGGATAATTACAGCATTGCTGTAAGGAGTGAATGATTTAATATTGGTAAAAGTGCTTAGCACAGTGTCTGGTTTATAGTAGGTGATATATAAATGCTTACTCCCACCACTCCCACTCCCACTTCATTCCATTTGCTGCTTTCCAGTCCCACATGCATTTATTAAGCACTAACTATGTGCAAGGTATCATGCTAAGTCTTAGGGATATAAAGACAAAGCAGTAAATGATGAGAGCATTAAGGACTTAGAGGCCTGAGGTCAGACTTCCCAGAGAACAAGAGTTGGGGGTTTTTGTGTGTGTCATGGACCCATTGAGCATTCTGGTGAAATGGATGGATCCTTTTTCATAACAAGGCTTTTCAATCATTGAAGAAAATGTTTAATTTCAGATACTAATTAGTGAAAATAAATATATAATTTTCCCATCCAAATTCACATGGCCCCTGAAATTTATCAAAAGACCTGTTGAGGCTCCATGGACCCTGCCATTGGAGGTGGAGCATGAACTAAGCCTTGAAGGAAGCCAAGGATTTTAATGGTTAGAGGTGAGAATCAGTTAACTGATCAATAAACATATGCATCATATTATACTAAGTGCTAGGGATACAAAAAGAGGAAAAGATGATTGCTGGCCTCAAGGAACTTACAATCACATGGGAGAGACAACATAAAAACAAATATATACAAAACTGTATGCCAGATAAATAGAAGCTAAAAAAAGAGGGAATTAAGAGGGGTTAGGGAATACTTCCTATAGAAAGTGGAATTTTAATTGGGACTTAAAGGAAGCCAGGGAGGTCAATAGTCAGAGGGGAGGAAGGAAAAATTTCCAGGCATAGGGAGAACAGCCAGAGAAAATGCTGGGAGCTGAATATATTCAAAGAACAGGAATATATACAGGTCATGTGTGTGTATCTATTTTGATACCTCTGGACTAGATGGCCTCTGAAGTTTCTTCTGGGTCTAAATCCATGGACTTATGATTTTAAGCCTAAAAACAAGCAAATATAGATTTAAAAAACAACACTCAATAAGACTTCCAGAGTAATAACATTAATATCAGTAAATACTTCTGCTGCATCTATTATACACACACAAGTAATTTTGCATGCACATACCCATATGTATACATTTGTACATACATACACGTACATGTACATGCACACTTGCATAAGTATAATATGCAAATAAATGTACATATACAAGTATAGATGGATATATGCATCATATAGTGTAATGTACATTACACATGTGTACCTGCCTATTCATAAGCTTGCACATAAACACACACGCACCCAGTGCAAATTTCTAGAAATAGCTAATAAGCTGATTTGGCTAGAGCATAGAATGCAAGAAAGAGATTAATATGAAAAAAGCTTGGAAAGTAGACTGGAGCCAGACTGTGAAAGGTTTTTTAAGTGCCCAATTAGAGAATTTTTATTTTATCCTAGAGACAATAAGGCACTCCCGAAATTTCTTGGGCCAGAGAGTCGAATGGTCAGACTTTTATTTTTAGAAGATAATTCTTGGAGGACAGCCTAAAGCCAAGAGCCTCATTAGAAAGATAAGTGGCCAGAACAAACTAAGTGAGCCATTTCCTCACGCCCCCCACCCCTGTCTCTTCAAAGGTCATCAGAAAATCCCTTTCCACTCAGCCCCTTGTTCATGCCCCACCATGTGTCCCGTGGAAGGTGTCACTTAGTGGACCTGGTGCAGAATCCAGCCTTAACATCTCCTTTCTTTTCCCCTTTTGCTTCTGTGCAGCTTACCATCTGCTACCTTGATGTGCTGATGCCCAGTGCAGAGAGACAGAAGCAGCTGAAAGAGCAGTACTGCTTTGATTGCGACTGTCCCCTATGCAGAACCCAGTCCAAGGTATGTTTGTGAGGCAGTAATAGAATGCTTCCCAGGTGGGATAGAGTTCAAGACTTGGCATCTGGAATCTCTGAGCCCAAATTCAACCTTTCTCTGATGATTGCTCTCTGTGTGACCATGGGTGAGACACAACCTTGAAGAACTTTAGTCTCCTCTCCTGTAAAATGGGGGTGATGATAATGTCCCATAGGTTTATTGTGAGGCTTGTATATGCATCATCCATGCAAAATGTTTTCCAATTTTAAAGCACGATATAGATGTCTGTTTTGTTAGTAGATAAGAGCTTTGTCCTATAAAAGTTTAGAAATACGTAGCTCCTGGTGAATAAGCCCTACATAAATAAAGAAAAGCAGTCCACTTCCTTGCATACATCTAAGTTCTTAAATTTGCATCACCCACCCAACAGGAAAGATCTGTGTCTTCTTTTCTACCTAGCACAGTGCCTCGTTTATAATAATTTGAATAAGCTGCGATGAAAATGCTTTAAACTTTAAAAAATGATTTCCTTGAAACATGCCAATAAGATTGGTAGTGGAAGTGTTATCCCCATCTTCAGATCTTCACAATCTCAGAGACATTGTGGGGTTTTTTTAAGTTACTAAAGCCCGGATTTGAAGCCCAGGGATACCACACAATATAGGACCTCATTATATATTTGAATTTATATGGCAATCATGAATAATACTTGTCATGACCTTAGACATTGATGTTACTTGGAAAAGGAGCAAGTGTTTCCCTTTTTTTGTTTCTTATTCCTGAACATAAAAATCATGATTAGTAAATATTGATTAGTTGGTTGGTCAGTGGATTTCAAGTACAGCTTCAGTGATGAGACTTATGATGAGACTAGTTTATGTTCCAAAACCTTGTCTGATTTCTGCTTTAAAATGTTTTCCTCTGGAAGAGACTCCAAACCTTTGAGATATCAGTTGTGAAAGTTGCTGGTTGTCATGGACCTCCTCAGCCAGAAGGAGTCTGAGGAAAGGGCATGTCTCTTTCTCTCTTCTTCTCCCTTCATCTTCCTCCTATCTCTCTCTTCTCCCCTTCTTTTTTTTCTTCTTCTTTTCTCTCTCTCTCTCTCCCTCCTTCCCTCCCTCTCTCTCTCTCTCTCTCTCTCTCTCTCTCTCTCTCCCTTTCTCTCTGTCTCCCTCCCTCCCTCTTTCTGTTTCCTTCCTCCTCTTCCTCTTTCTCTCCCCCTTCTCTGAATCTCCTCAATCTCTCTCTTCCTTTTCTCCTTCCCCTCTTTACCTCCCTCCCCCCAATTCTCTCTGTCTTCTTCATTTTGTCCTTATTTCAGTTTCATTTCCAGTCAAACCAGGCCTACTGGCAGCAGACTACCCCAGGCCATGCCTGTGGCTAAGGAAATAGCAATGGCATTGCTCAATCTGCAGACCTAACCATAGAGAGTCATAGAAAGTGTCACCACCTCGTCATTCCTTCTGGGCCTCTCTGCACCCTGCCTTGGCCATGAAGAGGAGAATCTGTTTAGGAGCCTAGATTCAATGCAGTGAGAGCAATCCAGGGGGCATTACATTATGCGATTATCAGAGCAACTGTCTGCCTTGCATTGAAATGAAATTGGAAGGAAAATATTCTTAAAACTGTGGAGCCAGCTTTCCTTCTCAGTGGCTTCATGCCGTGGGGTCAGCTGTGGTCAGCAGCTGCCTTGTCCATTCAATTTATAGTCCCCTTTCCATTTCCCTACCTTTGCTCCTGGGGAGAGGACTCTAGGCAGGGACATCTGGTAATGCTTTTAATAAAGATAATACTTTACATATGGGAATGCTTTTAACTTCTAAAGGTGTATTCATGTCTGTCATTTCATCTGAGAAACTCAGTGGGTGGTTGGGATGTATATTTGTACTGAGTGTTTTTCTGAGACTGAATCTCTTATCAGAGAAGGATTGTGTTCTGTCTTGGGACAGTAGAAGGATCCCCAAGTTTGGGGCTGGAGATCTTTCAGAATGCTGGCCCTGTGTCACTGTTCTCTCATATGGTCATCACATTTTCTGGATCTCAGCTCTTCACTTTAAAATGAGGAGGTTGATTGGTCTATAATTCCTTCTAGGTCTGTGTCTATTGGGCAGCTAGATGGTGAAAAAATAGATAAATCACCACCCTTAGAGTCAGGAGAACCTGAGTTCAAATATGATCTCAGGCATTTACTAGCTGTATAACCTTGGGTAGCTCACTTAACCCTGTTTAACTGAGTTTCTTCATCTGTGAAATAAGCTGGAGAAGTAAGTGGTAAATCACTCCAGTATCTTTGTCAAGACAGTCCTAAATGGGGTCAAGAAGAGTCAGACACAACCAAAACGACCCAACAACAACCATGTTTATTATTCTTTATGACTTGATAATCAGGTGATTTATGGGATTGAAATGATCATTGTAAGAATTGAGTTTCACTTTGACCTTTTGTTTTTCATATCAGTTTCATTTCTTGATAAACTTTCCGTCTCTCCCCTCCCTGTGAACGTGAGCACTCCATTGTACCAATAAATAAATAAAAGGTTAAGCAAAATCTGCGTCTGATATCAATTAGCATTTATTAAGCACTCACTAAATAGTAATTATTTCTCTTTTACCCAGGAACTCTGAGGGTCTTCCCCTTCCACTTTGATTTTTCTTTTATTAAAGAGTAATTTAGTAACTACTTAAAGAAGCCCATTCATTGAATGTGTGTATCTCACTCAAAGTGAGAATCCAATAATACTTTAGCCTAAAATGTCCAGGGCCCCCCATTGCATCCTGGGTCACCTCCAGTCATCCTGAGGAATATCTGGTCACCAGATCCAGATGGCTCAGGAGGAGAAGTGAGGCTGATGACCTGCACAGCCCTCCCCTCCCTCACTCAAATCCAAGTCAACTACAAGTCATGTCATCATCTTGACACCATGGTCTTCTTTGAGAACAAGGTTGCCAACACAACAACAAGAAGAATTCTTTTCATGTGTATTACTGTAATCTTTTGTATATTCTTTTCCTGTTTGCTTATTTCACTCCACCTCAGGTCATCTAAGTCATCCCAGGTTGCTCTGAATTCCACATCTTGTCATTTCATATGGCACAAGCCCATGACCTTCCTGTGCAACCGTTTGTTCAAGTGTTCTTCAGTGAACAGGCACCCACTCCAGTTCTAATTTTTTGTGGTCGCACTACTATGAATATTGTGTGGTATGAATGGGACCTTTCTGCCTTTGACTTCCTTGGTAGGTTGTATGTCCAGTAGTAGGACATGAGAGTCAAAGGCCGTGAACAATTAGTTTTTCTTACACAGTTTGAAGTGGTCCTTGTTGACAAAGACTGCTAGACTAACGATCAGGAGATCTGGGTTATAGTACTAATTCTAAACTCAGCTCAGCAGTACCATGGGCAAATTATATAACCTTTTGGTGATTTTTCCCTTCATCCATAAAGCAGAGATATCTGCCTTCCCCATGTTACCTTGATTTTGTGAGGATGAAATGAACTCATAGAGATGAAAGTATTTAGGAAATGCAAAGGGCTAAATAAAATTCAAGGTGTCAAGATATTTTATTACTAAGCTTAATAACAGTAATGAGATAATAGGACTGTTGGAAGAAATAAGTTTCCTTGCTTGTGCTAGGACTTGCAGGATTTGGAAGATTATCTAGTCCTTCCTCATTTTACGGATGAGGAAACTGAGACTCCTAGGGGTTAATAACAGTATATAGGAAATAAGTAGTAGAGCCAGGATTGAAACCCACATCTGCTGCCAAGCCCAGTGCGATTTCTGAGATACCATGCAGTTTTCTTTATTAATACAAACACACTGTGGCCATTGAGATCTACTTTGAAATTTTTTGTTCATTATTTTGCAAATTTTGAGAATGACTGTTTACCATTAGTTCTTGAAACATGTTCTTACATATTCTCCTTCCTTCCTCACATGTTCTTACGTGTTCTCCTTCCCTCCCCACCTCATCTAGCCCCTAATTGGTCTCTATTAATGACAGGAAGCTGGTGAGCAGAAAAGTTCATTTTACAGGATTTTATGCTATGCCTTCCATTAGTTTCTTTCTTAAAATCCAGCATGCTCAGAAATGTGATTTTTGTATGATGCTTTGCTTGACTTATAAGCAAATCCCAAGTTTCTTTTCTCATTCTGAAAGTAAAGGAAGAAGCTATAAAGCCCCTGGGTTCCATGTGGCTAGTCCTGGAAAGGTAAATAGATGATGTATTCATTCATTCAGCAAACACTTATTTACTCCTGTGTTCAAGGCACTCTGCTAGGAATACAAAGTCAAAAATAAAAGTCGCCACCCTCAAAGAACTTACATTCTGTTAGGCAGTTGGGTGTTACAGAGTGCGAGTCCTGGAGCCACGAAGACCTGTTTTCAAATCCAGCCTCAGCTTCTTGCTAGTTGTGTGACCCTTGGTAAATTCCTTACTCTTCTTCAGCCTTACCTACTTGGTAAAGTGAGGAGTGTGATAGCACCTGCCTCATAGGATTGCTGTGGGGATCCAATGAGATAACACTGGTATAGTGCTAAATGCTAGCAATGATAATATGGAGGAGTAGGAAGATGGAAAAATAGCTATACGAGAAGAAATATAAAATGTCACACAATGGAAAGAGCCCTGACTTTGGAGTCAGAGAGTCCAGGTCCAAATCCTGATTCTATCACTGCCTTTGTCATCTAAGGCATATTAATCTCTATATGCCTCTGTTTCCCCATTTTTAAAGCAAAAGAGTTAGAATCAACCACCTCTAAGATTCCTTCGGTTCAAATATATGATTCAATGGACGTAGGACTAGTTGTCCTTTAGCTAAGATTCCTTCCAGCTCTCTTCCATCTATGGATTCTATGAAATACATAGTAAAATTTCAGAGGTGAAATGGGAAGGATCAGGTATGGACCTCATGTAAGAGATAGACTTGAAACCCTTGTAAGAAGCTAGGAATTTTTTGACACTGAGTTGAGGAGGGAAGGCATTCCAGACATAGAGAAGACAACCTGTATGAAAGTTTAGAAATGGTAAATGGAAGGTCATGTGTGAGAAAGAGCGAGCAGGTCATGGTGACTGGAATCAAAGCCCATCATGATTTCTGATGCCAACAAGGAGAGATGAGTGTTTGCTCCACTGTGGACCAACGAATGTTGTCCTGATCCAGGCATCTGACCTTATTCCAAGGGACATTCCCATCAGGTCATTGAAGGTGACAGGCTGTCCAGAGTGTATTCAGAAGATGTGAGTTGAATGTGTAAAAGACAAAGGAAGTTGAACCTCTCTCTGAGGTTCTCATAACAGCAGTTTTCCCTTTCCACTGCTGGCTTTTGAATATTAGCATATGTGCCAGATATTGTTGAGGTTCTCTGGGGACTCTTGTACAGTTTCTGTACTAGCAAATAGCTTTTGGCAGTTTTATGGAACTCAGCACATGGGACTCTCTTAGATTTATCACCTATTGGGGTACTGCAGATGCAGAAAATACTCAACAGGTTCTTGAATGAAGGAAGGAATGGTTGGGATTATGTCGTTGGCAGGGCTGGGCTTTTTTTTTCACCTTTAATTAGGATTTTGAGCTAAATTTCTTGAGATAAAAGTTGGGTTACTATGGTGCAAAGGTGAGGCCTTGGGATATGGCAAAAAAAGGTCACAGTAGACCAGACCTTGATGACAGCTGTTATTACTAATGAGGAAGATGGCTTGCCTTGCAACAATCCTATGATTTGGGTAGTTCAGGTATCATCACTTCCTCTTTATACATGAGGAACTTGAAAGTCAAGGAGGTTGACTTGCCCAAATAATTCTTGCAGCTAATTTGGGCCAAAGGATTGGCATAAAACACACAGAAGAAATTTGTGCCAGAAGCAATATCACTTTAAAAGCAAGGATATTTTTCAGCATGTCTCAAAAAGCAGAAGATTTTTTTTTTTGAAGAGGAAAGAGATCTCTAGTAAAGATGACCAAGAAGACCTCATAGAAGGTGGTTTCCAATGGAATGACCCACAGATACGTCTATGGTTTTGTGCTGCTAAAGGTGATTTTCAGTGACTTCGATGAAAGAATCTATAACATGATTATCAGATAGATTCTCAGATGACATGGAGCCGAGAGGGATAGGCAGAGGTGTGCTGGTAAATGTTTAATCACCAACTCTAGCAGGGGTTGGGGAGAGAGATGGAGACGTACTAACATCACACTCTTTAATCTTCATTATTAACATTTTCATTAACATTTTTTTACTTTAACATTTCCTTATTAATGAAATTTAATTTTCATTATTAACATTTTTCATCATTTTTTTAGTAATAGCCAAAATTTATATAGTGCCTATGTACCACTCACTGTGCAAAGTACTTCATTAAAGAATTATTTCATTTAATCTTCACAATAATCTTGAGAGATAGGTGCTATTATCCCCATTTCACAGATGAGGAAACTGAGACAAAGAGAGGGTTAAGTGACTTGCCCAGGGTTAAAAAACTAGAGGCTGGATTTGAACTTAGCTCTTCCTGACTCTGGATCTAGCACCACCACTTTTCTGCTCCTAGATTTTCTTAAGTCTAGACCATCAATAAAACATTAAATCAAGTCCTGATTTGTGATGTTTGCTTATTTCCTTAGATGTAAGTGCTTACAGTGAAAATTTAACAATCAGTTCTCAAGAGCTGGTACAAGGAAGTTCCAGCATACCACTACGGATAGGTAACATGGTGGGTGACAAATACAGATACTCCAAATGGCGCAATAGGTTAGAATGACAGACTAGTTCAAATGAGGTAAAACTTAATAAGGGATAAATTTAAAATCTTTCTCTACTTGAATCTATGGAATTGTTGTTCAGTTTTACAATCCATTAGATTATGAGCTCCCTGAGGACAGGGGCTATTTTTACCTTTCTTTGCATACACAGTGCTTGGCACAGTACCTGGCACATAGTAGCACATACTTAATAAATATGTTTTGATTGACTGACAAGGATAGAAGAAATGTAGCTAGTAAGCATTTCTTGTGAAAAAGATCTGTGGGTTTCAGTGGAACACAAACTCAGTATGAGCAACCATGTGACACAGCATTCAGAAAAGCTAACACAATTTTAATCTGATTTGAAGGAGGAGAAGGGGGTAGGAAATGTCCTATTTATTAAACATATACCAGGCTATGTTGCTTTACAAATATTGTCTTATTTTCTCTTCTCAACAACCCTGAGAGATAGATGCTATTATTAATCTCTTTTTTACAGTTGAGGAAACTGAGGCAGAGGTTAATCACTTGCCAAGGGTCATAGAAGCATCTGAGGCCAGATTTTAACTTGGATCTTCCTGACTCCACAATCAGCCTTCTTTACTCTCTGTTGCTTTGACATATATAACAGGAGGGACGTGATAAACCCACTTTTATTCCGCTCTGGTCCAACCACATCTGAGTACAGGATCATCTTTGGTTCTGGGAACAGCATTTTTAGGTGACAAGGTGGAGATAATCCAGGTGACCAGAGGCATCTAGGTGTTGTGATGTTGAAAAGGTAGACTCGGAATCAGGAAGACCCAAGTCCTGATATTGCCTCATAAACTTATTAGCTGTGAGACTCTGGACAATTCATCTCTTTTGCTCTCAGTTTTATTCATCTGTAAAATGGAAATGATAGTAATAGAACCTACCTCACAGGGTTATGGGCATGATCAAATGAGATAATATATACAAAACCCTTTGCAAACCTTAAAGTGAGGCCAAACTCCAGGAGAAATAACGACCCCTAAACCATACGTAAGGATCCCTGCAGGTTGCATATGGACTTAGAAAACCATACATGCTTATGTATTTCTTTTGTTAATTAATACATCAACACATTAAAGTCAGATGGAAACTACTCGAGAGTGTTGTGGGCCCCATGGTCATGTGCTTGATTACCTCTGTTACGTATTATCATATGCAGAGGAGATTATCCCGGATCATGGAATTATAGATTTGGAGATGGAAGGTAGGAGTGCTCTATCTAGTTCAGCTCCCTCAATTTATAGATGAAGAAAATTGGGAGTTAAATGTCTTTCCCAACCTCTAGTTAAGAACAGTGTCTGAATTGGAACCTAAGCCCTCTACCTCTAAATTCTACAGTTTTCCTGTTACATTGCTTCCTTGCATGGACATCATACTATTAAAAGTTTATTTAAAGGTCTAGGGATATCTCATCTCAAGAAGATGGCAGGGCTGTGCTGGAGTCAGCTCCATCCAGCTTTCCAACTTATTGTTAAATTTTTGGTGAGAGTATTTATACCTCATAAATTGGCAAACTACAAATCAGGGCTCAAAATTTTATTTTTTTAATATTCTAGACTGTAAAAAAAGTGGAAAAGAAAATTTTAATAATGTAGCTCAAATTTGAAAGTATGTCCTGTGTATATTTTTTTTTTGGTGGGGAACCAGTTATTAAACATTTACCATAATACCCTTGGATAAGGGAAGCATAATAGCTTTCCTCAAATATTTTTAGGTTTTAATTTGCAAAGGGAAGTTTAATTTGTCTTATTTAGTGGCATCGAGGGCTGTGCTAAAAGCAGTGGTAGAAATTGAAGAGATTTAGGCTTAATAAAATGAGAATTTTCACAATGATTAATGCTATGCAAAAGTGGAATGGGCCTTAGGTCATCTCGGGTTGTTCCTTTTAAGTGTCCTTCCAGCAAAAGCAGGGGAGCCATTTGTCAAAGATGTAGCGTGGGAGGACTCCTATTTCAGAAAAGGGTTGGAAAAGATGAACTTTTCTATGATTCCTTAAAGAAAGGGCGAGGGGGTCATTGTCTTTACTGTTAGCTGTTTACTATTCTTTGGAAGTCACAGCTTGTTCCTAAGGTTGGCATTGATGCCTCTGTAATGCCATTTGGTGCCTTCTCATTTTTATCCTTTCATCTAATCTGATTTTGATTTTGACTTTTGCCCCAAATAATTAGTGATCTGACTCCCCAGACACAGCTGATTCTTCATAAACAGCTGTGCCTGTAGCTTTTTCCCCTTTTGCTTCTGAGGGAAAGTTCATTGAATTTCTTATAATGTTGTTTGCAGTGCCCTTATACTCAGGGCCTTCCAACTCTCTTGGGTAATGTATTTATGGTGTGTCCTTCTGAGGTTTCTGTTGACCTTTTCCATTTCTTGATCCTGAACCCTATTTTCAAGCATTTATATAAGTAGTGAGGGATTAATCAGGAAATCCCTAATCAATTGATTCCTCCTTGTCCAACTGATGAAATTATAGGAGGCAATTAATAGAGATAGAAGAGTGCAAACCTTTCAGACTTTGAGGAACCTTTTCAAATGAAAGCATCAGGAAAGGCATATGAATTCTAGGAAAGAAAGACCTGTCCTTTTCTCATTGATGTGGGGCAACAGGAGAAAATGAAAGTTTAAAATTTGAGAAGCTAGTTTCAAAATCAATTGAGAAGAGACTCACCTGTGGAGGTAAAGCCCAAATCCTGAGGACTCCCTTGGGAGAATACAGCACAGTGGGGGAGGGGGAAGGGGGAAGTGTGTGTGGGTCCCTCCTCCTATCTCCTCATTGACAGAGACTTGGGGCACAATTTAGTGGAGCAGACTCCACTTGCACAATTGAGTTGAGTCAGTGAAAGGAGCAAGTATCTAGAACTGAGATCCTAGTTAGGAGATAGCAGGCCTAGCAGCTGTGTCCTTCTGGTTCTAGCAGATGGGCTATCGTGCTTTCCTAAAGTGCACAGCAGTGCCCTGGACCAGGATTTCAGCTGAACCTAAGGCTGGAAGTTAGACAAGAAGCAACAGCCAAACTGTTAAGTGACATCCATCAGAACAGCATCAGGTGGCAACCAGTCTGGAGACACCCACAGTTTTTGTGCACTGTGCTCATCATGGGAGTACAAAACTCATCAGCTGAGCCAGAAACCAGAAGCAGTGGAACTGCAGCTAAGCACTGCCCAGAAGTCACCAGTGTCCAGTGGAGTCTACAAAGACATCACCAGCTCTTTCACCTTCCAGCCCTGGAGTGTTAATTGCCCCTCCTCCACTATACCTGATTCACTTGAGTTCCCTACATGGATCCTTCTCTACTTGTGACCTCTATGTTTGCCCATTCTCCCTGCAGGTGGTGGGGTTTGCTCCTAATTAGAGGGTAGAGCTTGAACCCACATTTTTCTGGCTTCAAGGCCAGCTGTCTACTGTATTCTATCTGTACAACCCCTTTTACATGTGTATACATACATCTTCATGTATGTACATATATATGCACATTTCAGGTTCTTCTTTTGACATATGCTGTGTGACCCTTGCAAATCATTTCACTTCTCAATTCCCTTGGTGACTGTAATGATATAAATTGCAAAGAAGGTGCTAATCTTTATTGGTAAAAGAAATTTATTTTCCATGAACTCTAAGAGCATCTCTCTGGTTCCATTTGTGAAACTCATTATATAATGCTATATACATACTCATTTATTATACATATGTATGTATGTATGTATATTGTATGTATAAATAACTTTTCAACTGGACTATAAATTCCATGAAGACGTGGACCCAGTTGGATTCATCTTTGTATTGTTGTCTGATAGAGGTGCTTAGAGGGCTTGCTTTAATGATTATATTTAAATGGTTTATAGTTGGTGTATTCTTGTTTTTAAAGGTCTATTTTCTTTTTAAAAAAATTTTAAATATTAAATATTTTAAAATATTTCTACATCATCATAATTTCCAAATACATCTCTTCCCTTTCCCCTAACAAGCATATTATCCTTTCTAAAAAAGAACAAGAAGAAAAAGACTCACACCCCCCCTGCAAAAAAAAACCCAGTACTGCCAAAATATTAAATATTAAAAGCATATTAAAAGATAGCTTGGTAAATTGAAGAGAGCTCTTACTTTAGCCTTAGATGATGTGAACTCTACCTCTGTTGCTTCCTTGAGCAAATCATTCAAATTCTCTGAGTCTCAGTTTCCTCATCTGTAAAATGAGTGGATTTGGAGTAGATAGCCTTTAAAGTATCTTGAACTCTAAATCTATGAAGTTTTATAGTTTTCAAGATAGAAATTTAACAAAAAGGCAAACCAAGGCATGTTTCTCCAAGCAAGATAATATTTATTACCAGTGATGTGTGTAGCTGTTAATAAATGGATAAATGGATTGCCTTCCATTATGCTGAAGACCCTGAACTAAAGGACAGCTCTCCTTTTATAGGTTTTGGTGAGTACAGAACAAAGAATAGAACAGGGCAGGTGACATCATAGAGTTGAAGGCACCATGATTGGTTACAGAGCACAAGGAGCATTAGGATTGGTTGGAAGTTTGATAATAAGGGACTAGCAGTGACCCCCTCCTTCCCTACTGAGACTAAGAAGTGCTCATTGTTTGTGGCCCAGACTTTTTGGACAGCAAACCAGACATCCTTGAAGGATAGCTTGGTGGTGTAAAGATACTAGGCCAGACTCCCTTATGTTCACACACATTCCTAAGGGCGGCTAATTCTTTGAGGCAAGAATTGATCAATGATTAGCCAGAGATCTGGAGTTTTAAATTTAACCCTTTACAGATTCTTTAGAGACCAGCTGAATTCTGAACCAAGTTCAGAGGCAGAGAACCGTGACTGAAGCAATTATGGGACAAAGTCACGTAGTTGTAAATAGGATCAATAAATGGTACAGGATCAATTCAATATTCTCATGGTCAGCTAAGTTTCAGGGTTCTCCATATGCAGTATCCATAAACAAGCTACCCCACTTTTAGGATAAAGTGAGGAAGATGCATTTTTTTCATCTGTCTCCCATTTTTTTCTTGGAGAAATATATCTCTTCTAACTATATTAGTTTTCTTAGCAAATTTTTTGGGAGGGTGGATAATGAAAATGTAAAAATCAGCCCAGCCTCTTTCAAAATTATCATAGATTTATAAGACCATGAGCCAGAAGAGACCCTATAAATCATCTATTGCAAACTCCTCCCCATCATTTTGGGGAAACTGAGACCCATAAAAATTAAGTTACTTCAGGGAATTCACAAAGTTAGTTGAGTTGTTTAACTTTAAATCCAGCAATACTTCTTCCATTTAATAGAATCCCAGATAATGACATTTTCCTTAAATTTCTGTGTCTAAAACTTTTCTTGGAGCCTGAAAAATCCATTTCCTAGGTTTCATCAAGAAGGAATATTTATTGAGTGCCTCCATCTGCTGGAAGCAATGTTTGCACCTGGTGTACATTTTCAGGACTCAGGGACCAGGGGCCTGAGGTATGATCATTAGCTGTTTGTGCATGTGTGTAGTTGACATTAATAAGCAAAGACAGATTTTTCTCCACAGCCCAAAAGAAAGGTGGCTTTGGAGGGAATTTGTTGTGATGACCCATGTGCTATGGCTAGACTCTTATTAACTGAGGAGATTATGTGGTTCAGATTAACAGAGATGACATAGGCTCATTATGTCCACAAAATTTTGAGTTCCAAATTTTCTCCCCATCTCTCCCCTCCCCCACCCCAAAATGCTGAGCATTCTGATTACCCCTACCACCAATCTGCCCTCCCTTCTAACATCCCTCCTTTCCCTTATCCCCATCTTCTCTTTTGGCCTGTAGGGCAAGATAAATTTCTATACCCCATTACCTGTATTTCTTATTTCCCAGTTGTATGCAAGAACAATACTCAACAGTTGTTCCTAAAACTTTGAGTTCCAACTTCTCTTCCTTACACCCTACCCACCTATCCCCACTGAGAAGGCAAGATATTCAATATAAGCTATATATGTGTATATATTTTGCAAATGACTTCCATAATAGTCATGTTGTGTAAAACTAACTATATTTCCCTCCATCCTATCCTGCCTCCCATTTCTTCTATTTTCTCTTTTGATCTTGTCCCTCCCCAAGAATGTTTACTTCTAATTGCTCCCTCCTCCCATTTGTCCTCCCTTCCCTCATCCCCCCCACCCTGCTTATCCCCTTCTCCCCCACTTTCCTGTATGGTAACATAGGTTTTCATACCAAATTGAGTGTGCATTTTATTCCTTCCTTGAGCCAAATGTGATGAGAGTAAGCTTCACATTTTTCCTCTCACCTCTCCCATTTCCCTCCATTGAAAAGGCTTTTTCTTGCCTCTTTTATGAGAGATAATTTGCCCCATTCCATTTCTCCTTTTTTTCTCCCAATATGTTCCTCTCTCACCCCTTAATTTTATTTTTTTAGATATGATCCCTTCCTATTCAACTCACCTTACGCCCTCTGTCTCTCTTTCTATATCTGTGTGTGTGTTTGTGTGTAATCCCACCAACTATCCAGATACTGAGAAAAGTTTCAAGAGTTACAAATGTTGTCTTTCCATGTAGGAATGTAAACAGTTCAACTTTAGTAAATCCCTTATGATTTCTCTTTCCTGTTTACCTTCTCATGCTTGTCTTGATTCTTGTGTTTGAAAGTCAAATTTTCTTTTCAGCTCTGGTCTTTTCATCAAGGATGCTTGAAAGTCCTCTATTTCATTGAAAGACCATTTCCTCCCATGAAGTATTATACTCAGTTTTGCTGGGTAGGTGATACTTGGTTTTAATCCCAGTTCCTTTGACTTCTGGAATATCATATTCCATGCCCTTCTGTCCCTTAATGTAGAAGATGCTAGATCTTGTGTTATCCTGATTGTATTTCCGCAATACTCAAATTGTTTCTTTCTAGCTGCTTGCAATATTTTCTCCTTGACTTGGGAACTCTGGAATTTGGCTACAATGTTCCTAGGAGTTTCTCTTTTTGGATTTCTTTTAGGAGGTGATTGGTGGATGCTTTCAATATTTATTTATATCCCCTCTGGTTCTAGAATATCAGGGCAGTTTTCCTTGATAATTTCGTGAAAGATGATGTCTAGGTTCTTTTTTTGATCATGGCTTTCAGGTAGACCCATAAATTTTAAATTGTCTCTTCTAGATCTATTTTCCAGGTCAGTTGTTTTTCCAATGAGCTATTTCACATTATCTTCCATTTTTTTCATTCTGTTGGTTTTGTTTTATGATTTTTTGGTTTCTCAGAAAGTCATTAGCCTCCATCTGTTCCATTCTAATTTTTAAAGAACTATTTTCTTCAATGAGCATTTGAACCTCCTTTTCCATTTGGCTAATTCTGCTTTTTAAATCATTCTTCTCCTTATTGGCTTTTTGGACCTCTTTTGCCAATTGAGTTAGCCTATTTTTAAAGGTGTTATTTTTCTCCAACATTTGGGGGAGGGGGGGGGGTCTCCTTTAGCAAGCTGTTGACTTGCTTTTCATGCTTTTCTGCATCTCTGTCATTTCTCTTCCCAATTTTTCATCCACCTCTCTTATTTGATTTTCAAAATCCTTTTTGAACTCTTCCATGGCCTGAGACCATTGAATGTTTATTTTGGATGTTTGGGATACAGAAGCCTTGACTTTTATGTCTTTCCCTGATGGTAAGCATTGTTTTTCCTCATCTGAGAGGATGGGAGAAAATACCTGTTCACCAAGAAGTAACCTTCTATATTCTTACTTTTTTCCCCATTTTTGGGCATTTTCTTAACCAGTTACTTGACTTTTGGGTTCTTTGTCAAGAGTGGGGTGTACTCTAGGGACCTGTAAGATCTCAGTTCCTCAAGATGGCACAATCAAGCTTGCACACTGGTCTGGGAGCAACCAGAAAACTTTTGTGCCCAGAATCTGCAAGTAGTAGAATTTCCTCTCCACACCCACCTCGCCTTCAGTTCCATCTCCCACAGCACTAGGAGCTGAGATTCAAATTAGCTGCTCAGTTCCCCCAGGGGCTTAATAGAATCCCAGATAATGACATTTTCCTAAAATTTCTCCCACAATGTATGGGGGTTGCTGCCTGCTGCGGGAGTCACCAAAGCCCTCTATGGTCTCTGCAGCTGCAGCTGCTGCCTGGGGCTGAAGCTATGGGGAGACCCTGCTCCCGTCTTGGCCAGCTAGAAAAGCCCTCTCACTGACCTTTTGGCACCTATGGGTTGAGAGATCTGTGTTGCCCCTGGGGATTCTATCTCTGACACCTGCTTCCATCTCTCTCCCCTGCTCCTTGTGGTGCCTCAAGGCTAAGGCTAGGCTGTGCTGCATTGTGTGTCCAGTGTGACACACCTTTCCCATCAGCTTTCCAGGTCACCCTGGGCTGGAAATCTCCTCCACTCCTTTGTTCTGTGGCTTCTGCTGTTCTCAAATTTGTTGAAAGTCTTTCTTTACAGGTATTTTATGGGCTGTGGGGGAATAGCTAGAGTATGTTTGTCTTTCTGCTGTGCCATCTTGGCTCCAAGTCCTGTGGGCTCATTATGGATGAACAATTCCATAAATTCCAGGCAACATATATTTTGTTTACTTCATTGTGTGCCAGATTTTGAAACAGGGATCTGTATATCCTTTTTGCATCACTTTTTTTCTTCATAATGTTGTTGAATTCTCCCTTCCTTTTTTCATTCCACTTCCACAAACCTCATTTCAACTCTTATCACTTCACTGCATTGTTGCAATTAATTTGTAATTGGGCTTCTGGGCAATAGGAGTGGCCCACTGCAAATCCATCCTGTGTATCACCACCAGATGAATCTTCTGAAAATATTTTTTTGGTTGATTCTTCTCTGCTCTGACATTTTAAATGATACTCCTACTAAATAAAGAAGGGCCAACTTCACAACCTAGAGTTCAAAGTCCCTGGCTTTTGGAGGCCAAGTGTGAGCAGGTGGAATTCTTCACAACTGTGTTTCACTTGGAAGATGGTTGAGAAGAGCCCAGTGCTATGGTTCAATGCTGAAAGGGCCACAGGTATGCTCTACTCCCTGAGACTGAAGAATTAGGAGAATATACTAGAGCTCAGATCTTTCCTGGCATATTTCCTGCACAGAATCCAAGTTTGCTGGCACTTAATTCTCCCTCAACTCTTGCTTGGTGTCTGCATTACCCTAGTATGCTTTTCTTGGGGTGGTCTTCTTGTCTCTGGTCCTTCTCAAACTTCAGCTCTTTTGCAGCATATAACTCAACTTAGTCTACCTTGCTATTACCCTCTCTTTCTTTCCTTATCTTGGCTTCCCTGGTCCCCATTCCTCTCAAGTAACATAGGGAAAAGCTATGTAACTGTGAATAAGTGATTTCACTTATCTTCAGCTGCCTCATGTAAAGGATGAGAGAGTAGAATTTAGAGCAGAGGTTCTCTACTTTTTTCATGTCATGGATCCTTTTGGCAATCTGGCAAAGCCTATGGACCCCCAATGTGTGTGTGGTTTTTAAAAAAATAATTGAAGGAAATGTTAAATTTCTGTTAGAAGTTAGTGAAAATAAAAATGTAATTTCATTTCCCCGCTATTTTCAAGTTTTCAGAATCCCTGAAATCTCCCCACAGACTCCATCTGTGCACCAAAGATCAATCCCTAAACTAGATGGTTTCTAATAATCCTAAAACTCCTTGATACCCCTGTGCCATGAAAGAAAATGAAATTTGGAATCAGAGAAACTGAGTTTGAATTCTAACTATACTATTTCCTATTTGTGTGACCTTGTGCAATGATAATCACAATAGGATCTTTTGCTGTTTTTGTTTTAGAATGATCAAGACTGAATCTTGCCTTTAATGATCAAGAGTCTTTACTCAGAGTAA
The DNA here is from genome assembly GCA_028658325.1 of Potorous gilbertii. Classification (NCBI taxonomy): domain Eukaryota; kingdom Metazoa; phylum Chordata; class Mammalia; order Diprotodontia; family Potoroidae; genus Potorous; species Potorous gilbertii. The sequence continues at coordinate 74,235 of JAQQSK010003181.1, forward strand.
AGTACAGAAACAAGAGTTTCTTTAACTAGAAATAGTATATGTATTTGTATTGTTAATGTGATTAAAGATCTTCCCCACCCATTAGTGGACCTGTCTATTAAGGGGAGTTTGATTAGGGTAGATTTATTGGAACACCCACAACTTTTGTTAATGAGGCACTGATTCTCAAGGGTTGAGCCCTCTGACTCTAAAAAAGGTATTAATACTCTAGAGTTGAAATTTTACTTTGGGGCTTACTTTTTGTAAGAGTGTTTGTTTGGCCAGATGAGGACTCTGGGAAGCCACCAAGGAGGTTCTCCCTCCCACCCCAGATGTTATGCTTCCCTCTCTGGTAACATGGTAAGACAGTTGGAGCTCAGTTGTCTGCTAAATTCAGGCAGAGGAAGCCATGTCTCTGTATTTTCTTTGAAATTCAGGATGCTGACTCATTGAACTAACTGAATGATATATGTATTTGGTTAAAGGAATGATACATGTCCTTGATTAAAGTGATTGTTAACCTCTCAAAAGTTGCCTGTCCTTTTATGAATGCAGATCTAAGAACCTGTAATAGCAGGCCCCACCTCTGCTTACTGATATACCTTGGATAAGTCACATTAATCTCTGGGTCTCAGTTTCCTCATCTATAAAATAAGGGTGTTGGACTACATGGCCTAGAATGTTCCTTTCAGTATGTTGGTAGTCAGAAGGAGAAGGGAAAGACCAGTGGTAATGTTTACCATTACCATGCCATGTCAGCCTTTCTTTGGTAATTATTATAGGAACAGCATGTGGTAGAAAGATGCACTCAGATGTCCAGTGGTAGGAGAGTCATAAGAAGAGAATTGTCGGCTATAAATGGAGTGGTTGACCTGTGTCAGAGAAAATTTTTTTTTCATTGTATTCTGTGGAGTAAATGGGTTATTTTTGATGGGCTGATTTCTCACTCTCTATCCTCTTGGGTACCTCAGAAGTTACCACTCCTGTCCCTTCTGCTCCCTCTTAAGAAATATTTTGCTTCTTCCATTCCTATATATCCCTTCTCTTCCTCTTACCTTGATGAACATTTTCCATGACTGTGTGGACAGTGTTTAGGAGGTTCTGAAGAAAGGTTTGGGAGAGAAGAGGTATTAGAATGACCACCAGATTAAAGGCCTGCAGAGTCGTTGTGCTGACCTTATTGTTATATGCTTGTGAAACAAGGACAGTCTACCAGCGCCACGCCAGGAAACTGAATCACTTCCATTTGAACTGTCTTAGGAAGATTCTGAGGATCACCTACCAGGATAAAGTACCTGACACTGAAGTCCTTGCTCGAGCTGAACTACCAAGCATTCAAACTATGCCTCAGAGAGCACCACTCTGATGGGTTGGCCATGTTGTTGAAATGCGAAATGTACTCTTGCCAAACAACTATTTTATGGAGAACTTGCATGGGGCAGGTGACCACATGGTGGCTGGAAGAAGCAATACAGGAACATTCTCAAGGTCTCTCTCAAGAACTTTGGATTTGACTGTGCAACATGGGAGACACTGGCACAGGACTTCTCAGCATAGTGTGCCCACATAAGAAAAGATGCTGTACTCTTTGAGCAAAGCAGAGTTGAAACAGCACAAAGTAAACGTAGAATGCACAAATTTGGGATATCCACCCCAAATATTCACAGAGACTATCTGTACCCAACCTGTGGTAGAGCATTCTGAGCTCATATTGGTCTGATCAGCCACAGTAGACATACTGAAATTTCATTTTACAGTGGTGATGCCATTTTGGTCCTCTTTGAAGATGAAGGGCAACAACCAATCCCTTCTCTTCCTCTTGCCTTGATGAGCATTTTCTATGACTATGTGGAGTATAAAACTACCATGCTGCTTCTTGTGACAGGTTTCATTCTTGGGATTCTTGGATTCTAGGAATTGTGGGGTGTTAGGGAGCATGGTCTGGGTGGATGTGAGGGTCCCACAAATCAGATTTCTATAGCAAAGCTGCAACACTAGGACTTAAGGCCTTTGGAAGTCAAGTATTGAGGAATTAGTCCTGTAGAAGCATGGAAAATGAACTCACAGACATAGGAAGACATCACCACAGGTCAAGGTTCTGGAAATGTGTTCAGAGTTAAGAGCCTGGGGAGATTGGATAGGGACAAAAATCTGATAGCATCTCCCACTTCTGAAAATTATATTGCCCCATCTCTGTAGGGCAGGGGTTGTTAGCTTAGTGTTTATGGAAATTTGTGATAGACTGGAGGTCTGTGAGCTTGGATGTGCAAAAATATTACAACGTTTTTTGTTTTAATTAACCTTTGATTTCCTTCATAATACCATTTTTATTTTATGCATTTAAAACTATTATTCTGAGGGGTCTGTAGACTTTACCAGACTGCCAAAGGGGATCTATGACACTAAAAATGATGAAGAACCCATGACCTAGTCTAGAGCAAGCAACACCACCCTGCTTTCTCCCACCTCCAATTCCAATATCTAGGTGACTTAGTGGAATATTGGAGTCAAGAAGACCTGAATTTCAATCTTGCTTCACACATTTTCTAGTTGTGTGATACTGAAAAAAATCACTTAATCTTTCCTGAGCCTCAGTTTCCTCATTTATAAAATGGGAATCATGATAGCATCTGCCTTATAGGGTTGTTGGGGGCAGTTAGATAGTGCAGTGGAGTGGACCAAGCCTGAAGTCAGGAAGACTCATCTTCCTGAGTTCAAATCTGTCTTCAGATACTTGCCAGCTACATGACCCTGGATAAGTCACTTAGCCCTGTTTGCCTCAGTTTCCTCATCTGTAAAATGGGCCAGAGAAGGAAATGGCAAACCAGTCCTGTAACTTTGCCAAGAAAACCCCAAATGGGGTCACAAAGAGTCAAATACAACTGAAGAACATCTGAACAAAGGGTTGTTGTGAGGATCAAATGAGGTAATAAGTATAAAGCATTTTGCAAACCTTAAAATTTTGTTTAAATTACTACTATTACTACTACCATGCTTAGAAATGCTTCATCAAAAAAAAAACAATTACTTTTTAACTTTTATCGTATAAATAAAAATATTCATGGGTTCAAAAATCTAGTCCTTGAAGCTAAAGACAAATCGTGGGAAAAACAGTGATCTGGTTTTCTTGAAGACTTCTTCCAGAAGTGTGTGTGCCCACTGCCAACTTTTAGATGGAATAGCAGGGAGGTGTTTATCTTTCTCAGTCACAAAGCTCTCAGAGGAACGAGGGCCAAGTCGTTTCGTTTTGAAAGTTTGCCCATTCAGTAAACAATTGGGCAAATGGCTCTCTGGGGTATATGGGAGGGTGGGGGGAACCAATATACCAGATAAGGGGATGTGTTTGGAATTTTACTAGGCTTCTTTCTTGTTAGAATCACTAAGCCAGTTGGATCTGATCCTATCTCTTGGGTCTTTCTAGATTATTAGGAACTATTCACACATATGGGGAAAAGAGCCTCTTAGGACCTTTATAGGACAGTGAAAAGGGCTTTAAATCCCTCATATCCCTAACCCATCTAAGTAAAATTGACCTAAGCTGTTTGTTGTGTGTAGGAGACCATCCTCTATAGTAAGCTGTATCTTAGTATTAAAGTGCTTTGTATTCTTTAACGACTTCAATTTTGAACTAGTTGTTATCCTGAATAATTATCTTCCACTAGTTCCTCTAATATCTTCCTGAAGCGCTTCTTGGCCAATAATTGATCAAATCCTCTTCTAACTCGCCTAATAATGTATTAGCTCTACCTAAGTAAATTGACACACTCTAAATAGTGTACACCAATGCTAATTGGAATGCGACTATGCCATTCTAATACACTTTGTAATTTTGAAGCCTTCTAAGGAAGGAGAATCCATGAGTTGTAGAATAATAATAGCAGCTGACCTTTAAATGGAGCTTTTGAGATTTATATGCCTCACATGAATGATCTCATTGGCTTTTTACACCAACCCTATGAGGTAGGTCATACAGTTGTTATAATCCCCATTTTTCAGCTGAAGAAACCGAGGCCCTGAGAAGTAACATTTGAATCAAGAAGATAAAAAAGAACACCTTGCTATCCTTCATGAATTCAAGTCCCTTGATTCAGATGAACTGCAGCCTTGAGTCCTGAAAGAACATTTGTGAGCCACTGTCAGTGACGTTTGAAGGATCATGAAAATAGGTTCCCCAAGACTGGAGAAGATCAAATGCCCCAACCTCCAAATAAGGAAAGAGAACAAAGTCTACAAACTATGGACCAGTGAGCTTGATTTTGCTTCCTGGAAAAATTCTCAAGCTAATTATTAAAGAGATGGTGAATATTTAGAAAAGAAAGAAGTCATTACAAAGAGCCAGTGTGGCTTCAGACTATTCTTACTTGATTTTTAGAAAGGTTTACAAAATTGGTAGATAAGGGAAATGCTAGTTTGCTAGATTTCAGCAAAGCTTTTAATAAAGTATTCTTGGAGAGAAGATGGCAAGATGTAGGCTTGAAGATAATACAATGAAATGGATTAAAAACTGGTTGATTAGCTGGACTCAAAGCAGGGTTAGTTGAAGGGCAGTGGATAGAGTAACCAGCCCCTGAGTCACGAAGACCAGAGTTCAGATACAACCTCAGGCATGTACTAACTGTGTGACCTTGGACAAGTCACTTAACTCTATTACTTCCAAAGGGGGCTGGGGGAAGGTAGCAAGTATGGTTACTTGTTAATGGTTTGATGTCAGTATGGTAGGAGATCACTAATGAAATAACGAAAGCTGTTTGACTTTGTTTTTTTTTAACATTTTTATCAGTGACTTGGATAAAAGCACAAATGCCATGCTCATCAAATTTGCAGTTGATAGAAAATGGGAAGGGATAACTACCACACTGGATAAACAACAGGATAAACAATCTTGACAGGTTGGTGCATTGTGCTAAATCTAATAAGATGAAATTCAATAAAGATAAATGTAGATTCTCACAATTAGGTACAAGAAATCAACTTTATAAGGAATATGAGTGGTCGGCATGGTTAAAGAGCAATTTTACAAAAGGTAGGCGTTTTGGTAGGCTGCAAGTTCAATGTAGGTCAATAGTATGGTGATATGGCAGCAAAAAAGCCAAACAAATGAATGTGACCTTAGGCTGTCTGTATTAGAAAGAGCATAACTTCTAGGAATAGGGAGATGATAGTTCCATTGTACTCTACCTTCTTCAGATCTCATCTGGAGTGTCTTGTTCAGCTCTGGGTGTCATTATCTAAGAAGGACGTAGATAAATTGGAGACTGTCCAGTGAAGTGAAACTAAGATAGCAAAAAATTCTAAATCAGTATCACAAAGATCAGGTAAAGGAATTGGACATGTTTAGCCTGAAGGAAAAAAATCCAAGGGGACTTGATAGCTCTCTTTACACATTTGAAGAGCTATCACAGGAAGGATGGATTATATTTGTTCAGTTTAGCCCCAAGAGGTAAAACAGAAGCAAAGGGTAGAAATTGCAAAGAACAAAATCTAAGTTTGATGTCAATAAAAACTTCCTGATCATTAGGGTTCTCCCAGAGTAGAATGGACCACCTTGAGAGGAGCTGGATTTCCCCTCATTGAAGGTCTTCAAATGCATAGTCATTGGGAATATTGTAGTGAGGATTCCTGTCATGCCTTGGTTGGATTAGGAAGTCACTGGGGTCCTTGCCAACTCTCAATTCTGAGATTTTTCAGCGATATATTTTTAAAAAAATAATCCTGTTACCATTTTAATGCTCTTCTCTGAGAATTTTCCAAGTATTGAACTTTCTAGCAAGTCATGAAGCTCCATAGTAGGCACTGTGCCCTAGGAAACTACTGAGTGGTGCCGAACTGGAAAGACCCACCTCTGAGGAATACAGCAAAGTGAAATAAATAAGCTGAGCTACTGAATTAGCCTATTACAGTCAGTTGGAGAAAATAGTTAAGTGGGAGAGGAAGATATGAATAGAATAAATGGAAGAAACAAGAACTGATAGAATTATAGGAGTGTTCTCTTAAAAGAAATAGAGCTGTCTGCCTGAGGAAAGGTGGTGGCCACATGAGACTCCTGGTGATACAAACAATTACTTTAAAGGTTATACTACCTACATCTCAGAGCTATTTTGAGGTTAAAATGCTTTGTGAACTTCGAAGGAAAAGTAAGGAGGGAAGGGAAGGAAAGGGAAGGCTGTTCCCTTTGTGATCTAAGAAGGATAGGTCACATCCTAGCTCATTTTTATAGACTATGGATATCCAGGATTAATTAAGCCACTCATTCAATAAACATTTAATAAGTATTTGCAATCTGAATAGCAGAGAGGGAGCCTTGGTATAGTGCCTAGAAACCCAGATTTATAATAAGGAAAGCTAGAGTTCAAGTCTGGCCTATCTCTAATACATTTTGACTATGTGACCCTGAGCGAGTCACTTGACTTTTCACTGCCCATAGGGTGAAGTGATTTGCCCAAGGTCACATAGCTGTTAAGTATTCAGATTTGAACTCAGACTAGATTTGAATTTAGGAAGATGAGGCCAGATTTGAACTCAGGATGAATAGACTGACTTCAGGCTTGGCTCTCTGTCCACTGCGCCACCTGTAGCTGCCCTCTCCAGCTATAGCTCATGTCTTTATTGTGATTTATCTCTGTAGGTGAAAGTAAAAGGAGCCTCTACAGATATGGATTAAGGTCTGTGCCCTCCCCCCAACTCTTGTCTATGTGGCCAACTTAAAATATACTCCAGATAACCTGGAAGCCTTTGCTTCACCTCACTGAAAATGCAGGAGAAAAATAAAAGGCAGGAGGTAAAACTTGGTGGTTCATAAATAGTTAAACTGTGGAAAGACATGGAGTAAGAAGAGCTTCTTTCAAATCCCGTTTCATCTTTCTGAGTTCAAATCCAGGCTTAGACACTTCCTAGCTGTGTGACCCCAGGCAAGTCACTTAATTCTGTGTACCTCAGTTTCCTCATCTGTAAAATGAGCCAGACAAGGAAATGGCAAACCACTCCAGTACCTCAAACTCAACATGGGGATACAGGGAGTCTGACACAACTAAAAAATGACTTAAAAACCTGTGTGACTTTGAGCAAGTTACCTCCCTGATCCTTCATTTCCTTATCTATAAAATGAGGAAATTTGGTTAGATGGTCTCTTCTAGAAACTGTGAGTTCTCCTTACCACTCTAGTTAGTCTCACCAACCTCCAGGGCCCTTTGCAAACCTACAGACTCATAAAATATGAATGGGATCACCAAATACCTAGACTGAAGGGACTGGACATTAGGTGAACCCCAAGTTCCATCAAGGAGGTGCCATTACATGTCTTTATTCGAAATGTAACCAAATGATGACCTCAAGCCTGAACCTCACTAAAACTGATAGCCCCCTTTGATTAAGTCCCTCCAAATCAAATTTGGAAAAAAATCTTTCTCCAACCTTTCACTTTTTTGACAGTCTATGGAAGTGAAACTGGGTCTGACCTACAGAGCAGTGAGAATGGTCTGTTCATATGGCAGAAATTGTTGCCAAAGCTGTTATTTGTAACTGAGCGGTCTTGTCTTTAGGCATCAATCAATGAGCATTTAATTAAGTAACTCCTATGTGCCCGGCAATGTGCTAAGTGCTGGGAACCAAACACTAAAATGACACAAGTCTCTGTCTTCCATTCTCCCAGTAGAGACAACATATACACACAGCATCTATGCTATAAAATATGTAAATATATAAAAATATATGTAAATATATAAAAATAAACATAAATAAATACAAATATGTATTAAATATATTATATGTAATAAAATAAATTAAATATAATATATATTATATGTAATAATATAATATTAAATATAAATAAAATAGATATATAAATGTATAAAATATATACAAAATCATTTTATACACATTTATTTGTATAATATAAATTTTTGCTAAGTCATTTTTCAATTGTGTCTGAGTCTCTGTGGCCCCATTTTGGAGTTTTCTTGGGAAAGATACTAGAGTGGTTTGCCCTTTCCTTGTCCTGCTCATTTTACAGATGAGGAAACTGAGGCATACAAGGTTAAGTGACTTGCCTGGGGTCACACAGCTAGTAAACGTATGAGACCAGATTTGAACTCAGGAAGATGAGTCTTCCTGACTCTAGGCCCAGCACTCTATTCACTGAGCCCCATCTACTTACCCCATAATACAAATACAAAATACAATAATACAAGTACAGTAACACAAAAAAAATATACAATGTGAAAAGATCTCTATGGGGAAGAGGGGAGACACTAGAAGCTGGTGAGAAAGTGAAGGTGTGGAAAGACCTCAACCTCATGTGGTAAATGATACTTGATCTGGGTTTTGAGCAAAGCTAAGAAGTATAGGATGGGGAGGGGAAAAGGAAATCCATTGGCCCATGCAAAGACAACTAGATGGTACAATGGATAGAATACCATGCCTGTAGTCAGGAAGATCTGAGCTCAGATCTGGCCTCAGACTCTATCTGTGTGGCCCTGGGCAAAGTCACTTAACTTCTATCTGCCTCAGTTTCCTCAATTGTAAAATGATCATAGTGACATCTATCTTTCAGGGCTTTTGTGAGGATCAAAAATAGGCTTACCTGGTTTTATTGTACTTCACTTGATTGAATTTTATCGCTATTGCAGGTTGTTTTGTTTTTGTTTGTTTTTTGGTGGTTTTTTGTTTTAACAAATTGAAGATTTGGGACAGCCCTGCATTGAGTAAGTCTGTCAGTGCCATTTTTTTCAATAGCACATGATCACATCATTTCTCTGTGTCACATTTTGGCAATTCTCACAATGTTTCAAATGTTTTCACTTCAGATATATCTGTTATGGTGATCTGGTCTGTGATATTACTATTGTAATTGTTTTGGGCCACCATGAACCAGGCTCACATAAGATAGAGAACTTAATAAATGCTGTGTGTATGCCAACTGCTCCACCAACCAGCCATTCCCTCCATCTCTATTCCCCTCCTTGGGTCTCCCTTTTCCCTGAGACACAACAATTTTGAAAAATATTATATAAACATAGTTGATAAAGCAGTACCAAGGTTTGAGAGGATCAACTCCAATTCTGAAAGAAGTTCTTCTACTTTGGGTAAAATGCTATCAAACATCATCACATGCTACAAAGAAACCTTTTGTGGAAGGAAGAGTCAATCGATGTAGCAGATGTCACTGTTGCCTTATTTTAAGAAATTGCCACAGCCACCCCACCCTCCAGCAAGCACTACCCTATCAGTCAGCAGCCATCAACATTGAGACCAGCAAAAAGATTCTAATGTGTTGAAGGCTTAGATGATGACTAGCATTTTTTAATGATAAAGTTTTCTTAATTAAGGTCAGTACATTGTTTTTTTTTGACATAATACTATTGCACACTTAATAGACTACAGTATAGTTGCAAACATAACTTTTATATGCACTAGGAAACCAAAAATTTCATGTGACTCACTTTATTGTGGTATTCACTTTATTTCTGTGATCTAGAACCAAACCCACAACATCTCAAAGGTATGTCTGTAATATGTACCTAGCACTGTGTCTGGCGAATAGTAAGAGGCTAATAAATGCTCATTCCTACTCTTTCCTCACTCATGAGAGAGAATCACCAAAAAGGAAGGTTGAAAAGAACTAGTAGAAGATTGAAGAGCTCTATATACATGTGTGTATATGTGTGTGTGTGCGTGTGAATCGTGTGTATTTATTGAAGCATTAGGATAAATCCATGATACTTCACAGAGTAGACAGAAACCAAAGCATTTCTCTATCACCTTGTGTTGCCTGTGCCTTCCTACTTGAAACAATCAGAAGAAAGCATTTACCCCTAGGTGAACACAGTGCTGGTATTAATGTGAAAGTCAGAAAAGAAGCTTACTGACTTCATAACCTCATAATCACATCAATATTGCTACAACAGAACTATGTGAGAGACCTGAAGGCATGTTACAATGGGCTATAAAATTTGCGCAGAAACAGGGTAGTTATTGTACTCAAGCGTACCATATGTTGTTTACCACATCACGGAGTTTTGCTTTAATATGGAGTTCTTCAGAGAGAGCTGACCTGTGCTTCAAACCTGCTGGCATTTTATCCTCTTGTTCATGCAGGGTAGGCTTTGAGGTTTTCCCCCAAAACCCTAGAGAAAGAGAAGCTGGAAAGGGAGTAAAAATATATCCAACTTGGAGATGAGTAGGTCGTTTTCCCAACACTCAATAGAGAAATCTGAATCTATTTAGCAATTTTATAGATTCTGCACCAAAATCTCTTCTCATTATCTTATTTTAAAAAATAACTCATAGATGTGCAACTAGGTGGTGCAATGGAATGCTGAATTTGGGGTCAGGAAGATCCCATGTGCAAATCCTACTTAAGTCATTTATTTAGCTGTGTGACCCAGGACAAGTGAATCCTTTAGCCTATTTCCCCATCTGTGAAATAGGCTTTAATGATAGTACCTACCACACAGGCTTGCTGTGAGGATAAAATGAGATAACAAGCTCTATAAAAATGCAGGCTATTACTATAGAGCTAGGTGGCACAGTGGATAGAGCTTCAGGCTTGGAGCCAGGACAGCTCATCTTCTGGAGTTCAAATATGGCCACAGACACTTACTAGGTAAGAGGGCTGGAAAAGAAAATGGCAAACTACTCGAATATCTTTGTCAAGAAAACTCCGAATGGGGTTACAAACAGTTGGACATGACCAAAGCAACTAAAAAACAACAAAATTTCCATATAGCCCTTTAAAGTTTACAAAGCATTTTCCTCATAGTAAAGGATGCTGTGGCAGATAGTACAAGTATTATCACCCCCATTTTAAAGATAAAGACACAGGCTTAAGGGGGGAAAAAGCAATAGGCACTTAGTTATCCAGTTATCCTGGAGTAGTATTTGAGCCTAGATATTTCTTAACTCTCAGTCTTGGGAAGTCTTTTTGTCCCTACACTATAATGAAAAAGCTTCAGGAAAGTGTGACATTATCTTCCCCTTGGCAGCCAAATGGAGGTGGTATGGAAACGTGGGGCATGAAGCCATTGGGCGATGTTTATTTGTTAAAGTTCCTTCTCTTGGTTGTTTCTTTGAAGGTAAGACTTAGTTCCTTATTTTATCCCTCTTTAAAGAAGTCAAGTTCAATTTGGCACTGATGTCTGATGAAAGGGATTTCCTTTAGCTGTTATTTTAAATTGACTTTAATTTTACTTGTCAGAGAGGATGTCATATATAATTTTACTTTAGTTTTCTTGAGGACAAACATTTTAAAGAAAAATTTAAGCTCATAGAAGTTCTATTTGTCCTTTATTTTTGTGTAGACCCCATCCAAAGGATGAGCATTTTGCCTTTCTGCATATACCTGAAACAGGTATATTTGTACACACACACACACACACACACACACACACACACACACACACATACACACACACACACACGGTAGACAGACTGGTACTTAGCAATCACACTTTGGGGGAGTTAAAAATAGAGTTTCTCTCTGTTGGTATCCTCTGAAATCTATCAGCCTCTATTTTGACCTCTGTAGTACTGCCAGGTAATGTATATCAGGATAACCTGGATCCCCTTTGCCAGGTAATTTTATCTTTTGATTTCCTGAAATTTGTAGGACCATGTTGTTGTCATTGTTATTGAGATACACCCCCAACACATGCATGGGATATGCATACAAAGTATAGCCAAAGCACCTAAACTGAGAGGCAACTCATGCCTCCAATGCATCAAGGCTTCTAGGATTTCTGTTGAGGGCATGGCCCATCAACTTGTTGGACATTGCTCCTCATTTGCTCCCCAATGAATCTCTCTCTCTTGGTTCTACTGGTCTCCAGCTATCAAGATAGTCTTATAATGACCTATTTTTTATACTCTGTCCAACTTCCTCCAGGAATGCATTAGTTTGTGAGCTTCTCCCTTCCGCCTGGGCTACAACTCTGTAAGTCATCTCTCCATCATCTACTGAAGAGTTCTGCCTTTAATAATGCTGCCTCATTCGGACAGATCACAGCCTTTTCAGCTTGATATTTAAGCCTTCTTCTTCAAGTTACTCATGTGCCTCAGTGCTGATACTACTCAGCTGAAGTGCAGTGTTCAGTCAGTCAACAAATACTATTAAGCATCTACTTCATACCAGGAATTGGGAATACCAGTGCCAAAAAATGAAGCAGTCCCTACTCTCAGGAAGCTCACATTCTAATGGAAGAGACAATCAGTGCATATTAAAATATATAGTATAAATATGACAACAAATACAAATATACAAGGTAGTTCTATACAAGGTAGTTTGGAAGGGAGTACATTAGCAATTGTAGGGAAAGAGAATCAGCAAAGCTTCATGTAGAATACTCTGTATGAACTACATCTTAAAGGAAGGAATGAACTCTATGGGACAGAGGGAAGAAGACAGTGCATTCCAGGAATGAGTGACCGAGTGCAGAAGCACAGAGATGAGAAATGGAGTGTTGCATGTGAAGAACACAGGCTGATTCATGCTGGATTTCCAAGTGCAGGAATGGGGGTAATCATGTCAGCATTTCGTCTTCTGTAGAGGCTATAGTTAGTAAAACTCTCTCACAGAAGCCTATATCTATCCCTACTTAGTGTTTTTAATGGCCAAATGACTGAGGAACTCTTCTTCTAAGCCTATTCCAGATGGTGACACAATCCCACCTACACATACTTCTGCTCTGTAAACGCTTAGAATTCTATGAACTTCTCTACTGTCTTTCCTGTTCAAGTGATGTCTAACTTTTGGGCAGAAATATGTTTTACTTAGTTCTTACCTTCTACCAAGGCCGACGTGTCAAATATCCCCATGGTGCTACTTCTTCAGACATAAAAGGAGCTGTGTGATACCATGGTGAGAAACATCCTCCCTCCTGTGCCTCTATTCTGCAAAAATAGCAATTACTAGACAGTCTAGAAAAGGCTGAGAACATTGTTCTTCCTTCTGTAGCACATTGCAGTCTAGTAGCAATATAGATGGGATGAACCTCCTAGGACGTCACTACACTTGATTAAGTTAGTAACTCTTCTTTGCTGAACATCTCTTTATTCTCCATGCCATTTTTTCTTGTAGAAATTTATTTATGGACCTGCTTTTCCTTTGTTCTAATTTATTTATTTTCTGCATTTCTAGTTCTTTTTAAGTAGATTCTGTTTAATTCAACAATCACCTACTTTGTGCTAGACATTGTGCCAGGTACCAGAGATACAGAGACACAGAAAAGGGGAGTCCAGCTTATATACAACCTCTCATTCAGCCATCTTGCTCCCATTCCATTGATGATTACGAATAGCTAAATTAAAATTTTGTAGACAGTTTAAAAACATTTTAAATCTTAGTCCTCTCTGCTCCTTCTATCATTCTATCACCGTCATTGTGGAAACAGAAGCATGCTGCACAAGAATGAGGGGCATTGTATTTTTTCATTGTTTAGTGGGTTTCTTAGGCCAAGGAATTAATCTCATTGTGGTCAGCTACCAGAGATTAGCCTTCACATATTTAGCAAGGCCAGGCCTCAAAGAGCAGTTGGTAGAACTATTTTTAAAGTCTTTTCAGCTTGATAGACCCTGCCAGATCAATCCATCAATAAGAAAATAAATGAACAAATGACAAAATATTTATTAAATGTTTGCTATGTGCCAGACATTGTGTTAATCACTGAGAATACAAATACAAGAAAAAGAATTTTCATTCTAATGAGGTAAGACAGCACATAAAGGGGCACTAGAAAGAGGTGAGACTGGATGACCAATGGCATAGTTTGGGTTTGGTTGCTTGAAAGTGACATTGAGACCTAGTCCCAGGAAACGTGGTGAAAGCTCATCTCTCAAACCCAAAGTGGCTCCAGGGACAGATACCATAGTTCTAGTGGGAGGGGAAAGAAGAAGGTAGTAATGAAAGTGTAGGTGGCATGTTTTTCTTCTCTATGTGCCAAGTATGTACTAAGTGCTGGGACGCAAACATCTGGAATAGCCTTCCATGAACAACTTTTTAAATTAAATTAGCCCCCAAATGGGATCAAAGTATTTTGAAGGTCATGGATGCTGTAGTCTCCATTCAGCTCCTCCTTCAGGATGTACCCAGCCTTGTCTCTGAAGATGGAATGAAGGGGAGTAATAGACTGCATCTAGAGCAAGTTGAATCAAGTTACAGATGTTACTATGCATTGTTTTTAGGGGTTAGGTCTGATGTTACTAGATAAATTATTTAGAAATCTTACCTTCTTCTTGGCTGTAGTGTCCTTGAATTTAAATGTCTTTGAGAAATAAAAAGCTAACAAGATGTCCCACACATCTGCCCCTATCTGCAATGGCAACTGCCATTCATCAAGCTAAACTAAGAAGGGGGAAGGGTGGCATGAGGAGGAGACATGTTTCAGACTCAAACTTCTAATAACTACGGTGGTTTTTGAAGCTGTGACTGAGTGATGCCTAGGGTCCAAAGTGGTCTGAATGTCTATAGACCTAATCAATAATCTTTCTCTCTCCCTCTCACAAAAGTGGTTGAACTCTAGCAAGTCTGACCCATGGATCCTTTAGTTGGGAAGTCTATTTCTATTTGGCTGTATTGTTAGCAAATATTCACCCCTTCCCTTCTATGTACCCAGAAGACAGTCTCGTCATAGAGAGCAGGCATATTATGACCCTTTCCCCACCAAAGCCCTGGAAAGGGTAGAAAACATAATAGGCACACTAGTATTGGTGAATGAATGCTTATTTCTGATGTATTTTAGCTACAGGATACCCACTACAAGCATAAACACTAGCTATGTGCTTTAGATTAACTGCAGCATCTAATCTGATGTAGATGTGAACAAAATTCTTGTTGCTAAAATAATATCTTGGTAGGTATTAAAGGAAAAATAAAATCAAGCCATTTTTAAAAATTAAAAATGTATTAGTGGTTCAGAGCTGGCAATCCTATATCTTCTTGTCTGAAAATGAAAAGATCTTATTTGGGGGGAAAGAGAGTGAAGTCAAAGTATTCCTTAATTTACTTAATATAATTCTGTGTGTGAATCATATTTTTGTCAGTTGCATCATTTTGGATATACTAAAAAAGTTTTTTTTCCTTTTTAAAAAAAGACTTCTGATATCAGACATTTTCTTATTAAATATGTCCTGATTTCCTGCTACTTTGTTGTTAATCTTAAATGCTGGCTTTGTCACCAGTTTGCTTTGTGACCTTAGGCAAGTCAAGTCCAGTCAAAGAGTATTTATTAAGAGCTTGATATATGCCAGGCCTCCTCTCTACAGTAGTTATTGGAAGAACCAGCCTATAAGATGGAGAGATTGTGGAGCAGGGTGGGGGGATACTTCCACTGTGTGAAGTCCAGGGGTAGAATGCATGCACTTAAGGATGGAGAAGTTTCTTGGGTATTGTAAAGAAAGTTCAGTAGAAACAGGAGTGAAGCTTGGAGAGGGTGAAGACATGATAGCCTGGGCCTCCCTCTTATAATTAAGGTTTATGTCATTTTAGGATATAGGCCCTAAATTTACTCATCTGTAAAATGAGATACTCTTGGATTACTAGGTTATCTTGAAGATACCTTTTAGGTCCAAGAGTGGATGTCTGACTTAGATTTTTATTTTTATAGAATGATAATTTAACTATATAATAATTTATTACAAACCTATTGTGTGCAAGTTGCTAGAGATACCAAGACAAAATTAAAATAGTCTTTGCCTTCAGGGAGCTTACTCCTCTGTTGGAGGTACCTGTTAACAAGAATGATTCCTTTTGTGATCTTTGATTTAATAGCATTTATATTCCAGGATCATACTAATTCCAGTCCACAAGTGATAAGAAACCAGACGTAGGAAGGGAAAACAAAGTAAATAAAGAAAACCAGACATGGAGGGAAAATAAAGAGCAGCTCCATCCTGATTAACATTTTGTAGGCAAAAAATGCAGTGAAACATCTCTTATCTGGATTGGTGAACAAATGGGAAAATCTATTATTTAAACATTTTGGCTAGTAGAGAGTTAGTCTATTGGGAGTCCATGAGTCTTGATCCTCTGAAAATCTGAGTACCATAAAACACATTTAATACTAAAGCTACCTTAAACATTGAATTTATATGTGATGATGCCGAGGGCACCTCCAGATGTTAGGGTATCTCATTGTCCTTGTTCTGAATATCAGTTAAAATTATACTGTGGACCTGAAAGATGACAGAACTCACTTTAACGGGTAAATTGACTCATTTGGGATGGATTGGGAAATGTATATTATATCTATGAACCATGTTAGTTATATGGGTAGAAGAACTTTGTGGAATCAGTATGGTATGGGAGAAAAAATGATGGTGAAGGGTCAGAATATATGGAGAGTCCCAAAAGTCTTGGTATGATTTTAAGATTATAACAGAAGTAACAGAAAACTACACTAAGAATTTTGGGAGATCTTACACATGAATTCTAGCCTCAGTTAATGCTAGTTTCTAGCCGCATGAACTTGGACAAATCATTTGATTTCTCTGAACCTAATTAGCTCTACCTGTAAAAAAAATAATAGGGATAAGGATGCCTACCTCACAGGATTAATCCTGAAGTTCAAATGAGATAATGCTTATGAAAACCCATCATCATTAGCATCATTATAATTTGGAATGCTAGAAAAGCCCCCAGTGGAGTTGTAGCAAAAATTGGGATAGAGGTAGGATTGCCAAGGTAGCTACGTGGTGCAGTGGACAGAATGCTGGTCCTGGAGTTAGGAAGATTCTTCCTGAGTTCAAATCTGACCTCAGACACTTACTAGCTGGGTGACCTTGGGCAAGTCACTCAACCATATTTGCCTCAGTTTCCTCATCTGTAAAATGAGTTGGAGAAAGAAATGGCAAAGCACTCCTGTATCTTTGCCAAGAAAACCCCAAATGGAGTCATGAAGAGTCAGACATGACTGAAACGACTGAACAAGAAAAGGATTACCCAAAAGGTTGAGGCTACCCAATACAGCTGAAGAATATGACGTAAAGGAGTGTTGTCCCACCCGACTAGAAAGATCTCGTGACACAACCATTGGAATTTTCACAGTAAGAGTTAAGACTGTGTCTCCAAGAAGTCTGTTTTGAAATGCAAACCTGTGGTAGGAAAGAAGTCATAGAAAAACTAATTTATATTCACTAAGGGATTTGTTTGTTTGCAGTTTAATTTCACAACTAGCTATTTTGTGCCTTCTATGACCCAGACTTGTCATATACTGTGAGTGCTGGAAGCATGAGAACCAAAATGAAATCTTCTCTGCCCTTGAAGGACTTAACATCCTCCCAGAAAGAAACTTAATATAAAATGATAATTTGAAGCCTGAGAGGGCACTGACCTAACTATACAGTGATTCCTCTGGCCCTATACCCTTTGCCTTTAGTAATCCTGTCATACTGAACACTGAAGTTCCCTGCAAAAGGAGAGTTGGGAGATTTGTGTGGAATTTATGTAGCACTTTAAGTGAAACACTTTTCCATACATTATCTCACTTGGCACTCACAACAACAACCCAGTGAGGTAGACACTTCTATTCTCATTTTACAGATTAAAAAAAACTGAGGTGAAAAGAGGTTAAGTGACTCGTCCAGAGTCACACAGCTAGCAAACTATCTGAGAATTTAAACCAAGAACTTCTATCCTCTTTTTTTCACTCTATATCAAGTGTGTCTCTAGCTCACTCAACAAGAGCAGCCATTTTAAGAATTGAGTTCTTTAAGGGTTCAAGATCTAACAGGTCTAGTTCCAGCTCATTCATTAGCCAAATGTATGACCTAGAGTAGATCTCTTGGCTTCTGTTGGCCTTGGTTTCCTTATCTGCAAAGTGGAGTAAAAAATGATGCTATTATTAGTAACCTTACAATCATAATTGTAACAATATAATGTAGTATATAATATGCATACTATGTATTATTCATATTACAGTAATAATATACCACCTCCCCTATAGAGTTGTTGAGAGGGAAGGCCTTAAAATATGCTATAAATGTGACTTTTCATCCTATTTTCTGTGTCTGTATCAATGCCAGCCCTGTTCCTGTGTGGATAATAGTTTACTTTGCAGGAGAGTTGAAACTGGAACCCAAGCCTTTGACATCATCCAGTTCTCTATGCTTAATTCCCTGAGCGCTATAACAAAATGAAGGAAAGAAATATGTCTTGATCATTTCCATTCTGACTCATCTTCTTGCATACAGAATCAATCTAATTTTTTTTCTCCTTTTAAAAATGTTCACATTTATTAGACAAATATGTATCAATGGTGGCCCAAGACATTTGGATGATAATTCTAGAAATAAATCAGAGAAGAGCATCTGAATATTTTTTATGCTACTGAATCATTCAGCATATTTTAATTATACAGTGTTATGTTTCTTGGTCCTGAATCAACATTTGCTAATGCTCACAGTGCCCCCCTGAGAAAGTGAGGCTATCTCCATTTATACCAAATTGAATCTGAAAACACAGAGCCTAAGCTGCTTATCAGTTTGAAAGGTATGTTAAATTGTAAGAGAGGGACAGTGGTTCAGAATGTGAGTTCCTTAAGAGCAGAAACAAAGAACATGGTAATTATATTGAAGCATGTAAGGAGAATCCCAAATTTCAGAAAAAAAACAAAACAAAATCCAAAACATCTGAGGCTATTAGCATGATTCTTGTGCCATCTCATCCTGATGAAATGACATTTGAAACTGCCATCCCATTTCTGAGATGACAGCCACTTTTCCTTTCTCCATAATGAATGGAACACTACTGAGTCAGATTAATACCTGGGGATATGGCAAATGGTATATTTGAAATACTCATCTGCTTCCAGTCTGTTTCCAGGAGCCTCAATTAAAGATTAGAACGTTTTCCGATTGTGCTGAGTATTAATTGCTGAGGAGAGGACTGAATGATTCTCTCAACTAACAATGTTTCTTGGTAATTAGAAGACTGTGTCACATCCGTTACCAACATCAGCACATTTTCTGCTTTTCTCCTATTTCAACCATTAATAGCTAAATTATTTTTGCTCTCTGAGAGTTCTCATAAGTAAAGAGGAAAACCTGCTCTGTGCTCTTTCTCTGGCTCCTTCAAATCCAGAAAAAATGAATCATGTGATGATAAGAGCATTGATAACACCTTCCCCCCTCCTAACAATAAAATTGGAAAGCGCTAGCCATAGCCCATAAAACAGTCATCTACACATTTGTCACCAGGCTTCCCAGTAATAAATTTACTTGTGCATCATTTGGGACCTTCTTGCTTCTTCTGCTGTTTAGCCAATCTTGGCATTTTTCAGCACCTTCTTATACTGATCTCTCCATTTAGTGTGATTTCTTTCCCCACTTACGTAACTGAATACCTCAAATAATAGCCAATTAATAAGCTCCATGTTCTACAACTGAAATAAAATTCATTACTTAATTTTAAACAAGTAGAACATCTGTCATAGAAACATGCTCATTTATTTATACAACAAACATTTATCAAGCACTCACTGTATACAAGGTATTGTGCTAAGAGTCTGTTATATAAAAGTCCTTATTACAATTTGTGATTTTGCTTCGCAAGATTATATTTTCTTAGTATGGGGTGAGGAAGGGGAAGGTGGGAAGGGGAGATATATACAAATAACTATCAAATAAAATACAGTGAAATAAATACAAATTGAAGTTCCAGACAAGTGATCTGAGAAATTTGAAGAGATTAGATGGTGTAGTAGAGTTGTGGGTTTGGAGTCAGAAAACCTGGATTTAAATTCTGGTTTTGCTTACTTATAATTGTGTAACCTTCGACTAGTTATTTAATTATTGCACCTATTTTCTCATCTGTCAGAAAAGAATGCTACAGGGCTCCCATCACTAGTTGCTGGCCTGAGTAGAAGCTTTCCTAAGTGTCTCTGTGTTCCCAATATACAATGAGAACTAATAACCAGAGAGGACTCCATACTCAGGTCAGACCTCTAGGGATAATCCACCTAAACCCGTTTTTCAATGATTAACAGATTCCTACCCTGTTCTCCACTTCAAACTCCCTTATTTCTATCCCCTTTGATGCAACTCCCCCTCTCCTTCATTCTAAAGCTACCACTCCTTCCACTCTGCTTTCTGAATGCCTTGTACCACCACTAAGTAACCTCTCTTCCTTTGAGGTTTGTTCAATCCGTATAACCAATCAAGATTCTGGTAGCTGAAATCTACTAACCCCTAGGCCACTCTTCTTTCATCCTCACTGAGTTCGATCACTGGTTTACAGTCTTTCTCTCATTCTCAACTCCTGTCCTTGTGCTAGGGGATTTCAACATACTTCTCAGTATTTCTTCAAACACCCTAATGGGCCAGTTGCTCAACTTAATTATTTCCTATGAGTGGCTCCTTTTCTTCATCTCACAGAGATGGTTGCCATCACTTACAAGTGTTCCATCTCCATGTTCATGGACTCTGAAGTTGCTTTTTCTGTTCATAATCTGTTGTCATCCCACCTTGCATTCTAAGTTGCAAACCCAAATCTAATTCCTCATCTTCACCATGGCCTCTGGTACCTTGTTTCCTTCCCAGATCATCCAACCTACCCTCGATACACTCTTCACCATTTTGACTCCTTGGCGAATCAGTTTAACTCTACACTACCCTCTTCTCTTGAGTCCCTTGCTCTGCCAATCTTCAGCCTTGGATTGCTTCCACCATGCACTGCCTTTTTTTTCCTACTCACATTACTGGAAGAATCTAGAGAAAATCACAAAACTAGGCAGACTTGATCCATTACAAATTTATGTTAAATAATCTTGATGCAACCTTGTTGCAATTTATATTTCTCCAATTATCTCGCTATCCCATTTGGGACAGCAGCTTTTCCAAACTTTTTCATTTCTCCTCAGACCTCTCATGGCTCTCCTACTACTCACCCTCATAGCTGAGAATTTTGCCTCCTATTTCATAGAAAAAATTGAGGGCCGTTCACTGAGGGTCTGAACTCCCAGTCAGTCTTCTCCCTTGTTTCTCATCTCACGCCATCACTCAGATGCCGTCTTCCACTATTTCCTCCTTCACTTTGTCTCTTACAAAGAGGTGGCTCATCTCCTTGGCAAGGCCAATACCTCTACATGTACAAAACATCCCATTTTGCCTTCTCTTCTCCAGAAGATTGGCCCCTTTATTATATCCCCACTGTCTTTTACCTCTGTGTCCTGGCCGCTTCCCTACTGACTAAAAACATACCCATTTCTCCCCACAGCCTTTAGAATTTCTCACTCTATCCATCCATGATAGCTATCCCTCATATCTCTTTCCTTCCTTTCATAGCGAGTGTCCTTGAGGAAGCTATCTACAATAGGTGTCTCTCTACTTCCTTTCTTCTCACTCTCTTAACTCTTTGCAGTTTGACTTCTGACCTCATCGTTAAACTGAAACTTCTCTTTCCAACCTTAGGAAGATCTCTTAATTGTCAAATCTAATGGTCTTTCTCAGGTCTTATCCTTCTTGACCTTTCTGCAGTCTTTAACACTCTGTCAATCACCCCTTTCTACTTGATACTCTCTTCTCTCTTGGTTTTTGTGAAATCATTCTATCCTGACCAAGCCTCAGTCTTCTTTGCTAGATTTTCATCTAGGTTGTACTTACTAATAATGGGTGTCCCCCAAGGCTCTGTTCCGGGTCCACTTTTCTTCTTTCTATAATTGTTTGCCTGATGATCTCATCAATGCCAGTTTTTTAAATTATCTCTATACTGATGATTATAAGACCCAACCCTAAGCTTTCTCCTGAACTCCACCCTCACATCTCTTAATTTATTACTGGAACCTGAGACTGGATATCCTAAAGAGATTTTAGATTCAGCATATCTAGAACTGAACTCATTACTTTTTACCAGATCCAAGTTTCCTATGACACCATGATCATCCTGCCTGTCACCCAGGCTTGCAACCTAGGTATCAACCTTGAGTCCACATTCTCACTCCCAACTGATTGCCAAATCCTGTTGATTTTTACTTTCGTAAAATTTCTCTTATGTGTACCCTTCTGTCCTCTGACTTGCTGCCATCTTGGGTCAGGCCCTTATTACCCTGTGCCTGAACTATTGTAATGGCATTCTGGTTAGTCTCCATACTTTGTCTCCTCTCCCCAGTCCTTCTTCCACTGAACTGTTGAACTGATCTTCCTAAAGCATGAATATGACCATGTCAGCCCCTATTCAATCAACTCCTGTGGCTCTTTATCACCTCCAGGTTCAAACACAAAATGCTCTGTTTGGCATTCAGACCTCATCATAATTTGTGCTCCTCCTACTTTTCCAGTCTTCTTATACCTCACCCCTCCACATACTTTGAGATCTATTGACAATGACCTCTTTGCTATTCCTCAAGCAAGATACTCAGCCTCCCTGCTCCAAGCATTTTTACTGATTCTCCCTCACCTAGAACTTTTTTTTTTAACTCTTTCATCTTTATCTCCCGGCTTCCCTGACTTCCTTCAAGTTCCAGTGAAAAATCCCATCTTCCACAAAAAACCTTTGCTGATCTCCCTAGAGGGAAGGCTTTGATTATCTCTACTTTATATGTTTACATATAGTTATTTTCATGTTCTCTCTCTCACTGGGGCAGCTAGGTGCTGCAGTGGATAGAGCACCAGTGCAGGAGTCAAGAAGATCTGAGTTCAAATTTCACCTCAGACACTTGACACTCACTAGGTGTGTGACCTTGGGCAAGTCACTTAACCCCAATTGCCTCATCCTGGGTCATCTCCCATCATCCTGATGAATATCTGGTCACTAGATTCAGATGACTCTGGAAGAGAAGTGAGGCTGGTTACCTGCACATCCCTCCTTCACTCAAAACAAAGTCAAGTGCAAGTCATGTCATTATTTCTCTGATGGCATGGTCTTCTTCAGCAGGGAAGGATAAACATATACAACCTTCTCTCTCTCTCATTAGACTTGTGAGCTCCTGGTGGGTGTCTTTTGTTTTTCTTAGTATTCCTAGTGCTTAACCTAGTATCTGGCACATAGTAGGTGTTTTAAGATGTTTATTGTCCAAGTGACCTCTAACATCCCTTCCTGTTCTAAGTATTGTACTGTCCTACTCTTGCTCTGGAGTGATGAAGTTATTAAAGAAGATTTCTTAAAAAACTGACAGCTGCATATTAGGCTAGGAAGTGAAGAAGATATCAGAGTTATATATAATGTGAGAGATGGTATCATGTCATGAATAGAGAACTGGACTTTGATTCAGGAGGACTTGAGTTCAAAGCTGATAGTAGGTGCATAACCGTGGGCAATTCACTCTAGACAGAAGAGATACCAGCCATAGAGAAAATGATATTTTTGCGTTAACTTACAAGATCCCTGGAGCCCAGCTTAGCTGGAGTATAAATATTTAACAACTAGCTCTCTGGGACAAAAAAACCTATTCACAATATACTTTTAAGTTTAATATGTCTTTTAAACATTTTTTCCATCAGTTTTTTATGTCTAGACAATCAACCAAACAATAAATCAAGCAAGTTTGTGGAACTTGACAGTTTTCACAATGAAAATTTAATAATAGCTCTAGCTAGCCTATTATGAGTGGTTTAGCACACCCCCTCTGATGCTGGGCCACAAGTTATCCATATAATATGGTCTCTTATAAATAGCATG
Organism: Potorous gilbertii; assembly: GCA_028658325.1. NCBI lineage: Eukaryota > Metazoa > Chordata > Mammalia > Diprotodontia > Potoroidae > Potorous > Potorous gilbertii. The sequence goes on from JAQQSK010003181.1 coordinate 97,813, forward strand.
ATGTTTTTACATTTTTATTTTATAATGGAAATTAATTTTGATTTGTGATAAAAGATTCCTTTTTTAACAGAGAGAAGGGGGCAGTTATTAACAGTGAACAAAAGACAAAATGTTTTGGTTTCTAAACAAAGATAATTGAAATAAAAGAAATTATTACGGAATATCTTGAATTTTAAGCTTTTATTTGTAGGTTCTAGGGTTTAAATGACACTATGACACTTGACTTCAAGCATTCTGTCTTGCCTTAATGCCTATGGTTCACCTTAGATGTTATCTGGACGTTTTTCTAGTTAATCAAATACCTCTAAATCTTATAGGAGAAAATAAAATCTTCCATAAGGCTGTTGTTTTAGTATTTAATTACAAAATGCTCAGACACTGAAAAAAAGAAAGGTTTTCACATTAGTAGTCAGACAGTAAGTGTTTAAGCTATTGACAGAAGTCAATTGTGCTCTGTGATTCGTGGCTAATGAACAGAATTGGGAGATCTCCTCTGTTTGCTGCCTGAAAGGGATTATTTATGTCTTCTTTTGGATTCGTCTTTTCAGGTCCTAAAGATTGAATAGACAAGTTTAAATGTAAAATTATTATTATTTTCAGTCCCAGACAATTCTTATGCATTTGTCTCTGTTCTTTTCTATTATTCCAGAAATACTCCTGCCACAATTGAGACTTAAAGATGCACAAACAGCCCTCACCACCAAATACATGCTATTGAAAAAGCTTGCCTATAAGCAACACCTCCATTGATTGGGATTTTCATACCACCATAATTCTCAGTTTAATAATTTGTACCAAGGAAAATCACTGCTCCTGCCATCTAGATTTTCAATTAAGTAGCCTCTGCTGTGTGATGTATCATCCCGATTGTTATCAATTTCAACATTTTGTGTCAACAGAAGGTAGATTATTATTAACTGGTGCAATGCTATGTTTCACAAATACCTGCACATCATAGAGAAGTAATTAACTTACTCTTTCTGCTGCAGAACAGATGTATAACGGGATAAGAACTGGGACCCAGGGGTACTTTATGAAGTTTATTTTTTAATCATTAAATGATAAACTCATAGATCCGGCTGAAAGTCTCCTAAACTGAGTTTCCTTTATTTTCTGTCTATGGTTGAAACACAGATAGTCTCATTATCACAAATTATAATCTGTAATGATAGAAAACTCATTTCAAAGGCATCTTCTTTATAACTATCTTATAAAGTAGAGCATCAAGTAGTTATCTTATAAAGTATTATTTTCTTTTTTATCAATGAAGAAATTAAAACTCAGAAAGGGTCAATGATTTATTCAGAGCACCATAGCTCCTGAATGTTCAAGTTAGGACACGAATGCAAGGTCTGTGATCCTAAGACCAGCATTCTTAGAGGTCTTCCTGACTACTTTTGAGGGCAACTAGGTGGTGCAATGGATAGAGTGATGGGCCTACAGTCAGGAAGACTTGTCTTCCAGGGTTGAAATCTGACTTCAGACACTTACTAGCTGTGTGACCCTGGATAGTCTCTTAACCCTGTTTCCCTCTGATTCGTCATCTATAAAATGATATAGAGAAGGAGATGGCAAACAACTCCAGCATCTTTGTCCAGAAGATCGCAAATCAGATCCCAAAGAGTCAGATGGGACTGGAGGAACTAAGCAACACCAAACTTCTGTCTTCTTCCTCCAACCTACTCTTCATACTTGACAGTTCATGTCAGTTCTCTGTATACCTTTCAGGCTCCATTTGGCCTATGGGGTTTAAATTCAATCCCCTTATGCTGGCATTCAAGACCCTCCACAATACAGTATTATCTTACCTTTCCTTTTTCCATTTTTTTCTTTTTTAGATGTTTTATTGATGAATTGATATTTTATTGATGAATGATTCTTTTTTAAAAAAAATCATCACTTCTCAGTCATGCTTCCAATCTACAGACTCCCAGAACCTTTCAGTAGAACCTTTCTTTATAACAAATAAGCATAATAAAACAAAATAAAGCAATAAAAAAGCAAAGTAAATCAATCTAAATCAGAAACTATATGCCTCATTCTACACCCCCGCTTCTTGACCAAGAGGCATGTTTCACCATCGGTTCTCTGAAGTCAGGGTTGGTCATTGTGTTCAGGGATCCATCTGCCTTAACTTTCCCTCCATATTTCTTCTATGGTTGAGGGACTCAGCTTATTAGAAAGTATTTCTATATAGTGAGCCTCAAATTCATCTTCCAGAAGCTTATACCCATTGGTAAGCCCAGTTCTGGTCTCTGGAAAAACAGAATAAGTCTGTTCTCATTTTCACACAACAGCCTTTCATTTATTTGAACATAGCCACAATTTCTCTGCTTTCTTTTTTTCCTGTGAGCTAAATAACCAGAAGTGTAATTGCTGACATTGATGTAGTACTTTAGGTTTTGCAAAGCATTTGATATACATTTATCCCATTTGATCCTTAAAATAGCATTATATTTTAATGCTGAAGGAATGATTATTCCTATTTTAAGAATGAGGAAACTGAGGCTTAGAGAGTTTATGACTTTCTCATGGTCATATAGCAAAGAAGTGATGAAGGCAGAATTTGAACTCAAACCTCTCCTGACTCCCAGTATAATCCCGGTATAATGTTTCTTTCACTATGTTATATTGACCCTCTCATGTCCCTCATCCATGACTCATAGAGCATGGTTTCTAGACATCATATTCCAGTCTCCTTCCATATATATATACACATATATATGTATTTATATATATGATATTTAAAAACTAGAATATGTGTATATATATATACACATATTCTAGTTTTAATAACTGTATATCCTTGTGAACTGATCACCATACTCCAAAAGTGTTTCCATTAGCCCAGAGTAAAATAGGACTGTTACCTCCCATTTATGTACTTTAGAGCCTCCTATATAAAGGGAACCATTTTTTGAGTTCTTGCATATATGTATCCTTTCAATAAGTCCTCAAATATAAAAGTATAAATTATTAGCAGATATTCCATGTCACACCACTTTCATGAGACTCCCTCTATAGTTCTGTTAATGAAGACTGAAATTTTATTTGTTGTTTTGGAAACCGTATCATACTGTTGACTCTTCTTGATCTTCCAGTTGATTACAATCCCTCAGTCCTTCTCATACATGAATTTTTGTTCTAAGGCAGAGTTTCCCAAGCTTGAAGTTGAGTAGATAATGTGGGTTTTTTTAAACATAGCTATAGGTTTTGGCATTTGTGCCCATTAAATTTCATTGTGTTCATTTTGACTCATCATTTCAATATGTCAGGATAGGTTTCAATCTTGATGCTGTCATCTGAAGAATGCTAGAATCTTAGATTTGTAAAGGACGTGAAGGGTCACCAAGGCTGTCCTTTCACACTGTTAGTTCATCAGCCCTGTCTATGACATGCCTGACAGGTGGTCAGCCAATATTTCTTCCAGTATTGCAAGTGATGGGGAACTCGGTCGATTAATCAGTCAGTTAGCATTTATTCAGTGCCTATGAAGTGGTAGCCATTAATTACTAGGGATACATAGGTTAAAGATAGACCTTGCTTTCAAAGAACTAATGGTGGAAGGCAGCATCAAACAATTACGTGCAAATTACATTTCATATATATATATATCTATACGTGTGTGTATGTGTATGCATATTTTATGTATACATACAAACATATATGTACATATATATTTATATATATTCAGTTGTTTAGTCATGTTTTAGCTGTGTCCAAGTCTTTGTGACCTCATTTGAGGTTTTCTTGGTTTGTCATTTCCTTCTCCAGTTCGTTTTACAGATGAGGAAACTCAGGTAGACAGGGTTAAGTGACTTGCCCATTAATGTCCCAATTTTCCTACATCCTCTCCAACATTAATCATTTTCCTTTTTTGTCATATCACCCAATCTGATAGGTATAAGGTTGTACCTCAGAGTTGTTTTAATTTGCATTTCTCTAATCAAAAGTGATTTAGAGGACTTCTCATATGCCTATAGATAGCTTTGATTTCTTCAAGTGAAAACTGCCTGTTCATATCTTTGACCATTTATCAGTTAGGGAATATTCAGCTTGTAGTCCCATAAATTTGACTCAGTTCCCTATATAGGTGAGAAATGAGACCTTTATCAGAGACACTTGCTTTTATAGATTGTTTCCCAGCTTTCTGCTTTCCTTCTGATTTTAGTAATATTGGTTTTGTTTGTGCAAAAGCTTTTTAATTTAATATATTCAGAATAATCTATTTTGCATTTCATTATGCTCTCTATATTCTCTTTGGTCACTTTGGTAACTCACTTAACTTCTTTAATAATCTGAATGCTATACCACTTGGTGCATATGTGTTTAGTATTGATATTACTTCATTGTCTATGCACTTTTTTAGCAAGATGTAGTTTCCTACCTTCTCTCTTTTAATTAGATCTATTTTTGCTTTTGCTTTGTTTGAGATCAAGATTGCTACCCTTGTTTTTTGGTTTGTTTTATTTCAGCTGATACATTTATTTCAGCTAATACATTTTGCTCCAGTCCCTTATCTTTACTCTGTGTATGTCTCTCTGCTTCAAGTATATTTTTTGTAAACAACATATTGTAGGATTCTGGTTTTTGATCCACTCTGCTGTCTGTTTCCATTTTATGGAGGAGCTCATCCCATTCACATTCACAGTTGTGATTACTACTGTGTGTTTTCCCACATCCTATTTTTCCTCCTGTTTGTCCTCTCTCTCCTTTCACCCTTTCCCTCCTCAATAGTGTTTTGCTTGGGTCTGTCAATTCCTGTGGTCTACCCTCTCTTCTGTCAGTCCTCACTCCCCCTTTACTTAATCTCCCCACCTACTTTCAAATAAGATAGATTTGTGTATTTAATTGATTGTGCATATTACTCCCTCTTTGAGCCAATACTGGTGAGAGTAAGGTTCTAGGGATGACCATTGCTCATCCTCCCATCTTTCTCTCCACTGTAATTGGTTTTTCACACCTCTTCATGTGAAATAATTCACATCATTCTACCTTTCCCTTCCTTCTGCACCCAATGCACTTTTCATTCTCATCCCTTAATGTTTTTTAATTTTATTCCCTCAAATTCACCTTATACTCATACATCCTCTGACTATGTATATTCCTTCTAGCTGTACTATTAATGGTACAATTTTTTAAAACTTATCTTCTTCCAATGTAGGGATGTATCATCTTCCCATGTAGGGATGTAAGCACTTCAGCTCCATTAAATGCTTTATGTTTTCTTTTCCCTTTTTATCTTTTTAGGCTTCTCTTGAGTCTTGATATTGGAGATCAATTTTTTTGTTTAATTCTCGTCTTCTACTTATGAAAGCTTAAAATCTTTCTATTTCATTGAAGGGTCATCTTTTCCCTTGAAGTATTGTGATCAGTTTCACCAGCTAGATGATTCTAAGTTTGTAGTCTTAGGCCCTTCTAGAATATCACATTCCATGACATCCAGTCTTTTAATGTTGCAATTGCTAGGTCCTGTGTAATCCTGATTTTGGCTCCCCAATATTTGAATTGTTTCTTTCTTGCCACTTGCAATATTTTTTCTTTGACCTTATCTCTATAATTTGTCTATAATGTTCCTTAGAGTTTTTCTTTGGGGATCTCTTTCCTGAGGTGATCCATGGATACTTTCGATGCCTATTTTGCCCTCTGCTTCCAGGATATCAGGATAGTTTTCCTTGATAATTTCTTGAAAGATGCTGTCCTGGTTCTCCTTTCCATTATGGCTTTTAGATAGTCCAATGGTTCTGACATTGTGTCTCCTGGATCTATCTTCAGTTGTTTTTCAGTGAGGTATTTTACATTTTCTTCTATTTTTCATTCATTTGGATTTATTTAATTCTTGATGTCATTAGTTTTCACTTGCCCAATTCTAACTTTTAAGGAGATCTTTTTCTCAGTTAGTTTTTTTCACTTCCTTTTCCACTTGTCCAACTGTACTTTTTTAAGGAGTTTTTTCTTCAGTGGATTTTTGTATCTCCTTTTCTATGTGGCCAATTCTGCTTTTTAAGCTATAGCTTACTTTTTTTCCCAAACTATTGAGTCTTCTTTTTTATAATTCTTTTGTATCACTCTCATTTCTTTTCCCAATTTTTCTTTTTCTCTTTTATGTGATTTTTAACCTCCTTTTTGAGCTCTTCCATGAGTTCTTTCTGAACTTGAGACTACTTCCCATTTTTCCTTGGGACTTTGCCCATAGGTGTTTGGACATGGTTCTCTTCTGATTTTGTGTCTTGGTCTTCCCTGTCACCATAATAACTTTTTGTGGTCAGATTCTTCATTATTTATTAATTGTGGTTGTTGTTGTTGTTTCGGGCTCATCTTTCTTGGCTTTTTCCCATTCTTGTAAAATTGAGTTCTGCTTTTGGGGTGAAAGGAGCACTGCCTCAGACTTCTTGTGCTAGGGACTGAAGGCCCTAATTGTCTACCTGATGCTGTACTGATGTTGCCCTGAGACCTCGGGGGCTCTTGTGTCTGGTGCTATGCTGAGGGGGTGGCTGACACTGCTGGAAGGTGTAAGAATCTGGCAGCTTACATGGTGCTAAGATGGGGTCCTCGTGGTGGTGTCTGATGTGTGTTGAGGCCATGGGGTTTCTGTGTTTCCCTGGGGCTACACTGAATCACATGGAGGTGTTACCTCAGGAGGCTGCCTCTTTGCCCCTGGCAATGCTGAAGCAGGGGATGGTTCTTGGAGCTGGAGTCTGCCTATTCCTGTAACTATCCTGAGGCACATGGGGGGTGGGGCGGTCCTTGTATTGGTTTTTGCCTGCTGCACTGTGCTGGGCTTAGAATCTCCCATTGGTTTGCTGAGGTGGAGCTTGCTACTGGCTTGCTAGGACACTTCCTGTTCTGAACTGAGCTCTCCTTTTACCTGGGTGAGATAGACCCTTTCTTGCTAATCTTTCAGATTTCTTGGTCTAAATGATTGTTTTACCACATATTTTTTTCTCATTCTTCTGTTCTAGAATTTGTTTGGAGGCATTATTTTATGCTTGTTTGGAGGTAAATATGGGAGAGCTATAGTGATTTATTGTTTACTCTGCCATCTTGGCTCCCAGAAGTCCTCCATTAGATTTTACAAGCATGTCTGTTATGTATTCATCCAAGTCACTGATAAATTGTTGAATGAACAGGATGGCTTCAAATGCAAAGCCCTTTAGCATGCCACTAGAGACTTCTTTCCAGGTTAACTTAACCCATTAATATTTAGTCTTTGGCTCATGTTGTTTGGCCATCCAGGAATCCCCTTAACTGTACTATTATTCAACTAATATTTTTTCTATCTGGTTTAAAAAAATACTTTGTCAAAGATCTTACGGAAATCAATACACTCAGTCCTCATCATTCCCTTAATCTACCATTCTGAGTCTGGAAACCTGAACTTATTTAAACAGCTGGCACTCTTCTATTACCCCTTCCCCTATTCCATGCTTCATTTCCCTCTTAAATGTATCTTTCAGGTTTGAAAAGCATTCTCCTTGATTGAAAGAAAGCCAGGAAAATATCAGTTGAATAGCTTTGGTTTTCTCTCCATTTTTTAACATTATATCATATCTTTTTTTGTGTCCTTAGAGCTTGGTCCTTCTATCATCTCTCCTATCTCTGCTTTTCAATGTCTTCTATTTATAAGTTCCTACTTTGATACCTCTAAATGTATTCAGGCATTCCTTATATTTAGAGTAAACAGACCCTTTCACTTTACCCCTATCATCTTCTCAAGTTATTGTTTTGTATCTCTCCCTCCTTTTTCAGTCAGTTCCTTGAAAAAGCTTCTGCTCACCTATAAACCCTTTGATATGTGGCTGTTGAGCTTTTACAATACTGAGACTGCTCCCTCTAAGGTCACTAAAGAGCTCTTAATTGCTCCACTCAGTAACCTTTTCTCAGTTCTCTTTTTCCATAGCCTAGTCTTTCTCTGTATGTGGCCCCAAGGATCTCTTCCTTCTCCTTCTTCGTTGTTTCTCTTGATGGCCCCTTCACTTCCCATAGGTTCATGCTACAGGTGCAGAAGACTCCCAGATCTACAAATCCAGTCCTCTTGGCTTGTCTCCCTTTGAGAGTTGCCAATCTACCAGTGATTCTAGAGAGACTTTCCATTATTTGTTCAAAACTATTTATTCTCTTGTCTTTTTAAGAAATTCTCTTTAAAAATTCCATTTTTTTCATATGTGTTTCTTCATTTCATTCTTATATTGACTCTTTAAACCACTCTGGTGATTTATATGGTGGTTCCATTGTCATTCCCAGGGGACTTTGTATCTTAGGCCCCAGGGAACATGGTAGACAGAGTGCTGGATTTTGAGGCACGAAGGCCTTAGTTGAAATTTTCCCTAAGATACTAGATGGGTGACCCTGGGCAAGTCAATTAACTTCTATCTGCTTTGATTTCCTCAGCTATAAAATGAGGATCCTAAGAGCATCTACCTCACAGGATTATTGCGAGAATTAAATATGATAGTATTTCTAAACTACTTGGCATCTTGTGGTACTTAATAAAAATTATCCCTTTCCCTTTCCCTCAGTTCTGCACCTGTTGTATGATCTTTTATTATGTTATTGTGGCATTTATTCATTATATTAGACCCTCTTTTGGTTGTTTTAAAAAATCTGTCCTATTTTCCTTTTGATGAATTCTCTCTTTGGTTTTTTATTTGTTTTACTTTATTTGACACACTAAAAAATATATTTTGAGGTGATGAAAGAGATCTGGATTTAGACACAACCTCTCACTTGGTTCACTTACCAAAAGTCCCTTTCCAACCCTGATATCCTGTGATTGCTGACATATATGGCTACTTTTCCTACTTTTTTTCCTGAGACTTTTGCTTAGTCTATGTCATATCATATTAGTTATATTACAATATATTTGGTTCATAGGGTATTCAAGCAAGACTGGAACCTCTGGTGAGAGGACTTGCAGAGCCCTTTTCAGGGCTGCTCATTTACTTTTGATATCTATGTGGTTCTCAACTGTGGATCCAAGAAATTGTAGCTTGTAGCCACACCTTGGTAAATCCTCCCAACTGAGGATAACTGACAGTCCTTAAACCCAGCAGTGATTTATGGGGGTGTCTACACCATGCATGTCAAGACTTCCCCTGGTGAAATGGGCAGATGACACCAGTTTGTTCCAACAGCCATGAAGGCAGCTGAAGGGGGGCACTTAGAACTTGGTCAAACATCAAAAATTCCCAGGTCATCCAGTGTATTCTGGGCCATCACTAGTTGTCCTGACTTTTGTCCTGTCACTAAATTTTGAAAACTCTGGAAGAGAGAGTGAGGCTGATGACTTTGTGCAGCTCTGCCTTACTTAAATTCAATTCACACACAAGTTTCATCATCACTCTATGACATTATCAGTCATCTTTGAAAATGAAGGACAAAAAAACCCCCAGACATATCATATTGTATCCTATCACTTCGTATCATAGTGGAAGTCCAAAAGTTCTCAAAGCAGAATATAATGTAAATAGCCTTGGAATTGGGAGTAAAACAAACCAAGACTTGAGTTCTGACTCTGTACAAACAGTGCAACTATGGGCTAGTCCCTACTGCCCTATAAGCTTCAGTCCTCACTTATAAAGTAGAGATGACACCTGGGCTAATTTGTTTCATGGATGACTATGAGAAAAGTAGACTAAAAAAACCATAAAATGGTTCGTTTCTCGTGAAGTAACATGAATTTTCTGGTGACAGACAGTACTGGCTGCCATTTTTTGCAGGCTAAATCGTTCACTTGAAGTAGTTGGGGAAGGGACGTAGTGGATAGAGCACTGGATCTGTAGTCAGGAGGACCTCAGCTCTAATCTTACCTCGTAAACTTACTAGCTATATGACCCTGGATGTATCACACTCACCTCAGCTATCCTCAGTTTCCTCATCTGTAAAGTAAAATGGGGGTAATAGGAACACTTACCTACAAACACCTACAAACAAGAGGTTGTTGTAAAAATTACGTTTCTCCCTTTCCTTGTACCTCCACTTCCCCTATCCTTCTTCCCTGACCCCTTTCCCCTCTCTTCCCTTTTTCTCCCCCTCTATCTCCTTCTTTCTTTCTGGGTATTTGTGGGTATACACACACACACACACACACACACACACACACACACACACACGTGCATATATATATATATATATCTAAACACATTACATATACACATATGTATGATACTCTATAAATATATACATACCCATGTACATAAATACATATATATATACATACACATATATATGTATAGTTACTGTTCAGTCATATCTGACTCATGACCCCATGAACCATAGCACCCCAATACTCTCCATAGGGTTTTCTTGGCAAAGATACTGGAGTGGTTTGCCATTTTCTTCTATAGAGGTTAAATAATTTTTCCAGGGTCACACAGCTAATAGGTATCTAAGGCTATATTAAACTCAGATCTTCCCAACTCCAGGCCTAAATGTTAGTGGTGATGATGATGATGATGTTAATGCCATTTTCCAGCCAGGTGTTTTGGAAATGCCATCTGTCCAGGAGTCAGAACCCGCAAGCTATGATCCCAACTGTATCTCCCACTCACTCCGTGGCCTTAAGGAAGTTACTTCACTAGGTCTTTATTTCTTCATTTCTAAGATGCAACTAACAATCCCTATCTACCTCTTAGAGTTGCAATCCAGAATCAGATGAGAGAAACTATATATGAAAACGTTAGTCTCATCACTTCCATCACCAGTGCTGTCTACATGCAAGCTGCTTTATCTCTGTTTATTTGGTGACTTCTACATCACATTGCCTCCCTGCTCCCCCCTCCTCACCCCACCTCTTTTCCATTTTTCTTTCTTCCACATAAAACATTTATTCCTTTTGCTCAAACATTGCTGTTGCTTTTATGCAAAGAATGTCATGGAACATGTACTTCTAGCTAGAAGCCCTTGGGTGATTTACATCTGGAAAACAGAACTGTTTTGAGATTTGTGCTCAGCACACATTTTATGCCTGAGTTAGGGTCATATTTCTGTTCTCCTTTCACTGGTTCTGAGCTCACTGGTAGCCTTTGCTCTGACCAAGCTCTTGCCATTTTTTTTCCCTCCCACAGACAAGAGAAGAGCCCAAATGAAAAGTGTCTGCCTGAGTATTTTGCTGTTTTTCATACACTTAATATTTTAACATTCGTAAAACAAACATGTAATTTTAAAATGGCTTACTATCATGGCTTACCACTTTGTTGTAAAACTGTAGAGCTAGTGCCCTTTTAAAAGAAAAGGAATGGAGAAAGCAAATGTAATGAATGCAAATGAATACTTCATAAAGTATTTTGCAGACTCTGAGTTGAGTGTAATAAAGATATCATAGTAACACTATGGAAGCTACTGTCTCAAGAACAAAGCTACCTTATGTGTGATAGAAGAACAAATTTTAGGGTATTGTTGAAAATATAGGAAAAATAGTTCTGGAATCTCCTGCTCCATCACTTCCCAAGTCAGATAATTATATTGTGGCTACCATTTTTCAAACAAATGCTTGCTATTTACGTTTGAATCCAGACAAGGTAAAAGAGTACAATAAAAAGACTACTGATTCTGGAGTCAAAAGGAAATGTTTTCAAATTCCTATTTCCTATGTTTTCTTGCACAGATTAATATATCTCTCAGGGCCACAGTTTACTTGTTTATAAACTGATGAGTTTATCTTCAAAGGTCGCTTCCTGTTCTAGATCTGAATGACAGTCTTCACAAATCTGACAGACATTCCTCAGTCCTCATCCTTTTCAACCCAATATGTGTCAGGAAGCAGCCTGGTATGGTGGAGAAGGAACTGGTTCTGTATGCAAAGGACTTAGGTTCATATTTCTCTTCTGGCACTACCTCAGTGACTTTAAATTCTCTTAGAATTAGTTTTCTTATCTGTAAAGTGAGGAGGTTGAACTAAAAGGTCTTTTTCACACACATACCTACACATACAAATGAATCCAAGGTACAGTGAAATATGCATTTAGATAGAGAGGACACTAACATTTGGGGAGATCAGGAAAGACTTCCCATAAAAGGTGATGCTTGAACTTCTAGGAGATGGAGGTGAAGAGGGAGTGCATTTCCTAAATGGTGGATAGCCAGTGCCCTGGCAGCAAAAGCTGAAATTTCATGTCTGAGGAGCACAAAGCAGGCCAATTTGTTTCTACCATAGAATATGAGAAAGTGTTTAATATGAGTTTGGAAAGTTGTTAGGGGTACCTGATAGAGGACACAATAGTTTATTTTTGTATCCTAATTGTAATAGAAGTTTATTGAATAGGGGAGTAGGGGAGTGATATGGTCAGTTCTATGCTTAAGGGAAATCTCTTTAACAGCTGGTGGAGGATAGACTGGAGTGAGGAGAGGCTTGGGGTCGGGAGACCAGTTAGAAGCCATTGCAGTAATCTAGGTGAAAGGTGATAAGGGCCTAAACATAAAAAAAATAAGTATAAGCATGTATAAAATAATTTGTAGAATAAATACAAACACAAAGTCATTAGGAAGGGAGGGCACTCTCAGTTGAAGGAGATCAGAAAAATCTTCATGTAAAATAATGGGCTTGAGCTGAGTTTTAAGGATAGTGAAGGACTCCATGAAACAGACATAAAGGAAGAATGCCTTACAAGTAAAGGGGATAGCTGTTGCAGAGTCAGAAAAGGGAGGTGGAGTGTTGTCTGTGAGAAACAGAGAGAAGGCCAGTTTGGCTGGTGGAGGAAAAAGGGAAGCCTCCAGTAGCCCCTGGAGATGTCAGTGTCTCATGCTTAGGAAGTTAAGCTCTCAGTTATCCAGAAAATTCTGCTATCTAGAATGACTTGTTGCCCATGATTCTGGATACACAGATTTTACTATGTTTATTAAGCACTGGGATGAGTAAAACCCAGACTGACTCCCTGGCTCCCACACAGAGGCAGTGTTACTGCATGGATGCCTTTGCCTTGTGGAAAAAAAGGAATCCTTAAATTCAAATTGATGATGAGTATCTACCAGCTTCAGACTTCATATTTCATAGTTCTCTAGGAAGATAACTAGATTGTAAACCATAGACTTTAAAGGGAAACAGCTGGGAATGTTTCATTTTGACCTACATAAGTGCATGACTGAAAAATTAAATGAAAAACAGCTTTGGAGCTGTGAATTCTCAAATCCACTGTTACCTGCATCACCATTTTAACCAGGACAGGAGAGAAAATGGGAGGTCTGTGCAATGACAATTCTGCTATGAAGCATCATATCCAAAATCTGAGAGGAACCTTCAGCACATTTGTCTTTATTCAGTGACATCCTGATATATATCAACACATAGACAGATTTCTTGTATCAAATACCTGAAATATATTTCCAGTTCCTTTTAATGACTCATAATATGACCTGAATAAAATCCGTCATACCCCTTCTTTACCTGACTGTCTCCACCAATGGGGTGGGGATGATGCTGCTTTCCATCTGATTAATGTTTCTGAATCTCCTTCAGCCTTTATGTAAGTCTCTGTTTCCAATAAAGCATGTTTGGTTTATGACATGGCTACAAGAGAGCTGGGTAGGGGTAGGTGGTGAACATGGGCAGTGCTTTTATCTTTGACATGTAAAGAGGCCCACTGGCTAAAAGCCAGATTGGAGTTTGCTAAAATATAAAATGCAGACATATGTTTTATATTGGCAGGGAGCCATGGTCGAACTCTCACTACCCCAAAGGCCAGACACTCTCCCATAATGCCAGTCTCCTGGGTGAATTTAATATGGGAAGATGTCATCTGGGCTCTGTTATGTATAATGTCACTAGGGGGTGTGATGGGGCCAGAACAGAGGGTTAACTTGGAGTGTGATTGCTATAGCTTCTCCCCAGAAAGATCTACTCCCCCAAGGTTTGCTGGGCTCATGATTAAGTGCCCTCTGGAGTAGCCCCTTCGCTCCAGGAACAAATTCCAGCAAGTATTTAATTCAGTGCATATTCTTCTATTCCACACATTGTAGGAAAGTTTCTAGATTATTAGGAGCATAATTTCTAGGACAGTGACTCTTTTCCAGGAAGACTTGTGGTCTAATATTTGTTTCTGTGTGTGTGTGTGTGTGTGTGTGTGTGTGTTTTAATAAGATGTAATATTCCCCAAATCATCCTATTTCTCACACAGTGGTATTTTCTTCTTGCGTCTCTGTGCTGGTTTGGCACATTATCTGAGGATTTCCAAACAGCTTTACAGACTTAGTCAGACCTGAGAATTTGCACAACATCCCCATGATGAAGATAGGTTAAACTCTTGGAAACTTCATTTGCTGGTGTTGAAAAAGAGGCTATGATCTGTTGCATTAAGTAAATTCCTTCCGTACTCCATGATTACCTTTTGAAGTGGCAGACCTAGGCTTGAGCCCAGAGTCTGATATCTGGAGTCATTGGCTAAGATCCCAGCTTAGCTACTGCCTGGCTTTGGGATCCCTGCTCAGTAACTTGATCCAATGGTCTCAGCAGATAGGCAAAGATCCTGGGTCCTTCTATGTTGTGGAACATTGCAATTGAAGAATAATGCCTATGTCCTGAGAATTGGCATTCTTATAAATATAACTGCAAAAGGGGGCATGTGGATTAAATAACCTTAGTAAAATTCTTAGGGAAAATGCTGAACGTGTCATTTTGTTATATTTTTAAAAGAACTGTATATCCCCCAGTATGTTTTAACAGTGATTGAAGTGGGTGGGGTTAGATCTTCACGAGAATCTCAGAATTCAAGTTACTTTTTCATGCCCACAGATTGTATACAAAGACACTCAGACCTAGGTTGCTATCCAGTGATTTGCCTGATATCAGAAGGCAAGTTAAGGGGCTGTTGACCTCTGAATGTGCCCTAATGGGAATCAAAGATTCAGAAGTGTCTGCTGTCAGATCTCTGCATTGAGTTATCTGCATAGATGTTATATAGATGATTGAATGGAGTGGGATGATTGGTTTTTATTTCCATAGTAACCTTAATCAAGTTTTCACCTGAGATAGCTAAGTCAGAGTCCCTCACCAGGCCCAAGCTCACCCGTTTAGTCAGAGGCTGAAGATGGAACAAACCCTAACACCAAGTCTCATGAGTTCTTGTCCAGGGGACATTCTTGTCATTCCAGACAAAAGACCATTATTTGAAGCAATGAAGGGCCTTCTTTGTCTGTCAAGAGCACTGAGATTAAACTACCCCAGAAATAGGCAGTTCTCTATCCTGTTTTTAAAGATCTTCTCCTTCATTTAGAAATATATTCTTCCCCTTCTCCTATACGTCATCCCTTGTAACAAAAGAATTAAAAAAGAAAAAGGGGAAAAAAAACAGTTCATGAAAACTAGGCAATGTATCAATAAAATCTGTCCATATTTACAGTGTATGGTCACCCATCTCCCCAAGGAAAGGAGGTGGTTTCATTTTCTCCTCTCTTTTCCCCAGCCAAGTTTGGTCTTTATAATTATATCACATTCCATTTCAGGGGATTCACAAATATTGTTCTTGGAAGTTGCTTATAAAACTTAGCTCACCTGCTACAAGTTAAGCCAGTTTCTTTGTTCTATCCAGAGGCTTAGAGTGAGAGCACCTGTTTACCAAGCTGTGCGATGAGGAGACCAAGGCCAGCAGGCAAGAGAAGCTTTGGCTTTGCTCTAGAGTGAAATTGAATATTGGCCGTCCCTCATCTAGTGAATTAGTGGGTGGATCACTGGTGAGTTGGGGGTGTCGTTTATATCCATCAATGTTGTCATTAGAGTATTAATAAGATTCTTGCACTTGACACAGAGTCTCCACCATCTCACCTTGTACTGTTTATACAATGAGATCACTCAGACTCTTCAAGGGAGTTGCATGAATAAGGCAAAATAATAGAATTTACAGCTGTATAGGTCCCATAGCTGATAGTGTCTCCACAAATGTGAAAATAATTTGCTTGGGTGTGATCTTATAAAGAGGAGCCAATATAATTGCTTCTTATAATTTCCTTTGTATTTGAAATGGATATCAGCAGTATGGGAAAGGCAAAGAAATATTTTCTGTTTGAAATTCCTATGGCATTCTCTTGCTATCTTTGTGCTTTTTTTTCAAACAGGGCTTCACAGTTCATAAGTCTAGATCTGGAAGGAATCTCAGAGGCTAAATATCTATTACCATGTTCAACCTCTACCCTAAGGTGAATGAAGATGAGAATGCTCATGTCAGAAACCCTCCTCAGGGGCTTTAACTAGCTTATTTTGGTTAGATCGACTTACCTTGGTAAGTCATCAGCCTTAGTTCTTGTTCAGTTATTTCAGTTGTGTCTGAGTGACCCTATTTGGCAAAGATCCTGCAGTGGTTTGTCATTTCTTTCTCTAGCTTGCTTTACATATGGAAGGCAAACAGGGTTAAGTGACTTGCCCAGGGACACACAATCTGGAAGTGTCTGAGGCCAGATCTGAATTCGAGAAGACGTCTTCTTGACTCCAGGCCCAGTGCTCTATCCACTGCCACTGTACCATCCAGCCATCGCAACTCATCAACCTGCCTTGATTGTGTTAATATGCATAATGCTTTACAATTGAGGCATCATGGTGTAGTGGTATCAAACTCAAATTGAAATGGGGGTCACTAAACCGTACATAAGTCTTTCTGGGGACTGCATGTTGATTTAGAAAACCATAAATTAATATCATCTGTGTTTGTACTTATTTTGTTAAATATTTCCCAATCACATGTTCATCTGGCTTGAACGATGTTACCTATGGGTCGCATGTTTACCACCTCTAGTGTAATGTACAGAATAGTTGAGTGGGAGTTAGGATAGACATGTTCAGAACACTTAAAAACTCCCAAGCTCTGGATAACCATAGGCAAATCACCGAACTTTAATTAAGCTCAGTTTCCTTATGTGCAAAATTAGGGTAATAATATTACCTTCCTCAAAAAGTTGTTGTGAAAAGCAAATGAGATAATTTATTTAAAGTGTTTAACTGACTTTCAAGTTTCACATAAATGAAGTTGTTATTTTTTTTTATTGGACAGCTAGGCAGCACAGTGGATAGAGTGACAGACATGGAGTCAGGAAGACGGATCTTCTTGAATTCAAATATAGCCTCAGATATTTGCTAGCTGCGTGACCCATGGCAAGTCACTTAGCCCTGTTTGCCTCAGTTTCTTCATTTGTAAAATGAGCTGGAGAAGGAAATGGCAAACTGCTCCAGTATTTTTGCCAAGAAAACCCCAAATGAGATCACAAAGAGTCAAATATGACAAATAACCAAATAACAATTTTTAAAAATTTTGAAGCACTCTTACATTTGATTCTCAACAAAAGCCTTGTAAGATACTGAAGTTGAATGATATATCCCAAATCTCACTCAGTCCAAAAAATAGCAGAGCCATTACTCAAAATCATATTTTCTTTTCCCCTGACCCAGTACTTATTCTGCTATGGCTGTCTCCATACCGATTTATGATACAGTTTATTATTTTCTCAAAATGCTGATAATTTTCCAAGCTGATATAATTTTGAATAAATCAATGAGTTTATTAATTTTAGAAGGACTTTTTTTGTCAAGAAAAATGGCATATCTAAATGGTTAGAGTAGAAGCTAAGATTAGACTCTAGGTCTAGGATGGTTCCCAAGCTGTGGGCTTACAATGGGGCAAAGGCTGATGCCCTGTGGGGAGCAACAAGGGAATTTGTAACCTCCTGATGGCAATTCTGCACACCTGGAAATGTAATTGTAAACTGGTTAACAGACAGTTACAAAGGCTAGTTTGCTACATGCTGAAAGTGTGCTATGGTTGAATCCTCTCCCTACCTTGTGATGAAGCCAAGTAGGTTGAATAGAAGCATCCTCATAACTCTTCCCCTTTGTCACCTCTTTTATATAGTTCTGGGTTGTTTGTTGTTTTTGTTGTTAGATTTAAGTGGCCAGGGCTTCCCAAACAGGATCCAGGTCCGTGACGAAAGGTGCTTTCTGATGAAAGTTCTTTGGCTTAGAATCAACGTAGATCTTCTAGGTGCTAGCCCTCCTTGGAGGGCTAGTGTCTCCATCCCCTGTTTGTGCATCTTCAATGGACATCCCCTATGCCTGGAATGCTCTCTCTCCTCATCTTCACTCCCTGGCTTCCCAAGCTTCCTTTAAGTTTCAGCTAAAATGGTACTTTCTGAAAGAATTCTGCTTCCAGCTTTTCTCAATGCTAGTGCCCTTCCTCTAAGGTTATCTCCAATTTACCCAGCCTGTATTTTGTTTTAAGAGAAATTATTGTTTCTTTCATGTATTAATAATCAATTATTGAATTAGGATCAGGATATTTTTTAGAAACCAATAGGTTGTTCAGTCACTGAAGGACATTGTTGATGGATGATATTATAGAAGTCCCAGGGGTACATACCTTTTGCTCCTGTATGGCAGACCCCACACCAACTAGAGAATCTTAGCAAGAATTTAACCTAAGGTGAATTCTGGCCCATTGTGTTCCACTCAACCAGGTCTGACCAGAGGTAGACCCCCTTTTGTCTAGAGTGCCCCAAGCAAGGTAGTTTGGATAAGAAATAAGTCTCTTCAGCCAAAATCCAGTGATCAGAGTCATGTCCCCAACCCCTCATTAAAAAAGGTCCCCCTCTCATTATGATATTCATTCTTCTTTTTAATTGTTAACCAATCAGAGTTGATTGACAACCTCAGGAACACCTATTCTTCCAAGGGCTTATAAGTGTTGAGTGGGTTCTATGAGGGTTCTTTGGCATTCGAGAGTATCAGTGACTCCTTTTATTAATTATTGCTAGTGTGCTTAATAAAATGGTTAATTACCCAGAAACTATGTCTCTCAAACATTTTATATGTTACAGTTTGTACATTATGCCCCCCCTTCAATTGTAAACTCCTTGAGAGAAAGGACTATTTTAATCATTAATAATATTACTGTTACCAAAAATAATATTATTTATTACAGTTATTATTAATGACAATTATTAATAATAATATCTAACATTTACATGGCACTTTAAAGTTCTCAAAATGCTCTACTCATATTATTTTATTTCATCCTCTCAACAACCCTGGAAGGGTAGGTGCTACTTTTATCCACATTTTAGAGATTAGAAAACTTATGGAAGACAGGATAAGTGACTTCCCCAGGGTCATGCAACTTTTAAGTGTTTGAGGTCAGATTTGAATTCGGGTCTTCCATTTTCTAGGTCTTGGACTCTAAACCCCATGCCTTTGTATCCCTAACACTCAGTACAGGGGTTGATACATCATCAGTGCTGAATAAATGCTGATGAGAGAAATGGCCATTTCTGACTTGGGATGCTGACCAGAAAGGGCCAAGACATGGGCTCATCTCACTTAGATTGAGATAGGTAAGGAGAAAAAACCCACAACACTTCCACACCCTGCAGTGTGGATGCCCATAATGGAACAGACCCTCAGATTGTATTTTTAACTCAACAGAATCATTCCTCAGTTCAGTGAATGCATGTTTTTTTTTGTCTCTAGTCTGATAGGCACATCCTGTGTGGAGATTCAGTAAGTCTCTGATTAGAAACTGAAAGGTGCTACAATTTAAGAGCATCTCTTCCTTTCCTCTTTCTTCTTCTCTTCCCTCCAAAATGCCCATTGGCTGACTTGTAGCTGACTTAATTACACCAAACATGCCATTTTTCTACCTTATTAAAGAGCTACATTTCCCCTCAAGTTGACTCTAGATTGGGCTGCCTCCAGTTGCTTCTGCCAATGGAGTTGGAAATTGGTTCCAGCAGAGACATTTCCTGTTGATCACATAGAAGCTGAACCATGTTGTAGATTAACCTATTAGTCTCAGTATATCATCCATGTGCCTAGGTACTGCACAGTCATGGGAACAGCAATTTGAACATTGTATCCTTCACGCTTCTGCATGTCTGGACTTTCTTGAATGAGCAGGTCACTCCTTCTACCTTGGTCTGCTCAATAACCATTCCATTTACTGAAAAGGTTTATAGACTTTTGCTGCCTCTATTCATCTCCCTTTAATCTAATTCAAATATAGGCTGCGTATGGAATTGGATGTCAGGAAGTACAGGGAACCAGACTGCCCTTCTCATGTTTCTTTTTTAATCTAAGCCATCTGAAATTAGCCAGTGAGAGGGCTTTCACATCAAACATTTGTGAGCAAAGCAAGCACATCTGTTTAAGTGTTCCAGATGCAAGGTGGATCAGGGTGGATGCATTTGATGTTTGCAACTGATAGACCCACTGTTCCCTTTTCAAGTGAAACACCCAACCAACCTTGCTGGATTCTGACCCCTGCCCTGTCAAAAGAAATTTAACTAGTAATGTGTGCTTACCATTGGTGTCTGGCAGGTACTGTTCCTAATCTGAAACATGGAGGGAATTGAAGGTAGCTGAGTTAAGTGGCACTCTTTTATGTGGTAGTGAGATTATCTCATCTCATCTGGTAGTTATTTCTGTAGTTAGAGGAGTGAAGCCTGTGTATTTATTTACCACCTGTGTGCCAGAAAGCTTCAACAATCATTCTTTCCTTCCCAGGCATGAATGGGAAAGGATAACATATGGGCAAGTAAACTTGGAAAGGGCAGGGATAGTGTTTTAATAACGCTTTCTATTTCTTTGCTCTTTTCTTTGAGGTTGGCATTAGGGGGAAGTAAGGGGAGACAGAGTTGAGGCCTCCTCCAACACAAAATGATACCATTGTCAGAGACCAAGATTGGGCTGGAGTGATAGTAGGAGTACTGAGTTAATATGGTATTTCTCAGAATTATAATTTGGAGCTGTGAAGTACCTTAGGAAATCATCTAATCCAACCACCTAAATAACACACTGGTGTTTTGTACAGTTCCAGATTCACTATGGACATTTACTTCATACTAATAGAAGTAGGATAAAACTACTCTTCCAGCATGTATTTGATATGTTTATAATACATTGTTTCAGGGCATGGAGATAGGGAAAGAGGGAATAATATTAATAGTCTGAATTTAGGGGATCTGAGGGGCCATCTCGTATAGCCTCTACACCTGCACAGTATGTAAATTCCTTCAACATCATTCAGGTAAATGTTTAATAACTGGCTTTCCAAGAAAAAAAAATGTATGCATGACATACTTTTAAGTTCAATCTCCATTATTAAATTTTTTTCTCCATCTTTTTAACAAAATAAAAACTCAAGCCCCTATTTGAAGCATTTCCCAGGTTCTAAGGTGTATATGTTCACACTGAAAATGTAAATATCAGACCTCATGAACCAGTTTCAACTAACTCTAGCAGACCACCAATAACATCAGTGATAAGTGTTCTCTTGAGGCCCTCCATGACTTAGCTGCCCTTCTTTGGAGGATCTCTGGCTTGTCAATGCCCTTGCTAAAATGCAGCACCCAGAACTCAACCTGATGTTCCACATATGGTCTGACCAGGGTAAAGTGCATCCAAACTACCACTTCCCTATTCCTAGATACGGTATTTTTCTTAATGCAATATAAGATCATTCCAACTTTTTAAAAGGTTTCTATAACACACTCTTGTCTTTAATGTCTTTTAGTCCACTAAAACCCCCAGGTCTTTCTAACATGAAATGCTGTCAAGTCACACCTACCTCATCATAAAATTCTGAAAAAGATTTTGTGAACCCAAGTCTGTAACTTTATTTCTCCCTGTTAAATCCTCTTTTTCAAGCAAGCCTGGATTGCCACTTGTTGACTCTGTTGGAGGTGGAATTCTTGTTCAATTATTGATGAGACTAAATAGTCTCCAAGGTTCTTCTCAATTTTGAAAGCCTCTGATTCCTAAATGTAACCCAGTGTTCAAGCCTATCAAGATTCTGACTCTGTCATCCCATTGTCTTCACTGTCTGTTCACTCCTAGGTTTCTGACATCCTCAGATTTGGTTAGCATGTTATTTGTGCCTTGATCCAAATTTGATACTTGGATGTATTTTTTTTTAATTTCATAAATATGCACCCTACCTCCAAAGGGGAAACGGCATAGTTCTTCCAAGCCTTCCCATCCTTTGTGACTCTTGTCTATGCCATCACTTAAATCCTCCACGGTGGGTCCTACAAGACTTTTGTAACCTTCTTCTACATTTCTTGACATTTCCTGGTCACCAATGGAGTAGACAGATTAGTCATTAATAATCCCTCACTCTCAATAAATTACTGACTCATTTCTCTTCCTGGTGGCACATTTATTTCATAATATTGTTTATGCAGATTCTCCTACTCATTTCTTTAATGGTAAAATGCTGCAGCTTATTCATGCCCATCACACATCTCCATTTCCTTTTGAGCAACCTGAAATTTTGTTTCTTCAGATAATCTGGTATTCAGTATTTTGCAGCCAAATAGTAGTCATTTACCTTTTTTAAAAAATCTAATTTATTGAGAAAAAAATGTTCAACATTGCAGGGTCACAGACAGAATCCCTGGATGCTCCCTAGAGACTTTCTTCCAAGAAGACATCAAACTATTAATAAATATTTTGGGGGATTCTGTCATTCTGGCAGTATTGAATCCATCTAATTATTTGCCAGCCCACATCTCTCTACATTTTCCACAAGAATAGGATGAGATGTTGACAAATGCTTTGCTAACATCTAGGTAATTTTATTTGTAGTCTTGCTCTGATCTACCAGTTTCTTAATCTTCTAAAAAAAAAAAAAGGAAATTGAGTTAGCTTGAATGACCTGGTCTTGATGAAACCAAGTTAGGGTTATTTTGATTTTTTTTGGTTGGTTGGTTGATTACCATTGTGGGGGGTATCACTTAAGCATTCTTTTCATGATGCATTTTGGAATTTGTTGTTGAGCTGTTTCAGTAATGTCTGACTCTCTGCAACCGCATTTGGGATTTTCTTGGCAAAGATGTTGGAAAGGTTTGCCATTTCCTTCTCTAGCTCATTTTACAGATGAGGAACTGAGGCAAGCAGGGTTAAATGACCTGCTTAATCATTGTCTAAGTCCAAATTTATACTCAGGTCCTCTTGACTTAAGGACTGGCTCTCTATCCATTGTGCCTCCTATCTGCTATTTGATTTAGAATTTTACCAGGAACATAAGAACAGCTCATTAGCTACATTTCACACTTCCATCCTTCCCTTTTTTGAGCATTGGAACATTTACCCTTTTCCAATCTGAAGGCAACTACAGCAACTCAGATATATAAAATTTCTTTCAATACTCTAAAATATATTTTGTCTGGGCCTGGCAATGTGAATTCATTAAGGATCACTAGGTTTTCTCTTATTATTTTCCTACTTTATCTTTAGGTTCAACACTCTGCCATTTTTGTTTGTTCTTTTAGCAGAAGCAACACAAATTGAACAGATCTACTTTGTCACCTGTTATCTACCTATCCAGGCCTCTCTCTCAGTCCATCAATCCTTACTAGCTATCATTCTATATCTCTCCTCTCATGGTTAACCTCCTTAGGAAAGACTTCTTTCTTTTTCACTCCCTTCTTAACTCTCTGCAGTCTGACTTCCAACCTCATCATTCAACTGAAACTGCTCTTTCCAAAATTACCAATTATCTCTTAATTGCTGAATCTGATAACCTTTTCTCAATCCTCATCCTTCTTGACCTCTCTGAAGTTTCTGTTATCATCAGTCAACTTCTCCTTGGTACTTTCTTCTCTCTAGGTCTTCATGGCACTAATTTCTCTTGTATCTCCTCCTACCTGTGTGACTGCTCCTTCTCTTTCTCTTTTGTTGGAGAAGTCATCTTCATGCCCATCAACCATCTGTGATAGGACCAATGGTCTCCTGATGTTTCTTCCCTGACATAGCTTCTTCTCCCGCTCTCCAACCACAAAGGTTGCAGTTTCCTAGTCTGAGGGCATATAAAAGGTCCCAGCCACAAGTAGTCAGGGCCTCTCAGATTTGGTGGGTGCCTGCTACTATGTGAGTCACCCTATCTTACTGATCAGGCACAGTTTCCAGAAGCTCAAATTGAGGCTGCATCCAGAGAAGTCAAATGCCACTATATCCTTGCTGTTTTAGGGCTTTTTTCTTAAATGTTCAGTGTCTTGGGAATGCCTTATTTCTTCCCAACATCAAACTTGAACTCAGGGAGTCTTGGTTTTAGAGTCACATCTTCAACACTATCAGTGTACCTCAAGGCTCTATCTGGGTCCCTCTTCTCTTCTCCCTCTATATTATTTCACTTAGTAATCTCATTAGGGCAGCTAGATTGTAGCAGATAGAGTGCTGGGTCCGGAATCTCAAAGATTCCTCTTCCTGAGTTCAAATGTGACCTCAGACATTTCTAGCTGTATAACCTTGGCCAAGTCATCTAACCCTGTTTTCCTCAGTTTCCTTATCTGTAAAATGAGCTGGAGAAAGAAATGGCAAACCTCTCTAGTATATTTGTCAAGAAAACCTAAACAAGTTCATGAAGTGTTGGACACAGCTGGAAAATGACACAACAACAATAGCAAATCTGTCTAGAACTCTCTCCCTCTTCACTTCTGCCCTGAGAACCTTCAGCTCTCAGCTAGGGATAAGAGAGAGAAAAGTCAAGGATGACTCTAAGATTATGAACCTGGGTCACTGGGTGCCTTGTACACATAGTGGATGCTTGAGAAATCATTGCTCCCCCCCCATATATCTTTTACCAACACTATTCATTTTGAATTAAATATGCCCTTCCAAAGACAAAGTCGAGTCAGATGAAGTCTCATGAAGTCTCAGGATTAATCAATGAGGAAATCAAATTTTCCTCCTTATGGTAGAATCTATAGTTCATTTAGACTGTTTCCTGTTTTGTAGCATGTGTGTGTGTGTGTGTGTGTGTGTGTGTGTGTGTGTGTGTGTGTGTGAGATGGGTTTTCTTTCTGATGCTACATTGGAATTTGTCTCCTTGAGAGTCTGTTCTGGGTTTATCCTTCCTCATATCTACACTCTCTGGTATCTGGCTCTTCAGCAATAGGGAAACACTTTCCCTGCTCTGCTTCCCTTTTTACTTTAGACTGCTTTTGATTACCTCTGCTAGGCTTCTTAGGAGTTTGTGCCACAATGTAACCCAACATAGAAGCGGTCCTTCCCTTCTCTTGCTGATCATTTCCCAAGTATCTGTTACTTTTTCTCCCTAAATTCTTTCCTGTGGCTAGTGTGATTTTGTTTGAATAGTAACTTTGGGAGACAGTTCAACACTAATTCATTTGATCTTTTTTTTTTAATGTGGGTATGAAAATGGGTATTTTCCACTACTTTGAAAACAAAGTTCTGATCCCATGTCCCCAGGCTCCAGGTATTTTAAGCAACATCTTTTTTTTATTAAACTTAAAGTTTGTTAACAGTTTAGTCATGCATGAGAGTAAGCTTTGATGCATTTGAAAAAGAAATGCTGAAGATAAGAACCTGGTAAATCTATGCATTTTTACCTTAGGTGCCATTAAATAAAAGACTGCCCTAATTTACCCTTGTATCTGAAATTGTATGTTTTTAAAAGCAGAGAATTTCAATATTGATATTCCTTCATTTTCTCAAGCAAGCAGTTATTAAAGCACCTACTACAATTAGTGCTTTGTGCTGCAACAGAAGGGATAAAACAGTAACCATATACGTTTAAAAGAATACAACAATAGTAAAAACATGGTCTGAAAAAAAGATCATAATCCCCAGTACCTAGAACGGAATCTAATGGTGACTGTTGGTAGATAAACATAACATAAACCAGATTATTATAAGTTCATAAGGTTAGTAAAAAGACCTTTTCCCATTGTATAGATATGGAGACTATAGCATTTAAGTACTTGCCTAATGTTATTTAACTATTAAGAATTGGAAATAAAATTTGCATTTGGGTTTGTCTCTTTCCTGACTTCAGGTCCATTGGATGCTGACTCTCAGTAATATTACAAATAATTGATCAAATTAAGTATTGAATTATTTTGTTGCTGTTCAATCATTTCAGCCATGTCCAACTCTTCTCAACCATATTAGGGATTTTCTTGACAGAAATGCTGGAGTGGATTACCATTTCCTTCTCCAGCTCATTTTACAAGTGAGAAAACTGAGGCCAATAAGGTTAAGTGACTTGCCCAGTGTCTGAGGCCAGATTTGAACTCAGGTCTTCCTGTCTCCAGGCCTAGCACTCTCTCCACTGTTCCACCTAGCTGTATTACGTCAGTATGTATATTACTAGTACCAATACTAAATTATAATTATACTAACAGACTTGACGAGCTATAGAACATCACCACTAATTTTTCTTTTCTTCCTTCTTCCAAATTCTTACCTCTTTGCTTCTACGATTAAATACTGTGGATTTCTACTCAGATAGTACTTTCTTGATAAATAGCGCTTCTTGGCCATCCAGCTAAGCTGTTCCTTTTGAATAGGAATGGAAGGATTCTTCCATTGCCATATTTTAGTAGCGAGGTACAACTTACCAAAGCTCTTCACAGTCTGGCTGTCCCCGTGCTTTTCTGGCTGTACTCTTCCCTTTCCCTTAGATACAACTCGGCTGAATCAAGTCCTCCAACAATATGTCCCCACTGCCATCTCTGAGTCTTTGCATGACCATCCTTGATGCTCATAATGATCCCCCCCCTCATCTCCACCTCTTTCAGTCCTTGGCTTTCTTTATGACGAGGTTCAAAAACTCCCTTTTATAGACACCCTCAGTCTTGCTGATAGCAGGAAT
This sequence comes from Potorous gilbertii, assembly GCA_028658325.1. Classification (NCBI taxonomy): domain Eukaryota; kingdom Metazoa; phylum Chordata; class Mammalia; order Diprotodontia; family Potoroidae; genus Potorous; species Potorous gilbertii. The sequence goes on from JAQQSK010003181.1 coordinate 124,395, forward strand.
TACAGGTGTTTACCCTGGCGTCCTAGCTTCTTTTGTTAGTTGTCTAGTCGCATCCTTTGTCCTTTTATTTATATGATAGGCGATAGGTATTTTCCTTGAATACTTGGTGTAGTTCCCTTTATATTTTTGGTGACAATGTTTTTTTCACTAATATTTGCTGCAAATATTTTCCCAATTCTCGTTTCTGTTCTTTGCATGTTGGTTATGTTGTTTTGTGTTGTGCTGGGGAAGAAAAAAACCTGTTTATATTATCAAGTCCATCTGCTTTGTTTCTGTTCATTTCTCCTATTGGCTCAGTCTTCCTTCAAAGACCAATCCTGATGCCTCATGGTAAGACTTTGACACCTGCTTCTTGAAGGCAGTAAGGTGAAGCACAGATTCCTTTAGGTGTTTCTTGTTTAGTCATTTGATTGTGTCTGATTCTTCTTGACCCTCTATAGAGTTTTCTTGGTAAAGATATTGGAGTGGTTTGCCATTTCCTTGTCCAGTGGATTAGGCAACAGAGGTTAAGTGACTTGCCCAGGGTCATATGGCTAGTCTGAGGTTGGATTTGAACTCAGGTCTTCCCAACTCCAAGCACAGTGTTCTATCCACTGAACCTCCTAACTGCTTCTAATAAGACCTAAGGTCTTACCAAGATGGAAATGTTTAAGAATGGGACTGACAAAGAATTGGCCACTGACCAACCTTGGTAAATTCAAGGAGATTAATCCCCAAATGACTTACTTTTAGCTTGCAGCAATTCATGAAACTGTTAAGGTGTAGAGAAAATGCAGTCTGCATCAGAAAATATAGTGTATTAGAAATGGTGATCTCAATGATCTTAGAAAAACATCAATAGATTTGCATGAAAAAATGAACAGCTAATTGTACAGAACCAAGAAAGCATTGCATACAGTGACAAGAATGTTATTTTAAGAACAACTTTGAGCAAATGAGTCATTTTAACCATTATAAATACCCAAATTACCTACAAAGAACATATGAAGGATGAGGCCATCTGCATGCAGAGAAAGAACTAACAAATAGAAGGATGGGAAGAATGATTTTACACACACATATATGTGTATGTGTGTGTATGCATATATACACACACATACATATTTGTGTCTAATAGTAGCCATCTGTAGGGCAGAGTGAAGGAAGGAAAAGAAAAAAAGGAGAAAAAAATTTGCATGATAACTTTATTATGTATTTTAAAGAAACAGCAAGTTATACATAATAAATTATTGAAATATCAAAGGATTTGTTCTCTTTCATGGATTACCATGGCCAAAAAATCCATCATCTTTTGGCTAATATTACTGGCCAATTCTATATTTATATAGATTTGTTTTTGGATAGTGTTGTTGAGTCCTTTTCAGTTGTGTCTGACTCTTCATGACCCCATTCGGGGTTTTCTTGGCAGAGATACTGGAGTACTTTGCCAATTCCTTCTCTAGCTTATGTAACAGATAAGGAAACTGAGGTAAATAGGGTTGTGACTTGCCAAGGGTCACATAACTAGTGTCTCAAATGAGATTTGAACTCAGGAAGATGTCTTCCTGACTCCAGGCCTGGCACTCTATCCACTTTGCCATCTACCTTTGAATAGTAGATACCCTCTATTGCCAGAATCAAACTTGGGAGTTTTCCTGGCTTGTGCTTACACTCCACTGAAATAGCCAATCACTCAGTTAACAAGCACTAATTCAATACCTTTACGTTATAAGCACTGCCCTTGTCTCTGGAAATATAAATATGAATAGCAAAACAACCCCTTCTTAAAAGGAACTGATATTCTAATGGGAAAGGTAAGTGCATATATATAAACATATACAGAATTCTTCATGTCACAGTGAGAAACTAGACTAGGATTTTGTTTCACAGTTGATATAATATCTAATTTGCTTCTCACTTTTTTTATGTTTTCATTTGTAACCAGTATTCTTCCTGTCATGCTACCTGGCCTCTTAGTACCTAGTTCCAATAATAATAATAGCTAGAATTTATAAATTATTTATAATTTAGCTATGTTTCTTGATATATTCATGTATGGAATCTATAATAATTTAATAAGTTATATTATAATTTAATTATAATTTATACATAATTTACATATTTTATAAATTTATAATTTAATAATTTAATTGTAATAATTTATGTTAATTTAATTATAATGTACATATATTATCGCATTTGATTTTTACAACAGACTTATGTGAAAGGTTCTACTATAAGCATTCTCATTTTATAGTCATTTTTCAGTCATATAAGACTCTTTATGACACCATTTAGGGTTTTCTTGGCAAAGACACTAAAGCAGTTTGCCATTTTCTTCTCTAGTTCATTTACTGAGGCAGACAGAAGTTAAGTAACTTGCCCAGGATCCTACTGCTTGTGTCTGAGACAGAATTCAAATTCAGGTCTTTCTGACTCCCAAGTGCAGTCCTCTATCCACTGTACCACCTACCTTTCTGCCTAATATAATCAATAGAAAAATCAATCTTCAGAATCATATACTGAAGACATTTTGATATTTATTAAGGTAACATAGAGTGTTGACTTTAGCTTTTCTTAATGGAAATAGTAAAACAAAATTAAACATGTAAGTATACAGATCACTCAAAGTAAATCTGCTTAGCTCATTTGAAAAATATTTATTAAGCACTTATTATATAATAAGGTACGATGCTCACTGCTGTGGGTAGAGGTAAAGATAGTACATCCACTCAATGAGCTTAAAGGCTTATTAGGGAGATATTTCAAAACAAGGCAGTCTATGATAAGTGATACCAGTGACACCACCAGTGATGCTATCAGATCACAAAAGGTCACTTCAGTCCATAGTAATCAAAAATGGATACAGGAAGGAGATGGCATTGGAACTAGAGCTTGAAAAATGGATGGTATTTTGATCAGCAAAAGGTCCAAGGAGGGAAGAGGCTTCTAGGCAGAGAAAATTACATGAGCAGAGATGCAGAGGCAGGGAAAGTATAAGTATGTTGACAAGTGAACCAATTTAATTATAACATAAGGTTCATGTAAGGCAGTAATAGGAGATATATAGATGACAGAATGAATAGAGTTCCTGACCTGGAGTCAGGAAGACTCTTCATCCTGAGTTCAAATCCTATCTCAGATGCTTCCTATCTGTGAAACCCTGGCAGGTCAACCCTGTTTGCCTGAGTTTCCTCATCTGTAAAATGAGCTGGAGAAGGAAAAGTTAAAACATTCCAGTATCTTTGCCAAGAAAATCCCAAATGAGGTCACAAAGAGTCACTCACAACTGAAAAATGACTGAACAAGTAGTTTGGCACCGATTGTGGATACCAGGATAATAGTTTACACTTTTATGGCACATTTCAGTCTACTAAGCACTTTTCCTCACAACTCTGTGAAGAAGATAGTATAAATGTTATTATTCATTTTATAGTTGAGAAAACTGACAGGGATTTTAAGTGACTTACTGACAGATTAACACACAACTTGTAAATGGCAGATTTGATCCAGGATTTGAACTCAGTTCTTTTGACTTCTGACCAGTGCTCTTATTACCATGCCATTCTCACCCTCAGACTGATAAATTTAACTAATGTCTGAAGACAGTGGGAATCCATTGAAGGCTTAAGCAGAAGGGAATGGCTGATCAAAGCAGTGCTTTAGAAAAATTAAATTTATCACAGTATGTAGGATATTTTGGAGGGGTTGAATATTTATTCTCCAGAATGATTTTTTTCTTTCTTGTTCATAGTAAATTTGGAGTTCAGAATTCATTTGGAATTTTCTAACAGGGCCCTCTGCTGGTATCTCTTCCAAATCTAGCTCAAATCATCTCAACCAGGCTTGCCCCCACCCTCATCCTATTCCCACTCATGGAATCTTGTTCTCTTGCTCAGCAAGTTGAAAGCATTTGTTTTTAAATGTTTGAATCGATTATACACCTTTGGGTTAAATCCTTCATGAAAAAGAGATCTTTGAGAGTAGCAACAACCTTAGAGGTCTTTTTGTCAAGTGAAAATTAGTTCAGTAAATGCCTCCTGTTTTCTTAAGAGATGTATTGATTTATTTTGCTTTTATATCATATTTATTTTTGAATAAACAATAGCTAGCATTTATATTGTGCTTGAAAGCTTTACAAAATCTTCATGTATGTTAACTCATTTGATCTTCACAAAAATTCTTATGAAGGCCTTAGAGACTCTTGTTATTCCTGTTTTACAGTTGGGGAAACTAAGACTGAGAGGTCACACAGCTGGTGTTTGAGGCAGGTTTTGAACTGAGTACAATCTACTCTACCTCCAAGCTGTCTCTGAATAAATCCCTTCTCCATCCCCAATAAACCATTCCTTCCTTATAACAAAGGAAAAAAAAGAAAGAAAAAAATCAATAAATCAATCAAGATATCAAATGAGTCAGTATATAAAAGGTACCAAACCCTTAAGCCCCCAACTTTGCATAGAAGGAAGGAGTTATATTTCTCATTTTTTAGAACCAAGCTCTTTAAAATCACACAGTATTCAGCCTTGATTTTTTTGTTATTTCCATTTCCATTATTGTATTTTTTATGTGTATTGTTTTCCTGACTCTTCTTACTTCATTTTGCATTAGCTCAAATAAGTCTTCCCCTGCTTCTCTGATTTCTTTGTATTCATCATTAGTTATCATTTTATTGAAGTTATGTAGCACAACTTGTCTGTCTGGCTGTTTTACAAGTGGTGCTTGCCATCTGTTTTCATTGCTGGTGGTCATAATACATCTGGTTGAAGTATAATTTCTAGCTTCCTACTTAACTAATTTATCTGTCTTTTCTCCCCCTCTTCCCTTGTCTTGTAATGTGACTCCTGGATCAGGACGCTGACATGCTAGCAGGAGAGGAACAAGCTTGGAAGGAAGTTCAAGGTTCCTTGGAAAAAGTTGAAGATCTCCAGTCACAAGAAAGTATCCTTTCACTGAGAAGTCAGAATGAATCTTTAGGTCTGTTTCCACCTCTATTTTACTTTTTATTGTTATCTGTTATTTGTTATTTTATTTTGTTATCTATATATTTGTTATATATAATATATACATATTACATATGTATATATTTTGCTATATAAGATTTTTTCTCTTATGTATATATGTATATATATGTATATTATGTATATATATGTATATTATGTATATATATAACATATGTATATATTTTGCTATATAAGATTGATTATCTTATGAATTGTCATTAGGGAACTGATCCCTTGTCTTCTCTGTATTGTGAGAAGATACTGCTAATACATTCTTTTGAGAATGGATGAGTGAATGGATGGATGGAAAGAAAGAAAACAATTATTAAGCACTTAATGTGTGCTGGCCATTGTGCTAAGTGCTAGAAATACAAATATAAGCCAAAAACAGTTCTTACCCTCAAGGACCTTACATTCTAGCTGAAGAAGATGGTACATTAGAGGGAGCTGGAAAGGGAGAGACCTGTAGGTAGGCAAAATGGAGATGTTCAGGGAATCAGGAATGAAACTGGGAAAGAAGTGAGCAAGGTTGACCTGGGTACTAATGGCAGGAATTCATCAGTTGGAAGAGGGAACCATAGGAGGAGATGTATTTCCAGTGTGAGAAGGCTATTGACAAAGTAGAAAAGTCACACACTAGAGATAAGAAATACTGGGGAGTGTCATGTATGTTTTATTGCAAATGAGAGCTCAAACAACATGATGTTATAATGGGCAAAATCATCTCTTCCTAATAACTCAGAAAGTATCTGATATTAGTATGAATAGCTATGTAGATTTTTACAGCAACCTTGTAATAAAATTCAATATTAAAATATCTAAGATCAGAGGCAGAGCCAAGGTGGTGGAGTAAAAGCAGGGACTTGCTTAAGTTCTCCTCCATAACCCCTCAAATACTTGCAAAAAATGACTCTAAATAAATTTTGGAGCTGCAGAACCTACAGAATGACAGTGTAAAGCAAAGCTCCAGCCTAGGAAAGCCTTGAAGATTGACAGAAAGCATCTATTGCACCAGAATGGGAGTGGAGCAGTCTAGCTTGGGGTGCACTGGCACAGACAGGGCCTAATAATGCCTGAGTGGGGGTGAATCACTGGCAGGAGTAGTGGTTTCCAGACTTTTCAACCCCAAAAGTTGAGGACACCTTGGAAGGTCAGTGGAAAAAACTGGTTGAACCTGTGTGAGACAGTAGTATGGTTGAGTCCTAGACCCAGGGTGGCAGAGGGGGTGGAGGAGTCCATGGCAGGTGCAACAGTGGTAGTGACAGCAGCAACAGCTATTTCTGGAGCACTTGGTTCACAGATTGCGGGGAGATCAAGTGGCTGACAGTACACCCTCTTCATCTTCATCCCCAGTGGAAGCAGATAACTACCTTACAAAGACTTCAAAAGTCAAGTAAATGGCTGGGGAAATGAGCAAAAACTGGAAAAAGAATTAGACTGTAGAATCTTACTTTGGTGACAAGGAAGATCAAAATGTACAAACAGAAGAAAACAACAAAGTCAAATCTCTTACATCCAAAGCCTCCAAGAAAAATATAAATTGATTTCAGGCCATGAAGGAGCTCAAAAAAGGTTTTGAAAATCAAGTAAGAGAAGTAGAGGAAAAATTGGGAAGAGAGATGAGAGTGAGGCAAGAAAATCATGAAAACTGAATCAACTTCTTGCTAAAGGGCACCCAAAAAATTGCTGAAGAAAATAACACCTTAAAAATAGACAAACCCAAATGCCAAAAGCGGTCCAAAAAGCCAATGAGGGGAAGAATGCTTTAAAAAGCAGAAATGGCCAGATGGAAAAGGGAGGTCCAAAAGCTCACTGAAGATTAGAATGGAGCAGATGGAAGCCAATGACTTTATGAAAAATCAAGAAATTATAAAGCAAAACCAAAAGAATGAAAAAATAGAAGACAATATGAAATATCTCAATGGAAAACCAACCAACCTGGAAAATAGATCCAGGAGAGATAATGTAAAAATTATTGGACTACCTGAAAGCCATGATCAAAAAAAATAGCCTACATATCATCTTTCAAGAAATTATCAAGGAAAATTGCCCTGATATTTTAGAATTACAGGGTAAAATAGATATTGAAAGAATCCACTGATCACCTCCTGAGAGAGAGAGCAAAAGGAAAACTCCTAGGAATATTGTAGTACTGGCTAAGAAAGAGAAGGGTAGACCAGTGGAATATGTTATTTACTCAAGACACAGTAGTCACTGAATATAGCAATCTACTGTATGATAGACCTAAGGACCTCAGTTTCTGGGATAAGAACTCACTGTCTGACAAAAATTGCTAGAAAAACGGCATAACAGCATGGTAGAAACTAGGCACAGACCAATGCCTGACACCATACACAAGAATAAAGTCCAAATGGGTACATGATCAATATATAAAGATTGATACTATAAACAAATTAGTGGATCAAGGAATAGTATATTTATCAGATTTATGGAGAAGGGAAGAATTTTTGACTAAACAAGAGATAGAAAGCATTATGAAGTGCAAAATGCATAATTTTGATCACATTAAATTGACAAGTTATTGCACAACCAAACCCAATGCAACCAAGATTAGGAGGGAAGCAGAATACTGGGAAAGAATTTTTGCAACTAGCGTCTGTGATAAAAGACCTTATTCCTAAAATATATAGAGAAATGTGTCAAATGAACAAGAATACAAGTCATTCCCCAACTGATAAGTAGTCAAAGGATATGAACAGGCAGTTTTCAGAGGAAGAAATTAAAGCTTTCCATAGTCATATGAAAAAATGCTCTAAATCACTATTGATTAGAGAGATACAAATCAAAACAACTCTGAGATACCACATCACACGTATCAAATTGGCTAACATGACAAAACAGGATGATGATAAATGTTGGAGAAGATATGGGAGAGTTGGGACACTAATTCATTGTTGGTGGACCTGTGAGCTGATCCAACCATTCTGGAGATCAATTCGGAACTATGCCGAAAGGGTTACAAAAATGTGTGTACCATTTGACCCAGCAATACTGCTTCTAGAACTGTATCCCAAAGAGATCATAAAAGTGGACAAAGGTGCCACATGTACAAAAATATTTATAGCAGCTCTTTGTAGTGGCCAAAAACTGGAAATCAAGGGGATGCCCATGAATTGGGGAATGGCTGAATAAATTGTGGCTTATGAATGTAAAGGAATACTATTGAAATGATGAACAGGAAGATTGCAGAGAGGCCTGGAAAGACTTATATAAAATGATGCCAAGTGAAAGAAACAGAACCAGGAGAACTTTGTACATGACAACAACCACAGCATGCAAGGAATTTTTCTGGTAGACTTAGTACTTCATTGAAATGCAAGGACTTAAATAATTGCCAGTAGTCTCAAGGTAAAATGCTTCCACATCCAGAGAAAGAACTATGGAATCTGATTGCAGAATGAAGCAGATCATTTTCTTTTGTATTATGTTTTGGTTTGTTTTGTGATTTCTCCTATTCATTTTAATTCTTCTATGCAACATGTCTAAGGTGAAAATGTATTTAATAGGAATGTATGTGTAGAACCTATATAAAAACTCTATGCCATCTCAGGGAGGGAGTGGGGAGGTAGGGAGGAAGGGGGAAAATCTAAGATATATGGAAGTGATTGTAGAACATTGAAAACAAATAAAATAAAATAAGATAAAATAAAGGAATATTGTAGCAGAGCTCCCAGGTCAAGGAGAAAATATTCGAAAAATTCGAATATTGAGGGAATACAATCAGGATAACACAAAATCTAGCAGCTTCTCCATTAAGGGATCAGAGGGCTTGGAATATGACATTCCAGAGGTCAAAGGAACTAGGATTAAGTATTACCTACCCAGCAAAATTGAGTATAATATATCAAGGGGAAAAAATGGTCATTTAACGAAATAGAGGACTTTCAAGCATTCTTGATGAAAAGATCACAGTTGGATAATTTGACTTTCAAATACAAGAATCAAGAGAAGCATAAAAAGGTAAACAGGAAAGAGAAATCATATGAGATTTACTAAAGTTGAATTGTTTATATTCCTACATGGAAAGATATTATTTTTAACCCTCCCATTCCCCAAGATGGCATGCATTCTGATGTAGGCTCTACATATACATTTTTATTAAACATATTTTCACATTAGTCATATTGTTTAGAAGAAGTAGAAAGAATGGGAGAAACCATAAGAAAGAAAAACAAAACAAAACAAAAAAATAAAACAGTCTGCTTTGCTTTGCATTCAGACTCCATAGTTCTTTCTCTGGATGTGGATACCTGCCTAATATTTCTTAGTTTTTACTGTAATTCTAGTTCCCAAATATATCTTGACCAAAATAGTTTCAGGAATTCTGACATAGTGGCCAAATCTTGTCCTTTCTCCTTTCACAGCAGGCTTCCTATATATTCGCTTTGAGATGTTGTTTACATAGCATTCACCATCATTTATATACTCATCACTTCTTGTACAGGCTATTTCAATAGCTTTTTAATTGCTGTCTGTCCCCATTCCAAAATATTCAATTACCTAAGTGATTTTTTTAAAGCATATGTCTGACCATGCTCCCCCACCCCAAAATGAACTCCAGGGATTCCCATTACTACCTCCAGGTTCAAATAACATAATCCTCTACCAATTAAAGTTCTTCAAAGCCTGACCTCTTCTTACCTTTCTGGTCTTCTTATACTTTGCCCCTCTACTTGCTGTACTATCCACCTACAAGCAAGAAAACACATGTAAACTGCTTTGTAAACCTTAAAGTGACATATATATGCTAGATATTATAATTGTTCTTGCTACCGTTGCTGTTGTAGCTATTAGAGTAAACATTTAATAAATGCTTGTTGACTGATGAGTCCTGTCCAAAAAGGAGACATCTAGACTGTGTTGGGGTAGGTAGGGAGATTGACCCAGGGAAAGAGGACCTTGGACTCTGAAGAGCGGCATTAACATTTGACACCTGTGTAAGGAAATTAAAGATAAACTCAGTCTTGCAAACGATTTTACCTAGGCCTGGCCCTGCTCATAGCAGTAGTAAAAGATATAAAATCATGGTTGTGTGCTATATGTCAGTGATAAATTTGCTGGCCCTGGGCTGTGAGCAAGCAGCTACATTCAAGGCTAATGTCTGTGCTCCTCCAGTCTGGCCCTTTTGAAAACATAGATAACAATCACTGGTGTTCCTATGGCCATTCTCCTTGGAGAGAATTAAAGAACTTTACAACCAGGACCTCATTAATCCTGTGACTCTGGCTCTGAGAAGGGTGGGGAACATGTAATGGAAACCTTTTAAAGATGGGAAAAAACTGAAGCTTAGGGAGGTTGGTCTTAAAATGGGATTGCTCTTATTTGATGTCAGTACAGCCTTGGGGCATCAATGCTTTACAATCAAACTCCTAGAAATAGGCTGTGATATAATTAATTTCCCTGTACTAGATGTATATATGGGAGGAATGGGATTGAGGGGGCAACAACACCTGTTAGAAGAGAAAAGTATGTTGAGAGGCTTACTCCCTGAAGCCCTTTATCACAGTACATAAAGATCCATAGGCACTATTTATATCTTACCTTCTGAAAAGACAGTTCATATATATATATATGTGTGTGTGTGTGTGTGTGTGTGTGTGTGTGTGTGTGTGTGTGTGTGTGTGTATGTCATATGGTCTGATTTCCCTACTTAATCTTATTTGAAAGAAGTCTGTTTTCATAGATACCCTAGATTTGAGTGTCATGGGAACCAGTGAAATTTGCCATTGTGAACTTCTCCACTAAGATAGAATTTCCCCAAATCTGTCTCCCTAATAATAGATTGGATAAAGTAGATGCTGATGAAGTTGTGTGAAAGTGAACTCAGTGTGCAAAGATTCTCAGACACCTTCATTTCTTAAAAGGTCCACCTTCCTTCAAGGTTCAGGTCAAGTGTAGCCATCTAAACACTTTTCCTGTTCCACCTCCCACCCAGTTGTTAGACCCATCCCACTTCCTCCTATATTATTTATATGCCCATATTCTTTAAACTTATTTATCCGTTTATAAGTTTCTTTCCTCAGTAGACTGTAAGGTTCTTGAAGGTTAGAGTTGTTTTTGTCTTTATATTTTCACTACCTAGTTTAATGCCTAGAATATTGTAGTCTTAATAAAATACTCATTGGATGGATGGATGAATCTATTAAAAGAAGAGTGTGATAAAGGACGGCTCTGGCCTACAAGATGCGGCATAAGGATATATTGTTATATCCTTTCATCTTTCATCTCTTGCCCCTTACTTCTTCTAGTAAAATGTAATAACCAGAGGCAGAGGCTCCATGGTTCCATGATGATTTGTTGATTGTAAACAGAATTCATAGAGATAAGGGGCCACTTAGATGTTTTTTGTTTTTCAAGTATGTTTTCCAACAGCTCATCTGTGCAGGATGATGGAAGCTTCCTTTCTGTTAGTGCCCTGGACCTTTTCAGACTTTTAGAGTATCTTTTTTTTAATTTGTATTTTTTTTCTTGATGAAGACGAGGGATCCTTAACTAAGGTTAATAACAGAGTGGGAACAGGTTCTGGCTATATGCCAGACTCTTATAAAAACCTGTGGAGATCATCTTCCAGACAGAAATATCTATCAGCTAAAGATGCTCGACTGCACAATGGATGCCTGTATTAATCTTGGTCTGTGGGGTGATGCTTTGCTCTATGGAAGCCGAACCCTGGAACCATACAGGTAAGATCCGTGAAGGGAACAGTTTTTCTGCTGCCTCAGGTAAAATAACCCAACTGAGTAAAGGCCAGAGTTCCAGACCTGAAGGGTTGTTTCTATATGACTCCTAAACCCATTTGAAAAGGTTATTTTATTCTGAGTTTCCCAATGTGTATCCTCTGTTAACAGAAAATGAAATCACATTCTCTGCTAAGAGAAACCCTATAATTATATCCAAAACAGTATTCATTATCTTTAAAAAAATCCTCCCTACTTCCAAACCTCACTATTTCTGCAGCAGGCACCATCATCCCTCCAGTTTTCTCAGGGTCACAACCTCTTAATCATCCCTCACCCCTAACTCTCCCTCACCCTCATATTTCATCATTTGTCAAGTCTTATTGATTCTGTCTCCCTTGCCTGTCTCACAGTCATCCCCTTCTCACCTTAGAGGACCACCATGCTATTTCAGACCCTTGTTACCTCTCACCTGAAATATTGCAATAGATTCTTAATTGGGTTTCTTGCCTCTCATCCCTTGATTGATCCTTCACAAAGCTGCCAAGCTGGTATTTGTAAGATATATGTAGGACCCGAGAAGCTCCAGGGGCACTCTCTTGCTGCTAGGATAAAATACAGACCCTAGACTTTTGGTTTTTCAAACCCTGCATGATCTGGCTTCTACCTACCCACCCTTCAAGGTTTCTTATATTCTACATTACTCTCCTTCATTCTACATTTCAAACTGGCCTACAAACTATGTCCTAAACACCACATTCTATCACCCATCTCTCTTGCTTAGCACAGACTGTCACTTCCATGGATCAAAGCCTCTTAGATCAAAGGCTTAGAACAATCTCTTTCTTAAAGGTTCAACTCCAGTGCTACTCTTACAGGAAGTCTGTCCTGATTCCTACCATCTTCCTACCCACCCCAGCTACTAGTAACTACCCCTTGGAAATAACTTTGTATAGTTCTACTATAATCCCTCATTTCTATTCCCCCCAAAAGATGATTGTACAAAGTTACACAATAAGAACCACAAGGTTTATGGGGGAAAATGAAGTTAGGGACACAGTGCTTAAAAACTTCATCAGTGATACATAAAATAAAAGATAGGAACCTAATAAAAATGGTGGCAATTTTATACATGTTAAATAAGAAATACAAAAATACTATAATAAATAAGGATGGTGTTCACTGCCTTAGAGTACTGCTTAGTCTGCAGCCCAGTTCTGGCAAAGTATCTCACAAGTTGACCAGGCCATCACTCCAAGCATTAAGGCCAGAAGCCATGATGAGGAGTTGTGGGCGGGGAGAGTGAATAAAGACCTGAAGTTGGCTTGTAGAAGTGGGCATCAGAAGGGTCCCATCTTGTGAGTTATTGTGAAATGGTATAGTTTTCTGCATTCTCCCTTTTTTTTCAGGAAGAAATTACTCACCAGCAAATTCAAAATTCACATTATATTCAGAATGTTCCCTAATACCGTAATTGCTTTGTAACAAATTTATGTTTTCAGAATGAGTGTTCTAGCATGACTGACTTACGTGCTTTATATGTACTCTTCTGCAGAAGTGCTATTTATCCCAAATAAAACATAAGCTGCCTTGAAAGCAGGGAACTGCCCTCAAATCAGTATCCTCAATGCCTATCATGTAATCAGGTACTTATAATTATAGCTTGAATGAACCTAGCTATAATGAACTTGGTAAGCTCTCTATCTCTCCCTCCTCCCCGCTTATGTAAATGTGTGTGTGTGTGTGTGTGTGTGTGTGTGTGTATATATATACATATATATACATGCATGTATTGTGTGTGTGTGTATATATATATATATATATATACATATATGTATATACATATATGTATATACTTAAATATATTGTGTATATCTGTCTTCCTTGGACTGACAAACCAGTCTCATGACCCTTTTATAGGCTTACATCCCAGTAAGCTTATATACACATATATACATATATGTGTATTTGTATATGATACGTGTGTATACACACATACATATACACTCATACATATGCATACTCGCAGAGATGTGAACCTATAAGATAGACATGGGACTGGGACATCAGTATAAGGGAAAGAGATATTAACAAAATGCAAGTACTATAAATTCGAGTCAAGTTGAGTTGGCATAACTCAGGATTCAGAAAGTTGCTCCAGGCAGAGATGGACAGACAGAAAGTAGAGGGCCATGCCAGTAAGCCAGGTGTAAAACCAGAAGTTTGGCACAGATGATACAGAAAGAGTGGACAACCAAAGTCCAAATAGACAGTGATGGTAAGGGCCCAGTGGTCAGGCAGATGGTGGAAATCCAATTGGGCAGAAGACTGTAAGTATCCAGATGGATAGACAGATTTCCAATATCAGGTGATAGCATCAGAAAGATTCAGTAGCAGGTGTCAGGAAGTCAGATATGGAGAGTCTAAATAATCAGGATCAGAGGTCAGGAACCAGGTAACTCAGACACAAAGCCAGCTTGTGAGAAACTGAGTCTGAAGGATTAAAAAGTCAGACAATGAGAGACTGAGTTACAGTGGTTGGAGTACAATAGCAAAATTCACTTGTTTACCTTAGTTCCTTCAACATCCTTCTTTATTCACAATCCTCTTTTCAGGGCAATAAATTGATTGTGTTTGCAGCCTGTTTTTGTAATCCCTGCATCATATTTGAAACATATATGATGTTGGAGTACTGTAGGAATTCTGAATATATGACAGAGGAACTGCGAATGGGCTACACCTTTGATATCTTGGCATATTAGGTAGTATTTTGTATCATAGCTCAGTTTTGCCAATAATAATAGGAGCTAGCTTTTATATAGAACTTTATGGTTTAGAAAAGCTTTGCAAATATCTCATTATATTCTCTAAATAACCCTAGAAGTTTGGTACTATTTTCAGCCCCATTTTATAGATGAGAAAACTGAGGCACGGACTGTTTTTTTTTCCCAGTTAGTAACTTACAGCTAGTAAGTAACTGAGGACAGATTTGAACTCAAGTCTTCCTGACTCCAAATATGGTACTCTACTGCACCACCTAGCTATCATATATTCTAGGAATGTGTGTTACAAAGGTTGCGTCATTCTCTCTGAAGGGAACTGACCCTGCACTGAGGTGCTCAAGGGCACTCAGTGATTCAACACATTCTGATTGAATAGTCAAGAGAACTATCACTGCAACCTAACTAAGAAGTCTAATAGTGATTTGGATTCTTTGCCATCACCCTTAAACTTTTCCTCTTTCATCCTAATTTCTTTAGCTCATTATAATGCTAGTTGTTTTATAGGTTGTGTTCTGTGGGGACCATGAAAAGCTGATTTCTGAAACTGAGTTCTTAGCAACATAATTTCTCGTGAAATTTTCTTTGTTATCAACTTTGAATCAGAAAAGTTGACTATCCCTCCATGACCTGTTTTACAAGACAGACAAAAATATATTTGCATGAGGAAAATCTCTCTATATATATACTAGATTAAACTATGTTTTAAACTATCAGTGCAAGTCAAGCGTGGTGGCACATGCTTGCAATGCCTGCAGAGAAGGTGCCAAACTGAATTGGTAGAGGGAATATCCTCACCTGAGAGTTCCCTCTATACCAGTGATTTCAGGGATTCAATCCTTACCTACCTCACTATATTGTGAGATTCAATTTGATAATGTGTGTAAATCACTTTGGAAAAAATTTTAGGTGCAATATGTGCTCAGTGTAACCTTATTTGCTACTGCTCCCTCTCCTCTCCTATGCTTGGCACCCATAGCTAGATTATACTTTACTAATAGCAAGTAATTTACCAATAGGCAAGACAATCAGGCAGAGATAGTTTGCAAGAGAACAACTTTCAGTGGTGAGTTTTACGGCATAATAAGTGAATTTGCTTCATCTGTGGACCGAATGAAGTGACACAAAGCTGGTAAGAAACCATGAACTCCTTTGAGGCTGGGAATTGTATGCTTCCCATGTGCAACAGAATGTTTAGTTATTTCAGTGTAGGGCTCCTTGTCACTACTTAGTAGCTATCAAGTGAATGACAAAGTAAAGCTTCTTTATGATGACCTCTTTGAGGGCAGGAATTGTGTCATGTTTCTTTTTTGTATCTCCTGTGCCTTATACCTCATAAGCACA
This sequence comes from Potorous gilbertii, assembly GCA_028658325.1. NCBI lineage: Eukaryota > Metazoa > Chordata > Mammalia > Diprotodontia > Potoroidae > Potorous > Potorous gilbertii. The sequence goes on from JAQQSK010003181.1 coordinate 140,199, forward strand.
TAATAAATGCTTGCTAATAAGAACCTTGCTGTTCTTATCTATACTGTGGGGCAGTCAGAGTTGGATCAGCATTTTAGTTTGACTCTGGCCTCATACCCTTACTGTGTGACCTTGGGCAAGTCACTTAATCTCTGTTTGCCTAGGAGGCCGCTAGGTGACTTAGTGGATAGAGTGTTGTGTCGGGAGTGAAGAAGACCTGAGTTCAAGTATGGCCTCAGACAGTTACTAGCTGTGTGATCCTGGTCAAGTTGCTTACCCTCTATTTGCCTTAATCACTGGATAAGAAAATGGCAACCACTGCAGTATCTTGCCAAGAAAACCCCTTGGACAATATGGTCCATAGAGTCATGAAGAGTTGGAGATGACTGTAATGACTGAACAGCAGCAACAAAATCTATCTGTAGAGGTTAGTCTCAGCAACCCAAAGGATTCATCTAAACCAAACCATAGGTTGCTGGATGAGATTAAGAATCAGAGTGAGGAAAATATTTGTAAAGATAAGTGTGTTAATCCAGGGTTCTCCTGCTTGTTGGTCTAGATTTGACTTCGCTCAAACTACATTGACTATACTTCCTCTCTGTTTTCCTCCCATTCTCATTCTAGGTTTTTTGGTTGCGTCAACTCGTAATCTGTGTTTAAAATTTTAAAAAGGGCTTAGAACAAAAGAGCAGCTGGTCTTTCTTTAATAACCTGAACATCTCAATGAATCAGTAACTATGTATTAAGCAACCACAATGTCTCAGGCACTGTGCTAAGCCCTGGGGATACAAAAAGATGATCCCTGCCTCCAAGGAGCTTACAGTCTAACAGGGGAGAAAATAAATATATACAAAGCAAGCTCTGTATAATAATTAATAGATGGAAGACACTAGAATTAACAGAGGTTGGAGGAGACTTCCTATAAAAAATTGGAATTTAGTTGGGACTTAAAGGAAGCTGGGGAGGTCATAGGAGGAGCAGAGGAGGGAGAACTTTTCAGGGATGGTGTCTCTGATGGAGAAGGGTATGTCTCTCCTACTATAAATGTTACCTGGAGAATTGAGTCATAGACTTGAAGGATCATAGGTCTAGAACTGGAAGGAACCTCACACACCATCTAGCCCAAGCCGTTTGTTGGTTGGTTGGTTGTCCTTTGTTCTTGAAGAGGACTGAAATGCTATCACTATGCTAGAGTCAAGTTTCAATGTGTTCGACTATGGCTGATCAGACCAATATGACCTCAATGCTCTACTACAGGTCAGGCACAAACAGTTCATGTGAAGATTTGGGGTAGATTCTCTAAATTTGTGCATCCTGAATCTCCTTTGAGCTGTTTCAATTCTGCTTTGCTTATAGAGAATAGCACCTTCACTGATATGGGCACACCATGCTGTGCCAGTGTCTCCCATTCACACAATCAGTTCCAAGCTTCTTGTAAACAACGTATTGTTGGATTATGATTTTTAATCTATTCTGCTATCCATCTCCATTTTATGGGAGAGTTTATCCCATTCACATTCACAGTTATGATTGCTATCTGTGTCTTTTCCTCCATCCCCTTTCCCCCCATCTGTGCTTTAAGTTCTCCCTTCTCCTTTCCCCTTCACAATACAGTTTTAATTTTTGACCATTACCTCCCTCAGTCTTCCCTTCCTTCTTTCAGCCCCTCTCCCTTTTACTCCCCTTTACCTTTATTACTTCTTCTCGCCCTTTTAGCTTCCCCTCCCTTTTCTTTCCCCCTTCCCCTCCTACTGCTTACAGAGCTAATTAGATTTCTATACTTAACTGATTTTGTTGTTCCCTCCTTGAATCAAATCCAATGAGAGTAAATATCAAACAATGCCCACCTTCCTCCTCTCTTTCCCTCTGCTGTAATATAATTTTGGGCCTCTTCCTGTGATGTAATTTACCATTTTCTGCCTCCTCCTTTTCACTTTCCTGTTACACTCTTACATCACGTTTTTGTCATCACATCATTTACTTTATACCTGCTCCCTCTCTCTATGTACATCCCTTCTATATATCGTGATAGATATACAATTCTTAAAATTAGCGAGTATCATCTTCCCTTACAGGGATGTAAACAGTATGCCCGTATTGAATACCAAGCTTCCCCCCCGCCCCATTTACCTTTCTATGACTCTCTTGAGACTTGTGTTTGAAGATTGAATTTTCTATTGAGCTCTGACCTTTTCATCAGGAAGATCTGGAAATCCTTTATTTCACTGAATATCCATCTCCTTGCCTGAAATATTATGCTCAATTTTGCTTGATCCTTTGTTGTAGTCCCAGCTCCTTTGCTTTATAGAATATCATATTCCAATTCCTTCATTCTTTTAATGTAGAAGCTGCAAGATCCTGTGTAATCCTGACTGTAGCTCCCTGATATTTGAATGGTTTCTTTCTGACCGCCTGTAGTATTTTCTCCTTCACGTGATAGTTCTGGAATTTGGCAACAATATTCCTTGGTATTTTTAGTTTGGGATCCCTTTCAGGAGGTGAACAGTGGATTCTTTCAATGACTGTTTTGCCCTCTGGATCTAGGACTTCTAGGCAGTTTTCCTTGATGATTTCTTGGAAGATATTGTCCAGGCTCTTTATTTCATCATGGCTTTCTGGTAGATCAATAATTCTTAGATTTTCTCTCCTGGATCTATTTTCCAGGTCAGTTGTTCTTCCAATTAGATATTTTACATTTTCTTCTATCTTTTCATTCTTTAGATTCTGTTTGTCTGATTCTTGATGTCTCATAGAGTCATTAGCTTCTACTTGACCAATTCTAATTTTTATCAAATTGATTTCTTCTGTTAACTTTTGCATCTCCTTTTCCATCCATGTCCAGTTGTTCCTTTTAAGGAGTTATTTTCTCCAGGTAGTTTTTGTACTTCCTTTTTCATTTGTTCAATTTTCCCAGTCAGATTTTGTGCTTCTTTTTCCATTTGTTCAATTTTCCTTTTTAAGGAGCTGTTCTCTTCAGTGAATTCTTTTTTTATATTTTTAAAATCATTGGTCAGCTTTTCTTCTGTTTCTCTAATTTGGCTTTTAAAATTCTTCTCCAGCTCTTCCAAAGTGCTCTTTGTGCTTGAGACCAGTTCATACTCTCTTCTGAAGTTTCAGATGGGAGTACAGTCCAATGCTGACCTCTTTGGTATTCGTATTTTGGTCCCTATAGAAAGATTCTATGGTCTTTTCTGCTTTACTTCTCACTCATGATAATTACCCTTTTCCTGGCTTTTAAAGTAGATCTCTGCTTCTAGGGCACAGTTATTGTGCCTTGAATTTGAGGCTTTGTGTTTTGTGGCCTCTGGTTCTTTCAACTAGAAGCTAAAATGCTGCAGCTTACTTGGTGCTGAGCTGGCTGGTATGAGAAAGCAGAGACCAGGTGAAGTCTTTCTGGGTTTTCCCAGAGTTGTCCTGGAGCTAGCTGTGTTAAGTGTGGGGCAGGAGTAGTCTGGCTACAGCAGGTCTTCTCTGCTGAGCTAGACCATAGGCAAGCTCAATGGTTGGTGATCCCATCTGCACTAGTGATTCCCCTGGGATGCTGAGGCTTATCTGGGGTCCTGGTGTTGGTGGTTGCAGGCTCTACACCACCCCCCTCGGGCCTCAAGATCTCCTCTCAGTTTGCTAAGGTGGAGCTGTCTGGGACAGCTCCGGTCCCACAATGGAACCCTTCAGCCATAGGAAGAGGGACCTTCCTTAGCGATTTTCCTAGACTTGAGTGCTAAGAGACTATTTGCCCCTTCTGCTGATCTCCCTGTTCCAGGCTTTTTCTGGGGAAATATTTTATGGGTCTTTCAAGGTCAACAAGAAGAGGAGGAGAGAGCATTTACTGATCACTCCACCATCTTGGCTCCTGGAAGTTCAGGTAGGTGAGTTACAGACATTTAATCTGCAGGCTGATAGTCTCAGGAGCTGCTGCTGCAGATATCTGGGGCCCCTCAGCTCTCATTTGCTGGGTTCTGCTGGACTCCCGTTCTGGGTTGACATGCCCGAGATTCCACAGTGCGACTGATGCCTCAGACTGCCTGGGGCTTCCTGCTCAGCTCTTCCATGACAGAAACATGCTGGTATAGCCTGTGTGCTGTGCCCAATTCCACACTTCTTAAGAGAGACTTTAAGAGTATTCTTGTGTCTCTTCTTGTGACCACCACATGAGCACTTGCCCTGTGTGAGTTCTCCATAAAAAAGTTGTTTAGGCAATCATATCTTTGGCATTTGAACAATGTGACCAGCCCATCAGAGTTTCACTCTCTGAAGCAGAGTTTGAATGCTTGGCAGTTTAGTTTGAGTAAGGACTTCAATGTCTGGTACCTTATCCTGCCAGATGATCTTCAGAATCATCCTAAGACAGTTCAAATAGCAATGATTCAGTTCCCCGTATGATGCTGGTAGACTATCCAGGTTTCCTTGGCATGTAACAATGAAGTCAGTAAGCTGTTAATTTTACAAATGAAGGAACTAAAACCCAAAAAAGGTTAAGTGACTTGTCCAGGGTCACATATGAATAGTAAGGTCAGAGGCAGAATTTGACTATGTATGTGTATATTATTTTTCTCTAAACTTAGCATCTGAACATTTGAAAAGCAGTGAAGCTAAACTCAGGATGCTTCTGCCCAACCCCAAATGACCAGCATGATCTTAGGGTTCACCTTCTGAATGTATCTATGGAGACATCCCTTTTTTTGTTATACTTCTAAAAGCCTCTGGTTTCTTAAGTCTACCTGGAGACCTCAGTACAAAACTTGATAGATTCATTAATCAAAACTTCTTGGTACCTTCTAAGCTCAAGCAAAATGAAGAGAACTTTCATAAAAGTATATCGGAAGAAAAATATATATTTATATATATAATTTATATACATAATTATACATATACATCTATGCATATATACACATACATACCTACACGTTCAGTCCCTCAAGAATTTTTACATACTTTTTTGTAGATGAACCCTCTGTGCTTCTCCTGCATGATAAATTTCTAACCCACCACCACCACCACCATCCCTGAGGCTCCATCTAGCTTATTAAAAAGCTACTTTATAATACATTCTGTATTATAGGAAATCCAGTTTACATTGATCTCCATCAACCAGTTGAGACTCAGACCTTTTCCTTGAAAAGATGAAGCAGACAAAAGGGTAATTCAGAGGCCAGAGTACCACAAAGAGAAGAAATAAGTTAGGAGGAAGCTTTCCTGCACAGACTGCCTGCCCTTGCCCCATCCAAATGTGACCTTAAGGCAAGGACACATATGAGGCCAGGGAGACCTAAGACCAGGCCCTCATGCAGGAGTCCTTCACATTTTGTGTGTCATGGATCCCTTTGGTAGTGTGGTGACAATAATGTTGTATTTTTTTAAAATTTGTAATTAGAAAAAATGCTAGATTTCAGCTACAGATTGGTAAAAATAAAGATATTTTCTTTTCCACCCAAGTTAATGGACATCTCTGCTGAAATTTTCCTATGAGCCCCAAGGGTCCATGAACCCAGACTAAGAACCCTTGACCTAAAAGAAAATTTTTAGAACATGAGTTTGGAACAGACCATGGCTGGTTTATCCCTTCTCCCTCCCTCTTCCCACAATGGGCATTTGAGGTATTGCCACCATCAATTGCCAATTCATTGTATTCCAAAGGGAGAATGCTTTATTCTCTAATATTGTTTGCTCAGAGAAAAGGGTGCAGACATGGGCATGAGTTATCAAGTGTTGATTGCTGTTCCTGCTATTGGAGCAGTTTTATAGGGTAAATATATTTTCTGGAAGGATCTGATAGAGGTCAGATAGGCAGGTCAGGCCCCAACCGGAGATTTTTGTTACTGCTGACTGGAGCTAAATTTGAACTGGTGACCCCAAGGTAAGAAGATATTTATATTCCTTTCTCAATGTGGTAACCTTTTTGACCTTATTTCTGGTCTCTTAATTATATGGATTTCTTTGTACTCAGGGGAAATACAAGCTATTATCATATCATATTCAGAGGAGTGAAAATAGGATGCATTATTTATGCTTGTAAAGCACTTTGAAAATTAATATATGTTCATAAAAACCCAAAGCATCATTGCCACGAGTTCATCATAAACACATGAACGATTTTTCCTGATTGTACATTAAAGTACATATAGAGTAGCAGAACTTGACACTGGACAAGTCACTGAGCAACTTTATCTCTTATGTGTCAGCCCCTCTGTTAAGTGCTGGAGAAACAAAGCAAGACAAAAATGGTCCTGCCCTCAAGAAACCTATGTGCCAATAGGGGAGAGGGACATGAAAATAACTAAGTATATACAAGAATAGATGGGTGGTGATCTCCAAAAGGACATCCCAGAAAAACTGTCCTACATAAGGTGAGCTTTCAACTAAGAGGTAAAGACAAGGAGGAAAAGCACTGGAGGTATAAGACACAGTACAGAGGACCGGGATAAGAGATGGAATATCATGTATGGAGAGTAGCAAGTGGTTGGCCTTTCATCTCCTTGGGCCTCCATTTGCTTTGATTTCTATTAAACTTGTACAATTAAATTCTCAGGGTTTTTTTCTTTGTTTCTTTTGCTCATGTAAATCTAGCCAGGCCCACCCCCACCCCCCATTTTATACCTTTCTGTTTGAATTTTCAAAACTAAATTCAGGTTTTTTTTCTTTCTTCTTTTTCATCTGGTTAGATTTGGCCCATAATTCTAGCCTGCCATAATTTTTTTTAATGTATATTAGCTTCTGGCTTCAGTTGGTCCACAGATTTTATAAGTAGGGAAAAATGTGCTAAATTTTCAGAAGATCTGGGTTCAAATCCTGGATCTGCCACTTACTTGGGTGACCTTGGTGAGTTATTTAACCCCTGTAGACCTCCATGACCTTATCTGTAAAACAAAAGGGTTAGACTAGATGAGCTCTAGGGTTTCTTCCAGCTCTACATCTAGGATTCTGTGACCCATCTATGCTTTGTTCTCCTCAGAATACACTTACAGAGAAAGTAAGCGACATTTCCAATTTGTGGACATCTGAGTACTTAAGATAATCTCTACTACTTACCAGATTCGTTATCTATTTTAATTCCGTATCTAACTTTTGACACTTAAAGCTTTAGGTATTAGCCTAACAAAATGTATTATTGCATTACAACGTTGTTTTTATGGTTGTTTTCTTCTGGAGAAGATGAGCTGCTTTGTCTATAGGATTTCATCAATCACTGTTCTAGCTAATGAAAGGAGATGGACCATACTTATGAATATTCAAATGAGCAAATTGGGAATTGGAGAGTTGAGGTGACCCAACACTTATTCGTGCCTTTTCTTGCTTTGGTTCCATTTCCAAATAAGAACACAGTTGGACAGAAATTTTTAATTATTATTGCCATAGATTTGATGTGAGTAGACCTTTTTATTTGTCCCTGGTTGAAGGGAGAGAAAGAAATAATAGACAGTTGAAAGAAAGGAGAATGTGCTTTATGTACAGAGGGAAAGGGAGAGGGAGGAAAGCGGGGAGAAGAAGAGGAGGAGGGGAAGAGAAACAGAAGGAAGGAGATTGGGGGAGAGAGAGGGACAGAAAAGGAGGGAGAAAGAAAGAGAGGGAGAGGAAAGGAGGGAGAAAGAAAGGGAGGGAAAGAAAAAAGAGAAGAGAGGAAGAAGATGATAATTAAACTTAGAGGCAGAGAAAAGGATGAGATAATACCTACTGGCTTCTGTACTTGAATTGAAGGATTCATGGTAGCAGAGACAAGATGCTAAATGGAATGGAGGGAGTTTTTCCTTATGTCTAACTCTTGCCTACTGCTACATAAGGATGAAAGAATTCTGACTAGAGATAATCAGAATGGATAAGTGCCATCTGTTAGGAATGCCATTCTGTGTCACATCATGAGTTCCTTCTCCATGCTGGGTCCTGGGTCTGCAGTTCCTGAGTCTTTGTATAAAAATTGGACCTATTGGAGTATCAGCTGACTATTGTGTGAGGACTGTTTTGTACTGTCCACATTCCCTTCTCTGCTTGCAGTAAGGAATCACCATTTGGGATAAGTAAAGCCAACCGTAACTCTGGGTTCAAAGATATCCTGTGTAAGATTGGCTGGTCTGGTGCAGGCAGTAAGCATGTATCTGAGAGGTAAATGTTTTGTTATGTGTTGTTTTATTACCTTTATTGATTGTATGCCAAGAGTAAAGTGCTGTTTACAGTATCCGAGAATGCTTGTCCATTCCTGTGAAGAATCAACTCTGTTATGCCAAGATCTCATGACTGAAGCTCAGTAAAAATCTCAATTGCTGCGAGAAGGATGGTTTTGCCATAGAATGGCAACTTGGATCTGATTTTATTGGTTAAATTCATGCTAACCATACCTCTTAAATTATTGAGTGAGTCAGGCCCCTCATAAAAAAGTGGAGCTGGTAAAAAAAAAAAGTTCAACATTGTCACGGACCCATGAACAACTAGGCATTTCAGCAACCCTTTTGCTTAGCAGAGTAAAGTACCCTAACTGCCAGGCTAAGTGTGGGACCAGCTCAGTTCTTTCTTTACTGTTCAATAGAATCACAGTGCTACTTGGTGGTTGAACTTACATAAAAACTGTGTGCTTTGGAAAATTAGTTTTAGTGGTTCCAGAAGATTGAGAATGAAACATGTTTCTTTTGGAGTTAATAAAACAGTTCATCGATAATTATTTATTATTTATAGTAACTAATATTAATAGTTAATAGAGAGTTAATACTGTGAAGGATATGTCCATTTGTTTTGCTTAACTGTCTCTTTTTGTTTCAAGGGAGGATCTATTACAAGGAATAAATGAGAGGTGGTAATGATGTAAAAATAAACAGAAAGCACCAGTAAGACTCAGGGCAGTGAGGTGGTGCAGTGGATATAGTGCAGGCCTGGAGTCAGGAAGACTGAGTTCAAATCTGGTCTCAGACATTTACTATCTGTGTGACCCTGGACAAGTCACTTAACCCTATTTGCCTCAGTCCCCTCATCTACAAAATGAGCCAGAGAAGGAAATGGCAAACCATGCTAGTACCTTTGCCAAGAAAACCCCCAAAATGGGGTCGACCATGACCGCAAAACAACTAAACAATAACAACCAGTAAGACACAGTTAAAAAGAGAAGTTGCTTCCCCAAGAGAGCAAGGCCTTAGGCTGTTTTTCTGGTATTAAATAGAACTCTCCATAGTTAGTTTTATGTACATGGGACTTAGAAAATAAATTACAAAACCAATCTGACACTCCCCTAAAAGAAAACGTATTCTACTAGCGTTCGGCTCACTTACATACAGCTGCCATTTTCTTTTCAAGGTCAGGTATACAGTTGTGTTAGCAAGTCACTTAATAGATTTATATCTTTTTTGCTTATTGATATGGACTAAAACTTCTCAAACACTTACTATAGGGTCATAGATCCAGAGATGGAAGGGACATTTCCTCATTTTACAGATGAGAAAATTAAGACCCAATGATATTGTCACTTGGCGAAAAAAAAGTAGATTTTTTTTTCTTTTGAGCACATGAAGGCCGTGGAAGTAATGTTGAAGGTGGAGTTCAAGCCATATCCTCCAATGCCATGGTCTGTGCCCTTTCCACTATACCACACTACCTGTGATTTTTAATTAAAGTATCTTTTATAGTAAATTTCATCCACAAGAAGCTTAACCTTTTATATGCTTTCCAGTGTGTACTTGTAGGCTTTGAAAAAGTTGTTCTATCTCCTAAATGTAGGAGCATTTCTCAAAGACATTGTAGTGTCTCCCTCCCTCCCTCCTTCCTTCCCTCCTTCCTTCCCTCCTTCCCTCCCTCCTTCTCCTCCTCCCCTCCTCTTCTTTCTTCTTCTTTTCTGTCTCTCTGTCTCTGTCTCTCTGTCTCTGTCTCTCTGTCTCTCTCTCTCTCTCTCTCTCTCTCTCTCTCTCTCTCTCTCTCTCTCCCTCTGTCCCTGTCTCTGTCCCTGTCTCTCTCTTTTTCTCTCCTCAAGCCATCAACTGAAAGCTTTGATATACCTGACAGAAAATCTTCAGTTTCTTATTACAACAAATCACCCTAAGCAGCAGGATATAAAATCCTAGGGAATCTTTCGGGATGCATTGAATTTCTCCTATTGAATCAATCTGCTGCTTGGCTGCTCCTGCAGCTCCATTACAGCTATCTCTTTTCCTTTTCCTTGATTCTTGCGGGGTGGAGAAGAATAGAAAAAAATCAGGGTTCTCTCTGTAGGGAGTCAGCAGAAAAATCAGGCAGGCTGAGCAAATGGAAACTGATGGCTAGAGCTCCAAAGGACTCCAAAAGAATTGATCAAAACCAATTTTAATTTCAGGTAAAGAGTGTCTGGCTTGTTTCATTCCTGGATCAGTAAGCTCAGCGGTGGCTAGTACATGGTGCATGGAGCTTTAGAGATAGACTTTCCTGGAAGGTCCACACTCAGTTTTCAGAAGCGTTCCAGTTTCAGGGCAAAGTAGTGTGGACATTCAATTAAGTTACACAATCAAAACTGATTTGCCAGACTTCATAAATTTAATGGCTTCTAGAGAATGGTAATGATATTTGTAAGGGACATTAAGAAATCACTGGATTAAAGAAAGACTGTAAGTACCTGGAAAATGATTTTACTCCTATAACTTGAATAAGCTACCTTTTTTTGTGGATCGGAAACATCCTTTGGAAATATACATTGAGTTTGTAAAAGGGAAGATGCTAAAAAAAAAAAGATCTGTGATTATTTCTGTTATTATGCAACTTCAAGGGGAGGAAATTAACTGGGGACTGCTAGGTAACCGTAGTAGTAGAGAAATCAGCCTGGCTTTCAACCATGCAAAATGGGATGATGCTTTTGGCAGAGAAGTGATGAATGAGAAATACGAAATTTGCATCTTCAGAAATGCCTACGGTGTTGATCTGTTTTGCTTGACAGTATATATTGATTGTAAGGAATAGATCCCACTGGGATGGGGGAGAAGGTAGGTTAAGGAATAGTTAGATAAGAAAAAAAGAACATCAGTACAATATCTTTAAATGCACAGAGGGGGGAAAGAGCAAAAGTGAAGACAAGTGGTATTAATTTTTTTTTTACTACTTTGTTTAACTTTATGTACAAGGGTATGCAGTTCATATTAGTGAAAGCATGTTCAAAATTTTCAGGTGCGCATTTATGTGTTGGAAATAATCAAATGCTACACTTCCATCCCGAGTTGATTTATTGTTTTGTGATTGTCTAAACTTAAGAAAGTGATGGAGAAAATGCTAATAATGAAGATAAATCTTAAGTGTGTCATGTGTACATTTTTTAGAAAAGCCAGTTGTTAAACATTTAACTTTATGTGTATATGTAAATATATGGGTCAGGTAAGTGGCACAATAGAGTGCTGGGCCTGGAGTCTTGAAGACTTGAGTTCAAATCTGGCCTCAGATACTTACTAACTATGGGACCCTGGGCACGTCACTTAACCCTGTTTGCCTCAATTTCTTTATCTGTAAAGGAAATGGCAAACCACTCGAGTATTTTTGCCAAGAAAACCTGAAATGAAGTCACAAAGAGTCAGACACAACTAATTGGCTAAACAATGACAATAAATACACATATTTGCATACACATGCATGCACATATACATGTATGTTACACACATGCATTTCTTTTAGGGGGAAAAAAAACTCTGTACTGCCAAATATCACCATTTCCTAAACATTCATCTTCTCTATTCTTTGTATCTCAAAATTTTTGTTTGTTGCTAAGTTCACAATAAAAAAAAGGAAAAGAAAAAAGAGAAAAAATGGGGTGGTCCTTTGGAGCAGCCGTGAGGTAGAATTACCCATCGTGACTGGTTCTTCAAATAGTTCTGTAGAAATCTCCAGAGGAGAGAGAAAATTGGTTAATTTCCTGTATGGGATTTTTAGGGAGAACTAGAACCTCTGGTAAGATTTTTTGGGGGCCACTCATCTACCTTTTGTGTCCATCTGTCATCCAACTCTTACCTGTGGCTCTGAGAAGCTGTAGCATGTGCAGTGTCCACACACTGGTAAAACTACCTTGGCAGATATATTAAACCAGGTTGAGGATAACTGACAGACCTTAAACCCATCCATCAGTTAGGGGTATGTCTACTTCAATCACATGAAGACTTCCCCAGTAGAATGGGCAGATGAAAACGTTTTATTCCAAAGGCCATGAAGGTGGCTGAAGAAGGCACTGTGGAGTGTTCAGAGCTTGGTAAGACATCAGGCCACCAAGGTCATTCAGTGCATCCTGAGCCAAGTCTAGTTGTCTTGATTTTTGTCTTGTCACTGAACTCTGATGACTGGAAAAGAGAATGAGTCTGATGACTTTGTGTAACTCTGCCTCACTTAAATCCAATTCATGAACTAGTCAAATGATATCATTGGTCCTTTTCTAAAACAAAGATGAACAAGAAAAAACAAAAAAACTTAATGGAGGATATTATCGTACTATAATGCAGTTGTGCAGTAGGATAAAAGAAAACATGTATCCTCAATTTTCACTGAAATTGTCACTGTAATTCTTTGGCTGAGAAAGCTACAGTTGAGGTTCAGCAAACATAAAAAATGACTTCCCATCACTCAGCGAAATTTTTCTAGAAGAGATGATGAAAGGGCTTAAAAAACACATCTCTTCTCTCCAACTTTTCTGAGAGAGTGACAGATTCCAAGGCATAATAGAAAAAATAATATAGGAAGCCAGAGAGAAAAAGATTCCTAAGGAACAAAATGGGATAAAGCCAGTATAAAGAGGTTAGTGATAGTAGAATGTGACCCACAGGAGAAAAGGAGGAACAAACTCTATGACATTGGACTTTAGCAACAGTATGGTGTAATGAAATGAACACTAGACTGTAAGTTAGAAGGCGTTTGAATTCTGACTTTGCCATTCACTAGATGTGAAACAAGTCACTTTGCATTTCTAACACTCAATTTAGCTACCTGTAAAATAAATTATTATTCTTAATATTAATGTCTTAAAAATTCCTATTAGGCTATATGATTTTTAAGGTTCCTTCTAACCTTGAGAGTCTATATTCTATGTGGTAGAGAGATTTAAACTGAGATGCCAGACTCACAAAACTCCCTAGTACAACCTGAATCAGATTAAGATGTAATTGGGAAATGTTTAACAAAATAAATAAAAATACATTCAATATAGATAATGTTAATTTGTGTTTTTCTAAATCAGTATACAGCTGGCAGAGATGTGTTTCTATGTGGGTTTGACACCACTGGATTCACGACCTCATGAAGGTCATTTATTTTATCAAGGTCATTTTAGCAGGATCATTCTAGACATAAAAGCTCCTTAGCACTTGTATTCCTTTCTTATTCTAAACTGAAAGAAAATTCCCAAAATATGGAGTTATGTAGAATGACTCTCTTTGATGCTTTTTTTAAAAATCAGAATATGAAGTAGAATAAAAACTTTAAGCAGATAATGTAGCTAGTTCAATAGGCAGCCTTAACATTGTACTGATCTGTTTCCTCAGCTTGACCATTTTAGAATGTGGCCCAGGCCTTTGTCAAAAACTGCTTTCCCTAAGTTGTTTGTTAAAGGGTCCAGGGCCCTGTTCCTGCTAACCATTTAAAATCAAGTTTGAATATAGCACAGCAGTTGATTTGTGTTTTAGATCCCCTTATAAATTAGATAGAATGCCAGGTCTGAGTCAGGAAGATGAGTCTTCCTGAGTTCAAATCTGGCCTCAGATACTCCTAGCTGTGTGACCCTGGGTAAGTAACTTAACCCTTTTTGCCTTAGTTTCCTCATCTGTAAGATGATCTGGAGAAGGAAATGGCAAACCACTCCAGTATCTTTGCCAAGAAAACCCTACAAGAGATCATGAAAACTGAAAAAGAACTAAATTGTGATTTTCTCCTTGTTATAATGTAAATTAATGGAATTTAGTTAGACAATGGAAATTAGATAAATAGATTGATAGATTATTCTACAAGTCGGTAGAAGAGATGATTGGACTGAAGTGAATTATGTTTTCCAGAATATCTTTGGTGACCCTATAACTTGCTCTGGGGACCACATCACTTGGTCTGGTATATAAGATAAATGCAAGCTGTTCTACTCATGCACTCCAAGAAAACTGGAATTTTTTCCACTCCTCAGACACAGTTCTGTTATAACCTGTCCTAAGTATAAATGTTGTTCCCTCTGCTTTAAATGTCCATTCACAAACTCCATTTCTATCTGTTGAAATTTTGCCTATTTGTCAAGGCATAATTCAAATATCACATCCTTTAAGCCTTTGTAGATCCTCCCAACAAAAAATGACCTCTCCTTTCTATTAACTCTCAGAGCATCTTGTTTATATCTCAGGCACACCTAGTCTGTTTTATACTATATTTATTTGTACATAGGCCTTGTTCCCTCTACTGAATATATCTTGTCTTACCAAAAACTTAATACATAATAGAGATGCAATAAATACTTGTTGAATGAATGAATGAATTTGAGTTTTAGTTTCACTGGTACAAGGGCCTAGTTCCATTTCATAGCTGCTCTAATTTTGGCCTCCCTTCTCTCATCAAACATTAGAAGTGAAATTCAAAGTTCTCCTTTATGGTTACAGGTACCTGTGCTCAGGTTCTTTGTATCTGGAAGTAATCTTAAGATGAAAGCCCTAGAAATGTTCTTCCAATGCTAAGCACTGGAATATAAGCTCCTTGAATCATAAATTGTTAGCCCCAGAAGGATTCTTTTGTTCTGGCATTGAATAGCAAAGTCATATTCATCACCATCAGAAATCAGATCTATTTGTTCAGCTCGTATGAGAAAGTAGAATATAAGGTGATTGACAGTAAGACTAAGGGGGTGGGAGGGTCAATTAAGGAGCTTAGTCACCAGGGAAAAGTCCAGGCAGGCAATAATAAATATTTGAACCAAAATGGCAGCTTCATGAGTGAAGAGAAGGGATGTAAGTAAGGGGTATCCCACCTGTAGGATTTACGGGACCTGGCTACCAATTGGATATGAGGGACAAAAGACAGGAAGAAATCAAAGAGACCTCCAAGGTGTATGACTCTGGGCAACTGAAACAAGGGCCTCAACAGAAATAGAAAAGTCTGGAGGAAAGATGGGTTTAGGGGAAATGATAATGAGTTCAATTATGGACATGTTGGTGTGAGAATTCCTAAAGGATATCAATTAATCAACAGATATTTGTTAGTTCAGTAACTGCTATATGCCAGGCACTGTGCTCATTGCTAGAAGTACAAGGACAAAGAATGAAACAATTCTCTAGGTTAAGATGTTCAGCATTTAGTTGGTGTTTTAGAAGAAAGATTTGGGCCAAATTTGAGAATAATCTATGTCAAGATGGTTATTGGATTTATGGGAGCTGATGTACAAGACAGAAAGAGAAAAGGACTCACTATGGAGCTCTGGGGAAAGCCGTGTAATGGAGGGGAATAGATGGATGGACCTCAGGTCAGGTTACCTGGGTTCATACACTGATTCAGTCACTTACGACTTCTGTAATTCTGGGTAAGTCAATTAGCCTCTCTGGGCTTCAGTTTTCTCATCTGTAAAGTAAAGAGGTTGACTATATGTTCTTTTAGGTCCCTTCCAAATTTACATCCCCTTCTATGGACACTTTGTCAGTGGGAAACTGATGAATGATGTTCCAGCAAAGAAGACTAAAATGAAATGGGAAGACAGGTAGGAGAGGGTAAGGAGAGAGTAGTGTGTAGGAAGCCCAGAAGGAGAAAAGGAGGTCAATCATGCTATCAGCTTCAGAGGAGTCAAGGAGAGTTGTCCTGATAGCCTTCAGATTTAATAATTTAATTACTGATCAATTTAATAATTAAATTAACAATAGATAATTGGTCCTCTTGAGAGATGGTAGCTTCAGTCTCTGTCTTTCCCCATCAATGTACCATTAGCTCCTTTCAACTCAGGATTGGGCAGAAGCATATTAAGACATTGGAACAATTGTATGTAGTTATTTCTTGATAATAAAAAACAGAACCAAGAGACCCCAGAGAGAGTTGTAGAAGGAAGAAGAAGAAGAACTAGGAAGGTTGGTAAAACAATGAGCTAGAGTTCTTCCTGTCTCCATTGCCTGATAGACCTCATGGTGATTATATCAGAGTGTCCCAAACTTCTCCTAATTCCTTTTCCTGTCCAAGTGGTATTTGTATATGCCTTACAGCAGTATTGCTTGTCTTTGTACCCTTGTAGGTCATCACCCAAATACCCTGTACTGTATTTCTCCCCTTTGATTTCTACATTCATTTACTTGGCTATATGATTTCCGTAGTCAATGCTACTTCACTACCCCTTTTTTATGTATTTCATTCCTTTTCAATAAGGTATGTCCCTTGAGAGTCTAATTCCACTTGGGAATCTCATCCCCTCAAACTCTATTGGAACATAAGAGGTCAAATATCCTTCCTTTCATTAAAGTCTCTACCAAACATGTTTATATATGTTATTCCAGATACCATGGAGGCTGAGACTAGTGGATAGATTGAGCTCAGGACTTCTGAGCTGCAGTGGTCCAAGCTACTCATGTGTCTTCTGTGTTTGGTAGAAATATGCTGAGCCCCCAAGAGGATGGGAAGGAGGGATCCAGGCTGCATAAGGAGGAACAAGATTAGCCTGTGTCAGAAACAGAGCAGGTAAAAGCTCCTATGACATTTAGGAGTGAGACTCAGTCAGTGAATAATCACTGTATTACAATCTGGGCAAGATAAGGAGACTCAATCTCAAAAAATAAAATAAGATAACACAAAGAAAATAGAATATCTAATTCATTCCTATTGCTGCCCATATAATCACACTTCCTGCCTCATCAACAAAGAGTTGATTAAATTGATTATAAAATTTCTGGAAAATGCTTTGAGTTATCAGGCATCGAGAGGAAACTTTAGAATGGAGAGTCATTTATGGGATGAGAAAGAAAATCTATAATTAGACCAAGTCATTTACTTATGACTTGGACATATCTTTTCACAAAGGATTTACAGTGTGAAAGTGCTCTGCTTTGATGATTGAGTTTTCCTTGTTTTCTTCTTATTCTATAGCTCTCACCAATATTTCAGCCTTATGGGCTGACTTTGTACATCCCATGCAAGTTCAGGCTGGTGAGGTTACTTCTGTCCTGCCTTCTACAATAGATATCTTCTCTGGAAAAAAACCTACTCATTATTGTGGCATTCACTGTAGACATCATAAACTCATGATATGTTTCTTCTTATGTTTCTTGGCACAAGAGGGAAAAGAGAAATACCAAAGATGCCACAGAATGAGAGAGACTTAGCAAGACATTGCCTGACTTGGGGGCTTTCACATATGTCTTCCAGAAACCCTAGCTAGACCTTGCTGTAGTGACCTGTTTGGACACTAGGGGATGCAAGTGATTAAAGGTTAAAAGCTGGGATCCATCTATTAGCTGTAGGATGGTCCATCCAGATCAGAGAATGACCAGAGGGATATTTGAATGCAGTGGCAGCAGTTTAGAATGAACTGGCTTGAGTGTTATTGGCTTGGTGATATACAAATATAAACTTTACCTGCATCCAGAGTCAAGATTCATTAAAGGAAAGTATGATAAGCATGATCATTTTCAAACAAGTTTTCCAGGATAGATGATGCCCAAGTCTTTATTTACTGAGTTATCTTGAAATACAGGAACTGTTATTGTAGCAAAGGTGGTGGGTAGGGGTATGGGAATCAGAAAGGCACAAACTGAGAGAGGAATTACCTAGCTTAGACATTAGGAACATATGGTGTTCTGGTTAAAAAGATCTTTGAATACATTCTTCTGTGAAATAATGGAGTCTAATTCTTTGGAAACAATGAGACATCTTTCTTCCCCTATGTACCTTGGTTTCTCATTTTCTAGGGTGGTAGAAATGCCATCTCATTCATAGGCTTGTGGGTTGACTAAATGATTTTTTGATGACCCTTTAAGACATACTTTGAAGAGGAAGTTTAGGTGTCAGGGAAAGATAATCTATACTAAACTTACAAGCCTCCAAAAGAAACTCTCAATCATTGATTTCTATGCACCCTTGAAAATGCTTAAGGAGAAGTTGCTTCAGTCCATTAATAATGAGGATGGCCATAGGCTTTCCCCCAAAGACTTATAGGCTGCATTATGTAAAGAAAAAAAACACACCTTAATTTGGAATGCTGAGATTATGGAATTGATCCACCTCAATTAAGAGAATCGTTGAAGAAAATCTTGTCTCAGACCTAAGGTGAATGAATGATTTATTGCTTAAAACAAAAATGATGTGGCAGTACAAGGAGGATACTAAATATCATGCCTGTCCATTTACTCCCCAGTGACATCCCACATAGTGGGCACTTTCCTAGATTAGGATCACAGCCTTAGAGCTAAATGGAACCTCAGAGGTTCTCATTTTACATACAGGGAAACTGAGGCTCAGCCCAGAGAGATGAAGCGTTACACCCAAGTTTGCACCAGAAATAAGTGGTTGAGGTGGCATTTGAACCAGGGTCATCTTACACCAAATTTATTGCCACAGTGCCTGTCAGCCACCTTCTGGTATATCAGAATGGGCAGAAGAAGAAAGAATAAGGGATGTACTATAAAAATCAAACCACCTTGTTCTTTGTTTTCTTTCTCCTTCTGGGTACTTATGTTGCTGTGCATGGTTTTTATTGTCACTGGCAACAGAAAGGTCTTTTTCTGAGCATAAATGTGTACTTTCATTTTCCTCTCATGACAGCCCCAGTCAACCATTCTGGCTCCTAATGGCTCATTCTTCCCCAAAATTTGCTTTCAGGTTGAATAGTTAATAAAACTTTGGAGTTCGAGTTCTACTTGAAACCCTTATTACCTATGTGACCTGGGGCAAGTCACTTAAACTTCTCAATGCCTCAGTTTCCTCATCTGTAAAATGTTGGAATTGCACTTGATGATCTCTTGGGTCAATCAATTCATAAGAATTTAGTAAGTACCTGCTGTGTATCAGACACTGCTTAGACCTTGAGGGGACAACTACTTAGAGTAAAATAATCCCTACTCTCAAGGAACATACAAACTTGGAAGGAAGTTCTCTTCCAGCTCTAAATCTATGGTCTAAGAGTCCAAAGGAACCCTTCTTTTGTCTCCGTCCATAGATGACCCTGGTTGATCAGTTACCTCCATATAAGGTATTGCTTTCTTTCCTTTCAGTCACCATTTCGACCTCCCTTCTTTCTTAATTTTTTAGCTCACCTGAGATAGATGCCTCCTCTCATAGACCCACCCCTGATTACTGGTCTTAGGAGTCCTTACAATAATACTGTTTTACCTTATGCTTCAAATGCCACTTGATTGTTATTCAAATTCTCTCTTTCCCCCAGATCAGAGAAAGTACTTTATTTTGATTTGAAGGAAGTAGGAGACTTTTTACAATGGGTCTGCACCCTCCATAGTGGTGCCTATCAAGTGAGTGAAACAGTCATAACTGATTATTCCCTCTAGGCCAAGGGCATTTGGATCAGCCTCATCATTGCTTTTTGGAGGGACTCACTGCAGGTTGTTTTCTCAGCCTTGGATGGGGCATAAAGAAAGACTTTACTTGGGCCTTACTTTAATTATAAATCTAAGACTCGGGCGTAGGGAACCTTCAACCTCAAGGTCACACATGGCCTCAAGGCTGCAGGTTCCCCAAACCTTAACAGATGGTCCAGGCGAAAGAAAGGACTCAACATGTGGCAGAGTAATACTTTCAGTTTCTCTGAACTTACTTTGGTCTGTAGCCAATTAATGAATCAAGGAGTCTCTATTAAATGCCTTCTATGCGCCAGCCATTGTACTAGGTCACTGGGGATGCAAAGACAACATTGTAACAGTCCCTCAAAAAGCTTCCATTTTATTGAAGGAGACAACATGTACATGTCTGAATATATGCAAAATAGATACAAAATGAATAAAGGATCATTGGAGAGGGAGAAGGTAGTAACAGCGGGGGAAATCAGGAAGGGCTTCATGGGGTGCTTGGGCTGAGTTTTAAAGGAAAGCACCGAGTCTAAGAGGCAAAAGAAAGTGTGGAGAAAGTCCATCTAAGTTTGGGCACAGCCAAAGCAAAAACGTGGAGATGGGATTGAGTGTTGCATGTGAGAAACCCCAAGAAGAACATTTCAGCTAGAGAGCATGTGTGTTTGGACAGTTCGTATGAGGAAGAGTAATATACAAAAAATCTGAAAAGCTAGGCTGGGGCCAGATTTCCCCCCAAACCCATGTTGATCTATTTTGAATAGGCAGACTGGTCTGAAAGGTTGTGGGCAACTGCAAAGAGAAGAGTGAAATTCTCTCCAAATTTCTTCTGTTTATTTCTTCATTTCTCATGCGGCCCTAGGCTTAGCTACATGTTTGCAAATGGATGCTGCAGAGAGCAGGGCCACAGAAAGTAGCCTTTTGTACTGTCAGCCCTCATATGTGTGATCATCACTCATTCTTAATGGAAATTTCCAAATAGTGCAAAGCCCTGTAGTGCTTGTATAATCTATAAACAAAGCAAAGCAAGGTGACAAGACAAAGACTAAAAATGAAAGGGGAAAATAAAGGAGGAGGAGGACACGGTTTGGGACCATATGAATTCCTTGGTCTCGGGAGCTCCCAGTGGGTAAAATCCCTCCACTGTCACAGATCAGACCCGTTTTCACCTCTTAAAATCTTATATTGTTGTCCAGAAAACTGAGGCAGGTGAAGTGACTTGCCTGTGGTCACTTAGGCAGTTGATGTATTCAAGCTTGAGTCTGCCTACTCCATGGCATAATTACTATCTGCTCTACCATGATACCTTTCAGGATAATTAAGACATGAAATAAATCTCACATTGACTTGGTAGAGATGGAAAAGATCTCCCAACCTCTGAGCCTTTAAAAATAAAAGACAATTTAAGTAGCTATGTTTGGTCTTCCTTTTCCTTCACTCCAATGACATGAAGTGCCCCAAGGAAATTGGTCACTTTGGGAAGGCATAGTGGTGTAGATCATTTGGATTTAAAGGATCAGGGATGTTAATTTTGTGGGTCAAATGTAGCCGCTATACTCCTGAATGTAACCTGAATCAGATTAAAATGTAATTGGGAAATATTTAACAAAATAAATAAAACAGATAACATTACATCTTAAAGCTAAGTCAGTATGCAGACCAGGATACAGGAGTGAACACATGATGACAACTTATATTTATTACAATCATATTTTAAGGGTAGGTGTGCACTCAATAGGGGGAGGAGGAAAAATGAAAGGTTCTGTTGTTATTCTAGAACATACACAGAGAATGAACCTTGCTCAAACGGTGACCAGAGATGGACAGATTTATGAATAGTTTCTGAATGACACGCTTCAATCTCAGACACAAAGTTATGAAATGACCTAGCAGTGGATCTTTTAGAACAGAGAGAAATGATCTGAGATGCCATCTTTCTTTTGCTTATGTTGCTGGATAAGATTCTTAATCCCACGTTATTTCAAGGAGTTAAAACAAGACTTAAGATCTAAAGCATCTTACACCACATTTACAACTGCCAACTAATTGTGTGATGCTCCCAGGTGGGGAAAAAAATCTCTCTGCAATACAGAGTAAAATCATGCATTCCATAGATCTTGATGCTGGCCTGCAGCCTCAACCATTATTGTGGCCTTTTGATGAAGTTTATTTCATGGAGTCCCACCCCCAGTCCCAAACTCCAGGAATTGTAATGGAGGGAGGGATTGAGTCAGATATGACAGCCATTTAGAACATCAGGGAGTGACGGTTAATGTCAACTGGGCTGTCACTGAAGCAAGGTGGTTCTTTTATACCTCCCTAATTGACTTACTATTCTACTTACCATCTCTTCCAAACTTTTTCAGTGGATAGAGCACTTGACCTGGAATCAGAAAGACCTGAGTTCAAGTTCAGCCTCAGAGAACTAGCTGAATGACCCCGGGAAAGTCATTTAATCTCTGCCTCAGTTTATTCAACTAAAAAATGAAAATAATAAGCCTGTGTCTCCCAGGAGTGAAGATCCAATGCGATATTTTCAATAACTACTTAGCACAGTGTCTGCCACATACTAGACACTTAATAAGTTCTTATTTCCTTCCTTCATTCTTCCTTAAACTTTCCATGTTTCCCCCACCCCAGACCATCTCAGCTGAGAGCTCTGCCTCTTATTCCATTGAGGATACTCACTGAGAGCTTCCTCTTCTCCCCTCCCCCTTAACTCATATCTTCCAGGTGCCTTCTGCCATCCTCTTCTCCTTCATCCCTGTTTCACATGAAGAGGTGACCCTTGTTCTTGCCAAGGTAAATCTCTCTACATACACATTTGATCCCATTTGATCCTGTGGTGTTTTGTTGGTTTGGTTTGGATTTTTTAGCAGATTCCTTCCTGTATTTTCTCTATTCTTTATCCTCATTTCTCCCTGTCTACTGAAAGGCCAAGGTCTCCCACTGGAGCCATCTCGAGTCATCCTGACCTATGTCTGGCCACTGGACCCAGATGGCTCCAGAGAAGAAAGTGAGACTGGTGACTTTGCACAGCTCTGCCTCACTTAAATCCAATTCACTTACAAGTCAAGATGTCACCTTCTTGATATCATGGTCCTCTTTGAAAACAAACAACAAATTTGTACTGCCTGTAAATATGAATGCTCTCCCCTATCTTTACAAAACCCTCTCTTGATCCATCCCTCCTAGCTATCATCTCCTATTGCTCCTCCTTATTGTGACTGAACTCCATGAGGTGCCTCCATTTCCTTTCCTCCTACTCTTCTTAACTCTTTCCTCTGGCTTCCAGTCTCATCATTCAATGGAAATTTCCTCTCTCCCAAGTTATTAATGATCACTTAGCTGCCAAATCCAATGGCCTTTTCTCAACCCTCATGCTTCTTCACCTCTCTACAACTCTGATACTACTGATAACCCTCTTCTCCTTAATATTCTCTTCTGTAGGTTTT
The DNA here is from genome assembly GCA_028658325.1 of Potorous gilbertii. NCBI lineage: Eukaryota > Metazoa > Chordata > Mammalia > Diprotodontia > Potoroidae > Potorous > Potorous gilbertii. Next base: position 163,063 of record JAQQSK010003181.1, read on the forward strand.
CATGACATTAATCTCCTGATTTATTCCTATCTGTCTAAATACTCCTCAATTCCCTTTGCTGGATCTTCATCCAGGTCACGCCCATGAACTGTAGGTATCCCATGAGGCTCTGTCCTGGGCTCCCTTCTCCCTCTACACATTTCTTTGAGTGATCTCATCAGTTGCCATGGATTCAGTTATCATCTCTGTGCTGACGATTTTCAGTTCCATTTATCTAGCCCTACCCTTTCTGCTAACTTCCATTCTCTCATCTTCAGATGTCTATTTGATACCTCAAACTGGATATCCTATAAGATGTCTTAAATTCAGCCTTTCCCAAACTGAACTCATTATCTCTTCCCCTAAACCCTACTTCCATATTACTGTTGGGGGCACCACCATTGACCACCTAAGTATCATCTTTGACTTCTCACTGTCCCTCAGTGGAGTCCAGCACACATGTATCCAATTTATTGCCAGTGCCTACTGATTTTACCCTTGGAGCATCTCATATAGTCACTCCCTTCTCTCCTCTGATACTGCTACTACCCTGGTGCAGGCTCTCACCCTTTAATACCTGGATTATTGCAATAGCCCTTGTAGGACTGTGAGCTTGATTTCAATTCTTAGCAAAATTCTAGAACATCTTAAAGGGACTGTCAGTGAAAATTTAGAAAAGGAAGATGGTAATCACAAAAAGCCAGACTAGCTTCATCAAGAACTCATCATGACAGACTGACCTCATTTCCTTTTTGTGATGGGGTTGAGATAATATCTCAGGATGGTTTAGATATCATTTACCTGGATTCTGACAAATCATTTAAGAGTTTTGTTGACTTAAAGAGTAGATTTTTAAGGAAACAGTGTCATATTGGGAAAAATTCTGTTGTAGCATAACTGACCTGGGCTGAAGCTTCCAGGACTAGATCACTTCTCTTATGCCAAGTGGTAACATGTTACAGCTCCTTGTTAGGGTTTTCTTATTCTGTGTTGCTCACCCAACAATGATGTACAGATAACAATCCCCATACATTTTTTTGCAAAAGTTGTCATCAGGCACAAATCATCTAATTAATACCCATCTCTGTGAGGTTTAATGCAGTTTAATACAATATGATGTAGGCTAATGTTTGATGTACCAGGTTTTTTTTTGGTTTCTTTATTTGGGTTTTTTTTGGGGGGGGGACATTTTAAAAGTAGAAGTAACCATCTGAAGGTTTAGTATTTGAAGTTCTCCTACTTGACAGTGGGGCATTTTGGCTTAATTTAGTCCAGGTTCTCAGCAGTTAGGTGGTGCAGTGGGCAGAACACTGGACTTGGGATCAGGAAGACTCATCTTTCTGAGTTCAAATCCAGCCTCAGACACTTAGTAGCTGTGTGACCCTGGGCAAGTCACTTAACTCTGTTTTCATCAGTTCTTCACTTTTAAAATGATCCAGAGAAGGAAATGGCAAACTCTAGTGTCTTTGCCAAGAAAATCCCAAATGGAGTCACAGTCAAACATGACCCAAAAATGACTGAACAACAACAGAGGTCCCAGCTCTATCCCAAGTCAATGGCAGCATTGGTGCTAGAAAGGACCTGTATAGTAACTCTGCAGTGTGTCCCCATAATCAAGTGAGAGTACTGTCTGGAGCACAACAACATTCTCCCTACCATCATGAGTAAGTGCTAGCTGAGTTCCATTTCCTTATAAGAGCATGTGTAAGAACTGAAGAATGCATACCCCAACTGAGCTGAGCATTAATCTGTCAGCAACTTAAATGTGTTTAGGATAGCAAGATGGAAATATGCAATATAGCAATGTACTCAAGAGCAGATGGCCCTTGTAAAGCTGGGCTGGTTCAAAGGAGCTTGAGCCTTTTATCAACGGCCTTGGGTTAAGCCTGGTATTGACTTTTATAAGTGTAGGCTCTCAAGAAGGTCTCAGTGAACATTTTTCTAGAAAAGGTGTAACCTCCCAATCTTCCCCCCAATACCACATGCTCATATACAACTTAATATGAAAATCTATTCAAAATTCTCTGTAGCATGCAGATTCTTTTATCTGAAAAGAGACAAAGGGTGAAAAGGCACAGCAGTTGTAAGAGGAAGATAAAATAATAACATCTAATTTTAATCCTCCTTAGTAACAACTTTATATATGGCTTAGTGAACCATGCTAGAGATAATAGTGTGTCAATATTCCAATAGGTTAGTACATTCATCAATGTGTACCTTTTTTTTATGATGCTTAATCCTACATCTACCTGGCTCATCACCAGCAGGGTTACCACTTTGGCATGAATTCTCTGGCTATGACAACCCATAAAACAAAAGGAGAGGGTACCATTACATCAGCACTATATCCTCATCTTACCTGTATGCCTTCTTTCAGAGAGTATGGGTGATTCCCCTTCTTTGATTTTTGTCCAATTAAGCCCTGGGACCTTCCTGGCTTAGTGACCCTGAGCAAGTCATTTAACCTCTGCTTCGGTTTACTCAGCTGTAAAATCGGGCTAACAATAGTGTCTACCTCAAAAGGTTGTTCTGAGATAATACTGGCAAACTCTAGTTTAGTACAGTGGCTGGAACACAGTAAGTGCTTTCTTCTCCCTCTTCCTTTCTTTACTAGAAGCTGGTTTCACCTAAGGCTGTAAAGTCACATTCATGTGTGACTATGAAAAGACACTCATTGTATTCCAGTTCAATCAGATCTAATATACAGACAACAGAGATTTGGAAGGAACATTAAATTTGATGCCAGAAGACCTGAATTTAAGACCCAGCTCTAACCATTTGGTCAAAGGAATTTTAGAAATTTCTTCTTTGGATCCTATTACTTACCTCTTCCATAAATTTATGTTCCTGCAATACCGGACTACTTGCAATTACTTCAACACGAACTCTATTCCCTGTCTTTGTATCTTTGTACCCACATCTGGGAACGTTCTGCCCTGTGACTGCTACCTCTTAATTTCCCTGATTTCACCTCAGTTTAAATTCCACCTACTCCAAGAGGCCTTTCTTAGTTCCTTAAGCTTCTAACAACTTTGCTTGTCAGAGAACCTCCTCTCTACTCTTTATATATCTTGTACCTATATTGTTATTAAGTCATTTTTCAGTCGTGTCCAACTCTCTATGACCCCATTTGGGGTTTTCTTAACAAAGATACTGGAGTGGTTTGCCATTTCCTTTTACAGATGAGGAAACTGAGGCAAACAGGGTTAAGTGACTTGCCCAGGGTCACACAGCTAGGAAGTATATGAGGCCAGATTTGAACTTGAGGCCAACACACTTTCCACTGTGCCACCTATCTGACCCAATAGGATGCTGGAGTCATGCTTAAAAAGTTGTTCAGAAAAAAAATAACAGATTGAATTCAGGAAGATAAGTCTTCTTGATTTCAAGCCCAGTACTCTAGCTGCCTTGTATCTGTATCTAGTTAGTTTTTACATGGCATCTCCTCCATTAGGATATAAGTTTCTGGAGATCAGAAAATGTCTTTTTTCTTTTCTTTTTGTTCCTGGACTTAGAACAGTACTTGCCACATAGTTAGAGCTTAATAAATGTTTGTTGACTTGACAGATGGCTACTGGGGCTCAGAAACTTCCTTTTCCTAAGAAAAAAGTGCCTCAATGGGACTTAGCAGTGCTGCTGGACAAGACTCTTAGTCCTGTGGGATAGATGTGTTGTGTGGAGGAAGGAATTGTATGTTGCATGTGAGCTGGTATTGCTGGAACATAGAATTTATGGAGGACCTAAGCCTGAAAGCATAATGTCCGGAAGAAGGAAATTTCTAAAATTTCTTTGGTAGTAAAGATGGGACTTCCCATTCTAATGCAGGGGAGGGGGGAATTTTGAAAAAACCAAAAAGTAGAATGGAAGCATTAAAGTGGAAGAAACACGAAAACATAAGATTTGTCATGCTAGAAAAATGATATGCTGGAATGGAAAGGACAATGGATCAGGCGACGTAATTTCTAGATTCTGGCTCAGCCGCTAATCTGCTATATGATCTAAAGTAAGCTACCATAAATTGAGAGAACTGACCTAGATGTTCCCCAAGGAAACTTCAAGCTCTCTGGGAGGGTCCTCCCCATTATCCATCCATGTTGGAATTGCCACTAACAGGTACTGTGGATCATGTTAGCCATCTTTTCTCTTAGCAGCTGCAGGTTGAAAGATGTGCCCTCAAATGTCCTACTTTTCTATACTCACCCCTTATGGAGTTGATATCCATGAAATTTTCTAAACCATTTGAGAAATTATTTGTATTTTCAGTCTCTGCCCCTCTCTTTTATGCTAGAGAGATTTGGAGCACAACATGTGAAGTGGGGTTTCCTTTTTGTCTGTTCTGAAGTTGAATCTTCTGTGTGAATCTCCTCATTGATATATTCCAAAGCCATGATCACATGGGTAATTTTATAGACATCACAGCATAACGGATAAGCAAAGGAGCCAAGCATTTATTAAGTATCACTATGAGCCATGCACTGTGCTGAATGCTTTACAAATTTTATCTCCTGATCCTCACAATAACCCTGAGAGGGAGGTGCTGTCATCATCTCCATTTTACAGTAGAGGAAATGGAGGCAAAAGGGTGAAATGTTGCCCAGGATCACTCAAGTAGTATTTGTCTGAGGCCAGACTTGAACTCAAGCATTCCTTGATCTAGGTCCAGGGTTCAATCCACTGCATCACCTAGCTGCCTAGTACAGGATACAGTGCCAAGAAGATCAGCGTTTAAAATTCAACTTAAGATACCTACTAACTTTTTGACCGTAGGCTGGCACTTAAACCCTCTGAGGCTTAGTTTCCTCAGCTAAAAAAATGAGGATAACTATACTTACTTCCCAGAGCTCTTGAGAGAGATAGTGTCTTTTGAAGCACTTGCAAACCTTAAATGTGAGTTATTGTTATTGCCACATCTGCTTTTGGCTTTCCTAGGGGCAAGATGATGTGAAAAAGGCAATGTAGCTCAGTGAGAAGAGTAATGGACTGAAACTCAAGAGACCTGAGTTCTAGACCAAGATCTATCACTGGCTAGTTGTATGATTTGGGATCAGTCAACACACTTCTCTGGGCCTGTGTCCTCATCTTTAAAGTTAGAGCTCTAAATTTTTTTACCTAGTCTTAAAAGTCTTTTAAGAACAAGGAGTCAGTAGCTGGACATTGTAGCTTATGCTTGTGGTTTTTGATGCCAGGAAGGCTGAGCCTAGTGGATGACTTGAGCTGGGAGTTTCTGACCTATAGTGGATTAAGCTGATTGGGTGTCCACTAAGGAGGAAAAAAGCAGCCCTGGTTAGAGGCAGAGGAGAGCAAAGTTCCTGATCTCAGTGGTGAGATCGTATCTATGAGTGGCTGCTACACTTCCACCCCGGGCAAGATGAGGAGATCAAGTAGAGAGACAGACTGAGAGAGAATGAGGGAGGGAGGGAAGGAAGGAAGGAAGGAAGGAAGGAAGGAAGGAAAGAAGGAAGGAAGGAAAAGTGATACAGTCTTTCCCCCATTCCTATGCCTATACCCTAAATACCACTTTAGATATTCTTTATGTATCTTCCTCAATTTTTTGTCGAGATTCAATGACAAGAAACTCAAATATCATGAATGGTATGCAAGGGTATGATAAAAGATCATAGACTTAGAACTTAAATGTCTAGTCCAACCCCATAATTTTTTAGATGAAGCACTAATGTTGCTGATTGTTTCCAGTCCCCTCCAAATAGCACCCAGCATATTGTCAGCCCTTTTAGTGACTCAGTTACTTTGAACCAAGTTTATTGTTATCCTTGAGCAGTCAAGAGAAAATAATGGCCCTAGCATGACAGAAGCCCTTCCCCCAATGCCCCCCTCCCCAACACCACTATGGCAAAATTATGGCCCACTGGATCATGATCAGACTATTAGAACTAAAAAGTTCACATTTAGCCATTCTTTTCACTTTACACATTCAGAAACTGAAAGGGTAAGTGATTGCTCAAGGCTACACAGATCTGGAATTTGCACTGTCTTCTGACTTCAGATCATAAGAAGACACAGACAAGGACTGAAGGGGTTGGGTGAATATGGAAAGTCTGTGATCTGCATGTTGAAGGAAGTGAATTTTCACAATGATAAAATCACAGATAAATTTGAGTACCATAAATCAGAATCCTAGGAGAACAGTCTACACAGAGGTGTCAGAAACTCAACACTCCCAACTGCCGCTGAAACTTGATTAAAATGTAATTGGGAAATATTTAAGAAAATAAATAGAAATACAGTAAAACATAGATTGTATAATATTATAAAAATGTCACTATATAGGCTGCAGGAATCCATATGTATGGATTAGTGGCTTCCATTTCTATTTGAGTTTGATACCATTGACCAACAGTACCCTTCATCCAATGCCTTAACAGAAGGCCCTACCCTATTTTAAACTTCCTCCATCAATCAAACAAACATTTATTAAGCACTCACCAAGTATGAGGCACTGTGCTAAACTCTGGGAACACAAAAGGAGGCAAAAGAAAGTCCCTAACCTCAAGGAGCTTATAATCTAAGGAACAAGATAATATACAAAAAAACATATTGGAAGCAAGCTATATACAGTATATATAGGAAATAATTAACAGAGGGGAGGCACTAGAATTAAGAGGCAAATCAAACAACTCCATTACTTAAAATGCCAAACCAGAATAATAAATTTAGGTTCATCCATGCCCTCATCCCTGTCCACATTATGGCAGAAGTATTAATAGGCCATGCGGTGGTAAAACGGAAACTTGAAGGAAAAAAAGGAAGTCATCTTGACAATCCTCTAAGTAGATCATTAACTTTGGGTTCTTGAAGAACCCCTCAAGATGGCTTTCAATTGAAATTTCATGATCCTTTTGGTTTTCCCTTCTCTATACTGTAATAATAGAAATCCAGAGACTGCAAATATATACATATGTATTTATATAAAAATATGTATGTGTTATATACAGATATATAAAATCCTCTTTTCTCTATTTTTAATGACTTTCATTAAAGATGTGTGTGTGTGTGTCCGTGTGCATGTGTGCACTTACACATGTGCATGCCCAAGGTCACTTATAAAGCAACAGACATGAGCAAACAGTTGTGTCAGGAAACATATTGTCTTAATGTTTCTGGTCTCTGTGGGGAGAGCTGGCAAATTTTCAAAGCAGGCCATTTTCCATGTCCTATATTTTTTAGTGCCCTTTCCACCACATTGTTCGGAGCCTGTCTGCTTAGAAATCTTTGGCAATATCATCATTGTTGACTGATACCTTATTATTTTCTAGCTATTTGGAAGGTGGGGAAAGCCATAAAAACATATGTACTGCCTCTATCCTTAGCCAGAATAATAGGTCTCAGAAAAAAAAAAAAGGGAAGGAAAGGGTCTTGTGACTGTATATCAAAAATAACTTTCTCTCGTTAACAGAGACAAGTGGGGCAGTGGATAGAGCTCTGGACCTGGTATTAGGAAGATCCTGAGTTCGAATCCAGCCTCGCTTTCTAGTTCTGTGACCCTGGACAAGTCGCTTCGTCTCTATCTGACTCAATTTCCTCATCTGTAAAATGGGGATAGTAACAGCATTTATCCGCCAAGGTGGTTGTAATGATAAAATGAGATAATATTTGTAAAGCATTTTATAAATCCCAAAGAGCTTTATTAATCAATATATTAATTATTATTAATTATAATATAGTGATTATATTACTTATAATGATATATTATTAATGACAGTATTAATTAATACTATTTTGATACCTTAAAAGGGGACAGCCATAGTGACCACCCGGTGACTACTAATAGAGCTCAGCGAATGAATAAAAAGTAACTTTTGTCTGTGGCTCCTAGAGAATGCTGAGGAGAAGCCTGATTACAGATTATTAAAAGAAGAAAGGTAATTATGTGACTAGACTGAAAGTAATAGAAAAAACAGAGCTTTCCTGAGGCCCTTCAGACTTGTCCTCTTCTCCATCTGTCTCTTGAGAGAAAGTAGAAAACACCTAGACAAAGACCAGCGCTCCTCTCTCTCATTTTGCTATGTTTGGAGTGGGGGGATCTCTGGGGCCTTGTGGCTCTGTAGGACTCGAGGAGAAGTAACTTAATTCCAACTTATTTGTAAGAATGCTTCTGTGTCTGTCATTAGAGTTATTGTTAAGAATTATATCTTCAACTCAAAAGTCATTTTTTGTGTATTTGCATGTTTGTACTGAGCCAGAAATTTTCCCCAAAGTCTATGTGATTTTTAGGTTTCCTTTAAGTTTCACTTTCTTCCTCTCCCCGCTCCCTCTCCCTCTCTGTCTCCTCCCTCTTCCTATTTCCTATCCCTCTTGTGCTCTGGCTCTTCAAGGGGCTCAGCCCCTGAAAGAATTATTTATTCCTTTCAGTATTTCAGTATGGTGCCATTAGATACATATACTCAATTCTAGCATGTATGGATTCAAAACTACCCCACCCAGACGGGGTCCCCAGAAAAAAGGGCTATTCTGCACCTCCAGAATTCTAGGTGTAACCCTAAAGGACCATGGGAATTGTATCCCCTATGAACCCCTATCCTGTTCCCCAATGTCATTCACCCAATTAATATTTTCTCAATATCATCAGTACTAGTGATTAGTTCTCCCATGTTAATTTATCCATTGATAATTCCAACAAAAATCGATTAGCTTTTACAAAAGGATATTTAATGGAAAGACGTATCAAGACTTAAAGTGCAGAAAACAAAAACAAACAAAAAAATCTTCCCAAACTGGGTGTCCATTCTCCCCTATCAGCTTGGGGAGAGTGGGCTGAAACTTAAGATAGTGGCTAAAAAAATGTTCCTTCCATTTCACTTCTGAGTATGGCACAGCCAATGGACAAGTTCCTTCCTTGCTTTGCAGTGCAGGGTGTCTCAGCTGCAGGGTCAACATATTCCTGGATTACATTAAGCAGATCACTCCTTAGGGTTGTGCTGGCTCACCAGGATCAATAACTAGAGCCACAGCAGAATTTGTTGTGGATTCCTATTGCTGGTCCTCCAATGGCTTTTCTAACCTTTGAATGCTTACAAGGTCATTTGTGGCACCCATTTATCTAGGTTCAAAGAATATATGGTGACCAGGTAGAAGAGGGGCTGCCTCATTTAGAAGTTTACAGCTATTCTAATGGTATCAGGGAGAAAGAGAGAGAAAGAGATCTAGATCCTCCATTGGAGTATTTTGTATGAACTCTAAGCTCAGCAGTCCATTAAAAGGCAGTAAGAAGACAGCAAAAAATCACTACATATGTTCTGAAGTGTTGGGATGGACACTATTAGAATTATCTCATATTTCTGGAACCAGGGTCCCTGAGCCTCCACATAGATATGTAGCAGGAAGAGAACATTGGTTCTCCTCCAAGGATTAAGCCCCTTTGTCTAATCTCCCATTTATGTCATATAGCATCTCTCTTTAACATGTCTATCTTTACCGTTGTTTTTCTCTAAGATCATGATTGCTACCCCTGCTTTTTTGGCTTCAGTGGAAACATAATAGATTCTTTTCTAACCCTTCATTTTAACTCTGATGAATCTTTATGTTTTACATGTGTTTCTTGTAAACAACAAATTGTTGGGTTTTCTTTCTGATTCATTTTGCTTCCCTCCTCCATTTTATGGGCTGGTTCATCCCATTCATATTCATGATTTTGATTGTTAGGTTTCTTTTTCCCTTCCATCATACCCTATTATAATGTTTCTTCTCTTTGCCTCCCACTGTATTTTTTAAGAAAAAGGAGAAGGGGTTGGGGGGAAAAGAGTGAAATCAACACTAGTTATTTTTTCGTGGAACAGTGTGATCCCAAGCTTCAGGGAGAGTCAGTTATATCCCCAAATTCTACTATGGAATACCACCCCACCCCCAAACCTTACCTTCATTCTCTTGGAATGGAGCTCTTGGATGCTCAGGGATCTTCACTGTAATCTACACCAAGTCTTCATTCCTAAGCAATACTCCATTTTCTAGATTTTTTTCTGACTCCTAACCACAACCCCAAACTTTAATCTGTGTGCCATGCCTATGGTCTTTGCTATGTAACTGAATAACTAAACCCATGAATCATTTCCTGATAAGATGTGAATAGATAAAATTGAGTTACTCACCAACATATTTGCATTTTTTTCTGAGTTTTTCAAAACCTTAATGAAAAGAATTTCTCCTGGTAAGAGGTGACATGTCTGGTAAATGATAAATGCCGACATTAGCATGCCATTACCACCTGGATAGTAACAACCAACATTTGTGTAGCATTTTAAGGTCTGCCAAGCGCTTCACAAATATTATCTCATTTTGTCCTTATGACATCGCTGGGAGGTAGGTGCTGTTATGATCTCCATTTTATAGGTGAAGAATCGGTGGCTGAAAAGAGGTTAAGAGACTTGCCCAGGGTCACATAGCCTGTAAGGTCTCTAAATCAGGATTCAAACTGAGGTCTTTCAGATTCCCAAGTCCATATTCCTTATGCCTCCTCACTGGACACAAGTAGTCACTTTCATATATGGTTTTTAGTGGACTGTAATCTTGACTGTAGCTTGAGGGCAGCAGTTGCCCAACCACCTCTCAACAAATTGTAACATGCTGATTATCAGTGTGGGAGAAAAGGGTTATGTCACAGAGGGATTTTTTTATTTTTATTTTTACATTTCAAATGATATCACTTAGTTGAGCCAGCCCTAACCATGGAACCAGAGGGTGATCTCTAATTGAGCCCAGCATTTTCTCAGGGTTTTAAAAAAATGCCTTTGATGATTTACAGCATCTGCCCAGTAGAGGCGGCTGGTGATGCTGCTATGGATATGCAGGGGGCCTACTCAGGAGACAGATCCACAGGCAGGTTGCACACCCACTTTAAGACAGCAGAGAAGGAAAAAAGCAACTTGTGTTATCTTGTTTGTTGGCTTGGTAAGGCTGGCTTGTCTTCTGCTATTCATTGCTTAGTCATTTGTGAGGTTGAATTTCAAATATTTCAGAGGACGGGTACCCACAATTTGCCCTGAAAAAAAAAGCCCATCCAACCATTTAACATAGCCTAGAATTAGATAGCTAGCTGGAGTAGTTACTGGAAGGTTTCTTCACCTGGGCCCTCAAGAGCTGCAGCCTGGGAGGCTAAATGGTTAGATGGTTAAAAGTGCCCCCTCCCCCAGGAGAAACAAATAACACTAGAAAAAACATGCCAAGGAAAATTTGTTGTTATGGACCAGTAGGTAACAGATGCTTAAAAAAAATGGTGTGCTGAGGTGAGGGGGGTGGTTTGCAGGGGTCTTCATTTGCATATCTTTTTTTTTAATTGGCCAGAGACCATCTTGAGGTTTGAGCAACCTTTTTTTCACCCAGCAACCAACTGTGAAGCTCCAGTTGGTGTGTCATATTATAAAGTATAATGCATTGTGTTCAGCTATGTGTGAAGGTAGGCGCTGATGCTAGGGGTCTCACCTTGAAAGAGATGTGAATCTGAGGAGATCCAGAAGAAGACAATACTATTATAGGAGGTCCTGCATTTACCTTCATGGTCAGAATTGGAATCATTTGTTCAGGACTGATGACTCAGAAAGGACAGAGCTTATCCAGGACCTGCTTAAAAATAAAAAAAAGAAAGACTTTCTACTTTTCTCTCACTCATTCTTATTTTGTGGATTGGATTTTTTTATTATAGTCTTTCTATATTCCCTGACTAGATAGATAGATAGATGGATAGATAGACACATATATGTAATAATAGATTATTAATATAAAAATGTTATATTATAGTTATAGATAATATATTGTTACAATATATTATACTATATCATAATGTAATTATATTTTACATATAATATATATTATATATATATATATATATATATATATATATATATATATATATATATATATTGCCTACCTGTCAAGTTTATCTGTAATAGCTGGAATTTACATAGCATGATAATATTTCATTTATTATCACAACAACTCTGGGAGGTAGATGTTATTACCTCCATTTTACAGGTGACAAAGCTGAAGCACGCAGGAGTTATATGACTTGCGTTAAACAACTATTAACTGTTCAAGGTCAGATTTGATCTCAGATCTACCTGATTCTAGGTCCAACGCTCTATCCCCTGAGCTGCCTGGCTCTATGGCAGATATCCAAGTCAATGGCTTTTAGATTGGTGAGCCAAGCTATGTAATTTGCAGAGGGATCCTTTTATAACTAGTCACAACATTCGCAGTTTTGCCTTTTAAAGATAAGAGCAATCAGAGTTATGTAAACAGATCTTCCCACTGGGGTCCAGACAAGAATCCTCTCTGGTGTGCCTTTGTATTACACACAACACAAGTAGCTTTTCTAATTGGGAGGGTGGGGGATCGTTTTAAGTTATTCCTGTTGTTTTTCCTTTCCTTGGAAATTGTGCCAGGAGACCTGTAGTGGCTGATTCCCGCTCAATAAGTGTTTTTTTTACTATCCAAAGTGGAGGGGAGAATCAGGTATAATGGTTAGAGAGTCAGCCTTAAACTGAAGAAGATCCAAGTTCAAGTTTTTCTTTTCACTCTTGCTGGTTGGAGACACAGGACACTGCACTTAATCTCTCAGTGTCTCAGGAAATGCTTTAAAACTTTAAATTGCAGAACAGATACTGATCTCTGGTGGTAGAAGGAGTTTTCTTACCTGGAGTTTCCCTGAGCTTAATGAAAGTACAGGTCTGCTCCAACCCTGACCTACAGTTGGCATTTACCTTAATAGGAATTCAACTAACAGATCTTTTTTTGGGAGGGGGGCATTGAGGGAGGGAGAGAGAGATTAAAATTCTAATGCAGGTTCTCCAGTCCTGTGATAGAGGATAGGACCAGAATCTATGATTTCATAGATATAGAGTAATGCCAGGTAAGAAAACTGCCTAAGTAGGATGTCCCTTTCTCTACAATGTGCAGTTTTAGAGAACTGTCAGCTCTCCATTTACTGCATCGTTCCCTTTCCTCCAAAAATTGAATAATGTAGAAATTCCATCTACCATTCCACTCATTAAATGTGTGCCCTGCAGTGAGCTTGACTAAGATGGGAAATGTGAATCTGCTCTTTCTTTACTTGGTCTTAGTTCCCCCATATACTTCAGCGGCATAAGCAGCATCTTTCTGCACTGAGTAATGTCAGAATTTCCTTTTCATCATATTCATGATGAGTCTATTCATTCTGCAGAGTCTGATAGATGTAATGAGAGGTACAGCATCCATCAACTTTCCTAGTATCCTGAGTCAGCTAGAAGGTTCCTTCTGTGTTCCCTTGGATTTTCTTGTGTCTTCTCTTGATAAATGGAAGCAGGAAGAAGAAATAGTTATGTGGGGGTGTGATAACCTGTGTAATCACACTTCTGTATGAAACCCTCTCAAAAATATTTTCCCCTAATCATTAGTTTTCCTTCCAGGTAAATTTTGACCTTTTTTTGTTTTCTTCTGTTTAAGTAGAAGTCTTGGTTCCTTCCTCTGTCCTGAGTAATAACTTAACTATCAATTTTTTTTTCATTTTCTCACATTTCTTCAGTAGTCTCTGTCCCCCTATCTCTCTGTCTCTCTCTGTTTCTCTGTCTGTCTGTCTGCCTCTCTCTCTCTCCCTCTCTCTCTCTCTCTCTCCCTCTCTCTCTCTGTCTGTCTCTCTCTCTCTCTCTCTCTCTCTCTCTCTCTCTCTCTCTCTCACACACACACACACACACACACACACACACACACACACACACATACACACAATTTGGTTTTGGTGCCGAACTCGGTAAGGAGTGATCACAGTCCAAATATTATTAAAACATTTGCTCACAACATAAACCCTCTTTACCATTGACCCCAAACTGATCCATGTGCTTATTTCCTTCTCTTTCTTTTTTAATGTACCACCACCAGGGATAGGTGAAAGAGAAGTGAGAAAGAGAGGGAATGGGGAGGAATCCAGGAGACATGCTACAAGCCACAGTAAGAGTGATTAGCTGGCTATTTTGAAAAATGAAATTTGCATCCAGTTGTTACCATAGCTACCTTCTCAGATTCCTATGCGCTCTGATAGAGAGCCCCTTATTTGAAAGATACTCCAATCCATTCCAAAGTACCTCTGTTTAAAGATTCTGTATGGTACTTTATGGGCAATGATGTGGTGTAATAGACAGAATTCTGGAATCAGAAAGATTTGCGTTCACATTTGACCTCAGACACTTACTATCTGTGTGACTCGGCAAGTCACTTAACCCTGTTCCCTTCGGTCTCCTCATCTTTAAAATGAGGTGAAGAAAGACATGGAAAACCACTCCAGTATCTTTGCCAAGAGAAAACCAAATGGGATCACAAAGAGTCAAACACAACTGAAATGATTTAACAACAGTAGCAACAGTGGTACTTTATGGATGGATTTAAGAGATTTTCAAGGAGAAGGTTGACTACATCCCAATTTAGCCTTTTGCAGCTCCTTTAACTTCTGACTCCCCTTGTAAGATGTTATTCCACTCTACATGTAAAGCATTTTACTTTACAAATAGAGAGATTGAAAAGAAAAGTAGTCTTGGTCCTCAATGAGATTACATGGGGTTGGGAATGGAGGTACAACATATGCACAGATAGGGATATACAAGATATCCTTATATGTTGGGTTTGGAGAAGGAAAGAGTATTAACAATTGTGGAGGGTCAAGAAAGGCTTTGAGAAGGGAATGACACCTAAGCTGAGCTTTGAAAGTAACCTTGGAGAAAGCAGTTTCACTTGATTGATGAAGCTGGAAGACATATTGCCAGGGTTGTTAAACCACAGGAGATGGGAAAATTAAGACAATTAGTGTAGATGACTCTTCTTAGCAGTTTAGCCATGAACAAGAGACTGATTGCTTGAAGAAATGACAGGTACAGCTGAAACTTTTTGAAGTGTAAAAAAGACCTGCTCATGATAGAAGAAAGCAAAGGAAAAGCCAGCGGAAAAGGAAATATCAAATAAAATAGAAAGAGGGCAAAGAATCAAGGATACAAATAGAAGCATTAGCCTTGTCAAAGAGAAAGGGCAACCTCTTCCTCAAAACTTGAAACCAGGGAAATGAAAAGAGTAATATAGAGAGGTTTAAAGGTTTGGAATGAGAGAAAAGAGGGTTCACAATGAATGACCTCTGTCTATTTCATTAAAGTAGGGCGCTAGATCACCTACTACAAGAGATAGTGAAAGATCACCGAGAAGAGAGAGAAGAGGTTTAAAATGGCTGCTGCAGAAGGTATACTCAATGAGGGAAAAGTAACACAATTGCTATGGAGTATTAAATAATCCAACTGAGATAGATAACTTAAATTTTAGAAGATTCAGTCAGCATATGATTTTCCCCAGTAATATGAGGAAAGGCAAAGAAGGCAGATGGTGATGGTAAGTAAACAAGGATTGAGATTTAATGAGATGTGAGTGGTAGTCAGATGAAGAAGTAAGGGATCCAGGGACAGAGATGAGTCTTGAGTTTAACTAATCAATCACAAATTCAAGATTGGGAAGGAAGACCACAACAGAAGTGATGATGGACAAACAGAATGGGAGAGGCAAAGAAGTGGAAGTCACAGTGAGGATGAAAAATAGGTTTAGAAGGAGTTAGGCACAGGTAAAAAAGAAAGAGTAAGGGATTTTGATCAGAGGGGACTTTCAGAGTTCAAGATCGTTGAGGTATCTAATCATATTCATGGGTGATAATGCAATTTAAGATGTGATCATTCCTATTGGTGGCTGAGATGGAATGAAGGTTATGAGAGGTGAGAGAATTGATGAATTGGGAGGCCAAGGTATTGAGAAGGTATCAGGATAGCCAGGGGTGAGGAACCTGTCACAGGTTACCCACTCTTGCAGAATATACTGTTGTTGTTCAGGCATTTCCAACGCATCATGACCCCATTTGGGGTTCACTTGGTGAAGATACTGAAGTAGTTTGCTATTTCCTTCTCCAGCTCACTTTACAGATGAGGAAACTGAGGAAGCAGGGTTAAATGAGTTGCCTAGGGTTGCGTAGCCAGTAAGCGAGGCTAGATTTGAACTTAGGAAGGGACTCTTCCTGACTTTAGCCCAGCACTCTATCCATTGTGCAACCTAACTGCCCTATATCAATGTCTATCTCTATATCTTTATGTATGTATTTATATGTATATATACATACATATATGTGTATGTGTACATACATAAATTTGTGTGTGTATATGTATATATGTATGTGTGTATATACACACATATACATACACACACACAAACATCTCTAAGTATAAAGATTGAAGAAGAAGATTATGTACCAGACACTGAACTCCTGGAGGAATGAAATTTTAAGAATGAATCAGAGGCCATAGATCATGATGACAAGCGTTTGGACCATGAAATATAGATTAATGGAGTGATGCTCACAAAAAGAGATACTGCTGAGTGATGTGGGCAAATTGATGGCTTAGATGTGACAGTGAACAGCAAGAGACTGCCTACTCCTCCTGGATCAGTGTGTCAAGGACATGAAAGAAGTATTGAGTCCTGGAGAAGGTAGCCAGTGAGTCTTCTGGAGAGAGTCAATATTCCATGGGTGAAAGAAGATGGAAAGAATCTGAGGTCTAGAAGGGAAGGATGTTAAAGATAGAATGAGGTTTTCAGAAGCCATAATGGACGGCAAGGGAGACAGGTAATGGAAAGGTGAACGTTAATGTGGAAGGGGAAGAGGAAATGGAGAGTATTAGAAGTGAAAAGGGGTTTTCACCTCAGCAGATAATGATGACTGAATTACAGTGAACACTAGCAGAGCTTGCAAACTAAAGAAGGATTAGAATGAATCACTTTACACAGACAATTTTTCTGTGAGGCGATGAATAAATGAATGAATGGTGGATGGATGAATAGACAAATGAATGAAGCATTTTAAGTGCTTACTATGTATGAAATACTGTGCTAAACACTAAAAATAAAGATAGAAACATAAGACAACCACGCTAACTCTACAGCTTTCAATTTTCACATTTCTGATTTTCCTAGTTTGGCGCACTTTATATAGTTAAGTCAAGAAGTATTTAAGCACATGTGCTGGAAAGGGCTTTTAGAGTTATATACTTAAAGTTCAAGTTATATACTTGAAGAACAACCTTGTAGACTGTGTAGATCTTAGCTCCTGGTAAACTCATCCATCTCAAATGTAATTTTTGGTAGGAAGCCTGTGAATTGCTTCTACCTAAGGGCCATATGGGTAAAAGGAAATGAGAGCTTGGGTCTAAAAAACATTCAGATCCTGTTCTCTTGATTCCAGCTTTCATTTGCAATGGCTGATTGCTCAAGATGCTGTGAGTTTGCAGCTGTGGGGCTACTCACATCTAAAGTTAGAATGACCTATATTCTTCACTATTTGGTTCCTGCATTCCCCAGCCCAATACTCCTCTGCCAATCCTGTCTTCCTCTGAGGATGTTAAAGGCATTGGAATCTTTTGTTGTTGAACAGAAGGCTGTTTTGTCCCAGAGCACCATGTGTTCCCACACAGTAGGAGGATGACAGAAGCTTGCACATGGGTGGGCCAGGGCAGTGGAGGAGGGCTTCTCTCTCAGACACCAGGGTTTTGCTTGGATAAGTAGTCAAATTATGAATTGCTTATTCAAACTATTTATACTCCTGGAGCTGGCAAGCATGACCTGGCAGTCTCACAAGACTGTCAACACATCCATTCATGGCTCTGAGGAGTCCAACAACTGCCTTCCCTGTGGTAGTTGAGGGTTCGGGGTATTTCAATTCTCCCTACATCTAGGGATGAAAAAAAGCAATTTAGGGTCTTTGAAACTTAAGAATTTCATAGCTTTCTAGAAGGAACCTTGGTGATTGTCTGTTCTGATTCCCTGATTTACAGGGAGTAAACAAATGGGGGGTGGGGAGTAAGGAAAATGACTTGTCCAAGGTCATAGTTACCTTGTGACTACCTGGGTGTGAGAACCCACCTTTCTTCACTCTTTCTCCAGTACTCTTTCCAGAATGTCATGGCCTCTTAATTTCTTATAAGTTTAGTTCCTAGCCTGATGCCAGGGAACATAGGAGTGGTTCCCATAGTAATAAGGCTAGGCCAGTGACCAATGCATGCCCCTCTTTTAGTCATAGGTTTCAACCCAGAAATATATCAGTGCATGAGCCAGGCCTAAATAAAACAGTCACAGCTTCTGTTCAGTGGAGGTATAATCTAAATGATTGATCACTTTATCAGCAAATAGACCTCCACATAGGCCTCCACAGAGATACTCCAAGATATTGGGTCTGATTAGGTAGATCTTCCTCAGACCTTCAATAAACAGGGTGACACACTTTGTTAATCCTAGGATTTAGTATTAATAATTCACTACTAACAATAGTAGGGCAGTTAGGTGGCACAGTGGATAAAGTACTGGGTTAGAAGTCAGAAAGACTCATTTTCCTGAATTCAAATCTGGTCTCCGACACTTACTAGCTGTATGTGATAAGTAAGTTACTTCACTCTGCTTCAGTTTCTTCATCTGTAAAATGAGCTGGAGAAGGAAATGGCAAACCATTCCAGCCTCTGTGCCAGGAAAACCCCAAATGGGGTCATGAATAGTCAACACGACCGAAACAATTAAACACGAAAAACAAATTAATGGGGCAACTAGATGGTTCAGTTGGAAAGAGCAACAGCCTGGAGCAAAAAGGACATGAGTTCAAATGTGGTCTCAGGCACTTGACACTTACTAGCTGTGTGACCCTGGACAAGTCATTTAAGTCCAATTGCCTCATCAAAAAAAAAAAAATAATAGTGAATGACAACTTTTCAAAGCACTTTAAATGCATCATCTCACAGAAGCCTCAAAGCAACCTATTTAGGCAGGTGTTCACAGGCGTTACTGTTCCTATTTTATAGATAAATACATAGAGCCTCTGAAAGAGAAAGTTATTTAATCCCCAAGCATACCATACTTGTAAGCATCAGAATTAACATCAGAACCTGTCTTTCTGACTTCAACTTCAGCATTCTGTCTACCATACTACAGTAAACTTTGGGATCTAATTCTCTCATTTTACCAATAAGGAAATAGAGGCCCAAGGCCCAGAGAGTTTATATAACTTGCCTAAGCCTAAACAAGAAGTAAGTAAGAGAATGGGTATGCGGACTCAGGGCCTCTGTCTCCAAAGTGAGGAATCACTTTTTCTACTGTCACACTCCCTGTATCCCCATCTTATACATTAGAGAATTGATATGTAAGTATGTTATAATAATAATAGAGAATAGGTATCTGAAAATAGGTCTCTAAAGCATGAGGATACACAACGTGAAGATTCTGTCTCCTTATCCCAAACAATGGCAAATTCTTAGCTTTTGTTGATGGAGAAAACAAACCTTACTCCCTTACAATGTCTTGTAAGGTTTCCAGCTTCAAACCTCCTACTTCTAAGGCATAGCTGTCATGCTCTGTCCTTTTTATAACCTACAACCCTTTTGTTTCTGTGGCTGACTTGGGGTCTGGTTTGGTAGGAGGCTTCACCATAGCTTATCTAGTACTCTCTGATTAAAGTGTCCTTTCAGCTGCTCCCTTCACAAGGGTTTATTTTTAAAATCAGCTGCCTCAGGATTTGACCTTCAATCATGGAAAAACAAGGAAACATTGAACATGGCTTCAACTGAATGAAAAATGCTGCCCCAGTCTCTGTCCAAATGTTGGCAACCTTTGCATGAGTGATGCAGGAAAGCCAGCTGTATGACAGGTACATTTCTGACTGATGGAAACTTAAGGTTGCTAATGGCCCTCTTGGGAGAGGCATGTAGGGCAGCATCAGCCAACACTGTGTCAGAATAACATATGAGGGCAAAAGTCACTGAGGCTCATGCTTTGTCTCTGAAAATGGGAATAGGCCAGGGCTTCAGAAGACTTGCATAGATTGCTGAATGCCTTCGCCCAAGTATGGCACCTTTCCATTTGTGCAAAAGAGGAACTCATGGGGTGACCATTAGTATCTGCCTTGGATAGTGCTCCACTTGGAGTGTGGCTCTAAACCTGGAAGGTATTGGCTAAAGAACTTTGGATGAGCAAACATGTTTCTTGATTCTGTTTGTAGCCCGCTGATCTGAAAGTTTTCATTTATTTCTGTAGGCTAAAAACAAACAAACTCTGTACCTTCCAGAGAACTGACATTCTCTGTAATGTAATCTGTAAATACCAACTAACAAATGGTCTTCTGGTGAGAATTGTGTGCAGACTTTGTACAAGGATTTGCAATTTGACTTCTGGTATTCAGGCGTACAGTTCGGGTAGAATATCCAAAGTTTTGTCTCCAGCACATCTAGGGGATGTGTATTCCTGTCTCCTTGTTATTTGTTATAAAGGTAGGTGGCCATTCTGACTATTATCTTATCTGACTAGGAAGCCCATACACAGGTAGAGAATGCTACAGCTAGAAAGGACTTCAGATATCACTTGGGTCAACCTCCTTAAAGTAAAGACAGGGAAACCCAAGCGGGAAGAGGGATGGAGATTGACCCAAGGTCCTATAGTTCATGGCCGAGCCTGGACACCCAGGACTTATCACTTCCAGGCTAGTGCTCTTTTCATTTTTGCCTGCAGATGGAAGTTGTGTTGTAGCCCAGTGAGAGTTGATATGAAATGCTCTAAATGCCAGTCCTCAGTGAATATAAAACAGAAAGACCTAGAGAAAACAAGGAAGAAAGGAAGGAGGGAAGAAGGAAAAGAGAGAGAGAGGAGAAAAAGAAGGAAGGAATGAGGGAGAGAAGGAAAAAAGAAAAGGGAAGGTAGGAAAAAAGAAAGGAAGAGGGAAAGAATGAAAAGAAGGAAGAAGAAAGGGAAAGATAGGAGGAAAGAAGGGAAGAGAAGGAGAGAGCTAGGAAGAAGGTGGAGAAACAAGATGAAAATAAGAGGAAAAGAAGCTCTGTCTCTTCAGGTTCTCAGAAGCTATTGTCCATGGAGAATGAAAGATTTTTGAAAGTATGATGAGAACCACTGTGGTTATAGAGCAGGTGCTGAGACAGAAACTATATATCTCAACTTTGTTCCACCTCTTGAAGCTCTCTTGGCAACATTGATGGATACTATCTTCAAGTTTCTCCCCTTAACATTCAATAGAGCTTCTCCTAAATTTATAGCATCAAAAAACAAACAAAAAGTGAAAGGCGAGTACCCATGATAGTCTAATTTTCATTTGTGTGTGCACATTTTTGGTGGTCACTTTCAGTTCTTCATTCCATAAGGTATTTTTCACCTCTTAAGCAGGAAAAATAATAATAAATCACATATATCACTTGATAATTGACAAAACATTTCCTTACAAATTTGTGAGATGGGTAGTACAAATCATATCATCTTTTTTTAAACAAATTTAATCATTTAGCCAATATTTCTTAAGTATTTACAATAATATATGTCAAAAACTGCACTAAATGCTGAGAATACAAAGACAACTGCAATATAGTTCCTTCCCTCAAGTTGCTTACATTTTGATGGGGCAGGCTACATGATATCTCTCTCTCGTGTAGTCTGTCTCCCTTCCTTCCTCCCTCCTCCTTTTTCTCCATCTCTGTCTGTCTCTATACCCACACACATACATGATATTATATCTATCATATATATACAAAACTGTATAATATAAACAAAATTAACTCTAGGCAATTTAGAGAAGTGGTACAATAGCAACTGGGGAGATGTCATGCAGAGGTAGATGCGTGATGTAGTTTACAAAGAAGTCAGCAATGCCAAGAGGAGGTAACTGATACATCCACCCATAGAATGGCAGCTGGTTCCAAGGAATGGAGATGGGGAGATGAAGTTGGTGTGTGTAGGAATAGTGAGTTGGCCAGTATGACTGGTTCCCAGACTTCCTCGATGGGAGTATTGTGGCAGACAACTGAAAACATAGGAAGGGTGCCAGGTTCTGAAGAGATTTAAATGTCAAACAAAGGAATTTATGTTTAATTTAGGAGGTATTGGGAGGTACTGAAGATTTCAAAAAGCTAGCTCTGGTAGCACATTCCTGAGAAGCTTTTGTCATATCACTCTGGTGCAGGTGGCCTTGGATTGGAGCTGTAGGTTAGGGCTGCTATTTTTTTTTAATTTTCTTTTTTCATCATGAACTTAACAAGTGTCAACAAATCTTGAACCCTTCCATATACAAAGAAGAGAAAAAGTAATGTTTCTGTTAACTGTAAAACTCTTTTACAAAGTTAATTAGAATTTCTGTTACTTTAGCACAGTAGTAACAAAATTGCCCTACTTGTCTTTGTCCCCTTCTCAGCTTCTTTGTGCTCCTTTCCAAGTATTTTAAAATATTTTATTTGATACTTTTTCTTCTTCTTCTTCCCCGTGAACTGAGGAATGGAGATACTAAGTGACTTACCTAGGGCCACACAGCTAGTCTGGATGTGAGGTATGATTCAAATTCGAGTTTTCCTAGTCAGGAAGTTTTCAGGTTTATCCATTGCACCACTTAGTGGCTTCATTGTGTTCATTATAGCTCACCTAAAATTTTTTTTAAAAATTTTCTTCTCTTATAGTATCTTCCCCTTCATTTGTGTAAGTGATGTGTACACAAGGGCTTAGAAATCTCTCTATTCTTTCAGTTCCTATACTTGCAAATTGACACAGTGGATAGAGTGTTGGACCTGAAGTCAGGAAGATGCTCCTCGTCCCAGGACCAAATCTGGCCTCAGACACTTTCTACTTGTGTGACCCTGGGCAAGTCACTTAACCCTGTTTGCCTCAGTTTCCTCATCCGTAAAATGAGCTGGAAAGGGAAATGGCTAACTACTTTAGTACCTCTGCCAAGACAAGACCAAAATGGAGTCATGAAGAGTCAGACACGATTGAACAACCAGAAATAACAAATAAACTTGCAAATACATTTTCACTTCTATCCTATTCCCACCACCCTACATACATACAACAGACTCCCCAAATAGAAAGGTGGTTTTTTTCACTGCATCTTAAAATGCTTTCATCTGGAGATTAATTTTCCTTTTCTTTCTCTGGCATTTTAATGTCAGTCTAAGGTTTTTGACTTTAGAAAATGCTCCCCATCTCAGGACTGAGAGGTGATGAGCTCAAGTATCAGGAAACGATTTTGTCTTTCTTCTTTTTTCAATTTGGACAAGGGAAAGGTGAAAGAGAGAGAAAATAGATGCTCATCCATTGAAAAGAAATAAAATGAAGTTTAAAATGGTAAAGTTTATGTGCTACAAAAAAGGAAATCATTACAACATAAGGGATTTAGGTTAGATAAGATGTGGTGAAAACAGCATTGGATAAGATGCTGAGATTTGGGTCATATCCTTGCCTTAGCTCGGCTGATAATTAGGGAAAAAGGATTCCCTTCATAGGTGATATGTTCCCTTCCTTGGAAGTCAGATAAATGATATGGATAGAGTGCTGGGCTTGGAGTCAGGAAAACCTGAGTTCAAACCTCAGACACTTACTAGCAATGTGACCCTGGACAAGTCACTCACCCTTTGTCTGACCTGCACAGCCCTCGTTCTCTCAAAAAAAAGTCAAGTGCAAGTCATGTCATCATTTCTCTGATGGCATAGTCTTCTTTGGCAATGAAGGATGAACACAATCCAGTTTCTTCACCTAGAGAAAGGTGAAGAAGAGCACCCACCTCCCAGGGTCATTGGGATAATCCAATAAGACAGTATTTATAAAGAACTCAACATAGTACCTGGCACTTAGTAGGCACTTAATAAGTGCTTCCTCTTTTCCCCATCTTCCCACCCTCTGCCTTTGAGCCAAGGCTGGATATCACTTGTTGGGCACCTTATAGTGGGGATTCTTTTTGAGTATGTATTAAATTAGATTGCAGTTGAGGGTTCTCCTGGCTCTCCAATTCAGTGATTCTGTGTTTCAAATCACTCAATAAATCACCTGAATGGTGAAAAGGTGTTGGAGATGAGTGAGACCTAATGTTGGGTAAGCAAACTGGAGGTAGTTAATGGGAGGCCTGGAATGACAGACTGAGTATTTGAATCTGGTCAAGTAGCTGATAAGGAACCACCTTACCTTGGGTCTAAGCAGGAGAGTGATGGGATAGAAGGAAAGAACTTCTTGATGGTTATCAGTTCTTGGACTTTGGAGTAAATAATCACTGGCATCTTTTATTTTAAGCTAGGTGAAAAAAAAAACCAACAAAAAATAAAATAAAGTAAAACAAACGAACAAAAGCCTGAGATTCAATCCAGCTCTGACTCTGTCTATCTGAGATTCTCTGGCCCAGTTGTCAATATGTGTCACCCAATATGGCGAACCTTTAATAAACTTTACTTTGACTGGAAAAAAAAATAGCTAGGGGGGCAAAAGTCTAGAGCTGCTGGTTCTGGAATTAGGAAAACTTGAATTCAGATCTCTTTCCTAGTGTGTAATTTGTACTTAGCAGAGTATATGGCACAGGGTACATGGCAGGTGCTTAATAAAGACTTGTTCCTTTTCCCCTTCCTCTTCTGGGCATATGAGCCTTGGTTTGAATACATGTGAGGATGGGAAACCCATAACCTCTTGAGGCAGTCCTTTTTGTGGAATTATTAGCAGAGCTAAGCTAAGGACCCAGATCTCAATTTGTCTTCTCTCACCCTTTCTACTAGATCATGTTCATATACCATATCTAAGCCAAATCTGCCTTATTGTAGTCATTTCTTAAGGCTGGCAGAGTCTTTTACATTATTTTATTTACTCCTTCCAACAACCATGTGAGGTATCATTCCTATTTTACAGATGGGGAAACCAAGTCTCAAGGAGGTTAAGAGAAGCCTAGGAAATCTAGGAAAAGATTAGAACAAGCCTCTTGGCTCCACCTTCAGCACTTAGGGAATCTCTGCTAACATCTCATGTGTCTGGGTTGAGTCACATCTTGATTCTATCCAATGACTCAAGGATGCAAAGAGCATTCAAGTAGGATTTAGCTATATTAAGACTAAGGAGAGCATCTCCCCACACTTCAAGAAGTTCAAATAGACCTTTAGGTCAGATTGTAAGCTCCTTGGGGGCAGGGAATAAGTCCTTTTTTATCTCTATATCCTAAATACCTACCATGACATCTGTCATATAACAGCTACCTAACATGTTTCTTTGTTGTGGTTGTTATTGTTTAGTCATTTCATTTGTGTCCAACTCTTTGTGACCCCATTGGGAGTTTTCTTGGCAAAGATATTGGAGTGGTTTGCTGTTTCCTTCTCCAGCTCTTACAGATGAGGAAACTGAGGCCAAAAGGGTTAAGTGACTTGCCAAGGGTCACACAGCTAATAAGTATCTAAAATCAGATTTCAACCCATTAGTCTTCCTGACTCTGAACCTGATGCTCTCTCCATTGTGCCACATAGCTGCCCAGCACCACTCACATGGTAGCTGCCTAATACAGCTTACTACAGTTTACTGAATATAGTTTACTGAAGGGAACTGAAAGGAAGTGAAGTTAAGCCAACTGATCGTGAGAATTGTCTTACACTGAGAATCCTCACCAGGTTTTGAAACGGTGAAATTCAAGATGTATTTTTAAAAATGTTTTAGTGCCGGGATATTCGTGGAACTTGTAGATCATCTCTGTTTTCACTAATGTGGTGTTAACTGGTTTGTGTACTTTTTGGAAAGGTAGAAGAAGTTATCAGTGATGAAAGTATGCAATGTCAGTCATCTCCTTGAAAGTAATGAATGAGAGAGGACCTATTCTCAAAGTATGATTGTACCTTTTGGTTCCTGAATTTGAATAGCGGCATATTGCTGCAATTTTGATCATATCGTTTGCACTCCGCCATGCTATTCTAGTAGCTCATTCACACATTGGTTGTTAAGAGCCAAAGTCTGGGAACGATGCCCACTCCATGGTACCTGATGCCCTGCCAAAATTTCCAATGTACAATTTTATCCTAGAGTAAGTCTGGTACTGACCCAGCCATGACTTCTAATTTTTTTTCATCATTTCTAACTAGGTACTACCACTTCAGTACGACTCTTTTCTTCTGAATTAGAGACAGCAGAGATCATTGTCCCCTGACCTTTACTAAAAGGATGACCTGCAATAGAAATGGACCGCTTGAGGCAAAAAAATGAAATAAAATGAACATTAAAATAAGAAGTGCACAGGGTTGAGATTTGGAATGGCAGAAGCATCTTGAATTAACAAAGATGAAAATTACCCATGAGGCTGGATTTGGAAAATCCTACTCAGGCTGTTGACATTAGAGGAGCTTTGCCTGGATAAGTAAATTGGCCCCCAAAACTTAGAATTATAGAATTTTGGAGGTAGAAAAGATGTAGAGGGCTTCTGGTCTATAAAAATGGAAGCCAGTAAGCTTAAATGTTTTGATTTTAAAAGAAAACTTAACTTCATGACCATCTGAAGTCAGGTTTCCCCAGGCTTTGAAAATAATAGCTTATTTTTTAAAAATGCTTCATAGTTACAATGTACTTTTTCATTTTATCCTTAAAATAGGCAAAGCAAGGTATAGTTGGTGGGGGGGGGGAGTTCTCTATCTTTTTTTATTCACTTTTTAAATTTAAATTTGCATTGCTTTCTTACTTTTCATTTTTCACTTTCACATCTAGATGCATCCCTCCTCATCCTCTTGCCCAGGGAGCCTTTTCTTGAAGCAAAGAATAAAAAAGGGGAGGGGGAGGAGCAGTTCACAAAACCAACCAACATTATCAGCCAAATCTGATAGAGTATATACAATGTTCCACACCTGCAGACCTCTACCTGTTGGAAGGGAAAGAGGGAGGTTAATTTTCTCATCTCTTTTATATGGGGCCATGTTTAGTCATAACTATATATCATTTCTTTATGGTATATCAGCTAATGAGCTAACCTCAAAGCCAGGAAGTGCTGGGTTCAGGTCTTGCCCTAACATATACTGGCTATGAGACATGTGGCAAATCACTTTATCCCTCAGTGCTATAGACAATTCTCTGTTACCAATATGCAAATGTTCATATCCTTTTTTTCATGTCCTTTGACTTTTATTCTTTGGGGAATGATTCTTGATCTCATGTTTGTGGGCTTTTTTCTTATCTATCTTGGGTTACCAGATTGTGGTCAAAGATATTTGATAAAAAAATTTTCCCCTAATCAATAGCTTCCCTTTTCATTTTAGTTGAATTGGTTTTGTTGGTACAAAAGCTTTTCCATTTCATATAAAGAAAACTATCTGATTTATCTTTTGTTTGGTTGAGACATCTTTCTCTAGCCATAGGTGTGAAAAATACTTCATATCTTTTAAAATTGTGTGGCCCTTAATCTTTAGGTCCCAAATTGATTTTGAGCTTACTGGGCATGTATTCTGAGTCCCCTTTTATAAGTAAAGAAAGTGAAGTTGAGAGATTTCCCAAGCTCCTGTAGCCAATTCATGGTAGAAATGAGACTCAACCCCATTTCATCTTCTTTCAAGTGCTCTGATGGTTTTCTATTACTTTACATTGCCCCCAACAGATTTCTACACCCTCTGTTTTTAAATAGAGGGAATGGAAAATGAAGTGACATGAAATAAAATGAAGCAGTGCTAAGGGAAAAGGAGAGAATAAGAAAAGGGAGAAGTGGTTGAGGTTTTCTAACTCCTCCAGTGCCTCAGTTTCCATTTCCTGGGTCTTATTATTCTCAAGTGACCATGTGGTTCCTTTGACCCTTTATTGCACTGCAGGTTCCTGACCTTTGGAGTGAATGCATAAAGTATGGGTCTAGTATGCTGATGCACCTTGGAGGTGAGCATCATCATTGGCCTGAGGGTTCATTGCTCAGAATTTATGGTTGATCACCACAAGGCTTTTATAATCCAAGGCACAGAGTAAAACTTGAACCGTGGTACAGCTAGAGCAGCAGCAGATGGAAATGAGAAAGGCCAGTTATCAAAGGCTGATAATCCTCACCCCGGGATGTGCTAGCATACCAGCGCATCCTGGCCCATACTCTGGGCATGGCTATGAAGGAGTACCATCTGACTGTAAACCAAACCAAAGAGTCAAGATCCTTCACTGATCCCAGTTCATGTCCAAGGAGATGACACACAGAAGATGAATTATTCAAAGAGGAAGAAAATTCCTTTACCATCAAAATCATATCTGAGAATGTTATATCACCCCATCATTGCCCTACAAGAACCGGAATGAACAAAGTAGCTTCATTCTTACCCTAAAGTATTTGCCAAGCTCACATCCTTTATGAACTACATCTTTCTGCCTTAGCAGAGATTTGAAAGAAGTCAATTTGGGGTTTGTATTTTTTGGCTTAGACTACATAGTATAAGGGACAGCTAGATGGCACAGTGGATAGAGTACCAGGCCTGGACTCATCTTGCTGAGTTCAAATCTAGCCTCAGACACTTAGTAAACTGTGTAACCCTGGGCAAGTCACTTCACCCTGTTTGCCCCATAAAATGAGCTGAAGAAGAAAATGGCAAACTACTTCAGTATCTTTGCCAAGGAAAGCCCAAATAGGGTCATAAAGAGTTGGCCACACCTAATGATCGAACAGCAACAATTTAACACAGTGCCATGCACATGGTAGGTGCTTAATAAATATTCATTTGTTGAATTTAATTGAACTTGTCCCAACAAGAATGTTGTCGCAGGGCTCAAGAAGGTAGGAGGCATGCATATCAAGTGAGCCCAAGCTCTATTCAGATCTGCCACTAAGACATTTCACTGAGGAATAACATTTTCATCTATATGACAACTATTTCTGGTTGGGAAGTCTGCTTGCTTGTTAGTGAGCAACATCAGCTGTGCTCTGGAGCTTCTGTTGCCAGATTTTGAATACTCTAGTAATCTACTGAAGAGTGGTTTGTCTTCACTTTGGAGTCAGAGCTTAAACAAACATGTGAGTTTGTAGGCATTTAAGATTCTTAGCAATTCATCCAGAATCTTTATAGTTATTAGCACCAGGCAAAGGATGAAAAAGACTCCAGTTTGTTTTGATTTTTTTTCTTGTTTTGATTAAAAGGCCCATCCCTTGGCTGACTTCTTAAAAAGCACTGATCACTGAATGGGAATTGACTCATCAAAGTTAGAACTTAGGAAGACCTTAGCTTAAAAAGGTCTCCCACTGCATCCTGGGCCATCTGCAGTTATCCTGATTTACATCTTGCCACTGTCCCCAAATGTCCCCAGAGGAGAAAGTGAGGCTGGTGACTTTGCATAGTCCTGCCTCACTTAAATCCAATTCACTTGCAAGTAATGGCATCATCTTCCCAATGTCATGGTCCTCTTTGAGAATGAAGGACAAACCACACAACAAAAACAAGCCTTGAACAAAACTAAATAGTATTGTTGAAATCTACTCTGAAAATCCACTATAGAAAAATAAAGCATATTAGCAGGGAGGTGTTGGTGAATGATTTTGAAAAGTATACATGACATACTTTTAAGTTTAATTTGTTCTCCCATCATTTTATTGAACCTAGATAATCAACAAAATAATAAATTAAGCCCTTATTTAAAGCATTTGCCAATTCCCGAGGTATAAATATTCACAATGAAAATTTAACCATTGGCTCTCACTAACCAGAGTGAGCTGCCTCTAGCACATCACTGGAAGACACTAAGAAACTCAACAGGGAATAATTTCACAGTATTGTACCACTTCTTATTGTTCAATTGTGTCTGACTCTTCTGACCCTATTTGAGGTTTTCTTGGCAGAGATACTGAAGTGTTTGCTCATTTTACAGATCAGGAAAATGAGACAAACAGGGTTAAGTGACTTGCCCAGGGTCACAACAACTAGTAAGGGTCTGAGGCCAGATTTTAGCTCAGGTCTCTCTGACTGCTTCTCTAGCCACCTAGCCACCTAGCTGCCCCAGTATTGTACCACCTTGACCCCAGATCTTGAGAGCAGAGTGCTATGTCCTGATTGATGCCATAATGAGTATTGTGTTAGGTATCAGCTTCAAATCCTGCCTCTTACACTTAATGGGACCACAGGCATGACCTCTTAATGATCTCTAAGACTATAAATTACAAACGAATTTCTAATCTGCATCACTGGAAATGGTTTTCCACACTGTTAGGTAACATCTTCGATGAAATCATGTCCATGCTAATAATAGCAATAACATTTATATCACACTGTAAGGTTTGCAAAGCACTATGACTATATTATTTTATTTGACAATATGAGATGATAGTTATAAAGTTGTAAGGAACTGCAAGGGTCATTTTGTCCAGTCTCATTTTATAGGTGCAGAAACTGAGGTCCAAAAGTGTTAAAGCAGTTGTAGGATCGCCGGAAGGCAATGAGAGAACAGTCTTACAACATGAATATATTTAGTCATTGTAGAACCTTCCTGAAAATCACTGCAACAGCGACTATGCAAACTGCAAAGGAAAAAGTACCAGTAAGGAGTGCACAGGCAGATATCATTCCATGGTTCAGCAGTGCTCCCTATCACACATATGGAACAGCTTCTTTGTCAGGATCTCATCTGGCCTTGCCCTAGTTGTTCTTAGTAACTAGTAAGAATGGTAGACTCTGCCTTGGGGAGTCTCCAGCATGTGGTTCCCGAATTTATTCCCACTCTGTGTCCTACTCTATTTCTTTCTCTTCACTATGGTAACAATCTTCACTCCAAAATCCAGGCTGCCAACACAGGGGAAGGTTGGGGCAGGATTAGTGGTGGAATCATAGGATCATTCATTTAGAACTGAAAGGGATCTTGAAGGCCATCAAGTTCAAACCCTACCATCTCCCTCTTCCCCTCTCCTGCTCCCTCACTCCCCCTCTCCTCCTCCCTCCCTCCCCCTCTCCTCCTCCCTCCCTCCTCCTTTCTCCCCTTCCCTCCCTCCTTCCCCCTCTCCCTCTCCCTTCATTCTTTTCTCCCTTCATTTTTCCCCTTCTCTCTCTCACCTTATACTAGGGTAGACCTAGAGTAGCCATTCGTAGCCTTTTACTTTTTTTTTGGAAGCAATCACAGTTGAGTGATTTGCCCAGGGTCACACAACTAGTAAGTGTGAAGTCTGAGGTCAAATTTAAACTCAGGTCCTCCTGACTCCAGGGTACATGCTCTATCCACTGCCCCTCCTAGCTGCCCCTAGAAGACCTTTTAAGTTTAATCTGCATCATTAACATTTCTCCATCACTTTTTCTCATCCTGACAACTAAAAATACCCAACAATTCAAGCCCTGATTTGTAGTGTTTGCTGATTTCCAAGGGGTGTAAGTGAAATTTTAAATACCGTCTCCCACAAGTCACTTCAGTGCAGCCCTGAGGACAATCACAAGAGAATCATCTGATCCTTGCTTGAAGACCTCCAGAAAGGGGAATCCTACTACCTCTTGAAGCAGCCCATTCTACTTTGGAATTGCTCCTACTATCAGGAAGTTGTTTTTCTTCATACTTAAACCCTTAATAATTTTCCTCTTTGAAACTTCTACCACTCTCCTAGTTCTACCTTCTCAGGGCAAACTGAAACCTGGAAAAAAAGAGGGCCTGGAAAAGACCTAAATTTAGAAAGATCAAGGTCATCCACTGCATATCAGTCCCAGTTTACTTTTGAAAACAAAGGACCAACAAAAACAGCAAGAGTAAATCTAGTCCCACTTCATGATGATGGCCCTTCTAATATTTGACAATAGCCATGATGTCTTGACCAAAGTTTCTATTCTCCAAGCTAAACAGTCGCATTTCTCTCAGCCTATTCTTGTATGATATGAATGCCATCTTTCTTTCACACAGCTGCCAAAAGGATGTTTGTTTAAGCTCACTCCCCTACTCAGTAACTCCAGTGAATCCCTAGAATCTGTAGGATAAACCCCTGTTTTTTAAAGGCCTTTACTACCCCCAATCTACTTTTTCATATATATACATTTGTGTGTATTATGTGTGTGTATTATATATGTGTATGTATATAATATATGTGTATATATAAAAATATGTGTGTGTATATATATATATATATATATATATATATATATATATATATATATATATATATATTATTTTTGGCCATCTCCAGTCGTCCTGATGAACATCATGCCACTGGACCCAGATGGCTCTGGAGGAGAAAATGAGGCTGGTGATCTTGTACAGCCCTCCCTCACTCAAATCAAAGTCAGCTGCAAGTCATGTCATCATCTTGATGTCATGGTCTTCTTCGAGAATGAAGGACAAGCATAATATTATGTGTGTGTATATATGTATATTATATATATGCATGTATATATATGTATATATGTGTGTACATATATGTATACATATATGTGTGTGTATATATATATAATGTATGTGTGTGTGTGTGTGTATATATATATATATATATATATATATATATATATATATATATATAATGTATGTATATATATCCTTCCAATACTCTACAGTAAGGTCAAAATTAATAAGTACTTATTAAGCACCTCCTTGGTGCCAGGCATTGAGCAAAGTGCCAGGAATATAAAAGAAGACAAGAGATAGTGTCTGCCCTCAAGGAGCACACATCTAATGAAGGAGTTAACATTGCAAACCACAATGTACAGCATGATTGTGTAGAGAAGGAAAAGGAAGGCCCTAATATTCAGGGAAATTGTGCAAAAGGTGGGATTTCAGCTGAAGTTTGAAGAAAATGAGGGAAATCTGGAGGTAGGGATGTTCCAGGCATGGGAGATACCCATTGAAAATGCTCCAAATTGGGAGAAGACATGTCTCACTTGCAGAACAGCATGGAAGCCAATGTCACTAGATCAGAGTATGAGGAGTGGGATAAGGGGTGGAGTAAGACCAGAAAGATGGAAGGAGCTAAGGTATGAAGGATCTTATATTTGATCCTGCAGGTAAAGGGGAGCGACTAGAAGTTATTGAAAAGAGTGGGAGGGAGCATTGTGACATGGCCAGGCTTATGAGTTAGAGAGGTCTCATTGATAGAGGAGTAGAGGATTAACTAGAGTGGGAAAGGGCTTGAGTCACAGGATTAACCAGGAGGCTGTAGTAACAGTTCAGTTGGAGGTAATAGTTACATAGCTAGGTGGCCCAGTGGATAGAGTGCAGAGACTCATCTTCCTGAGTTCAAATCTAGCCTCAGACATTTACTATCTGTATGACTCTGGGCAAGCCCCTTAACCCTGTTTGCCTCAGTTTCCTCATCTGTAAAATGACCTGGAGAAGGAAATGGCAAACCACTCCAGTTCTCTGCCAAGAAAACCCCCAATGAAGTCACAGAGAGTTGGACATGACTGAAAAATGACTAAACAACAAAAAGGTATCTGAGAATATCACCTATAAACTAGACTGCAAACTAGGTGTTTCTTAAGTTTTGTACTTCTTGCATTGAGCCAAATTAAATCAAATAGAATTAACAATTTAAATGCTCAGTTTATTAGCTCAGCTTAGTAGCTCCTCTATTTCAAATATGAAAATAAGTGACTAGATCTATCCATTAGGACATTCAACCTCTTTGTACACTCCTCCTCCATAGTGTATGTCTTGGGTCTATTTTGACTTGGGATGCCTTCCTTCAAGCTTCTCATAAATGTCAAATACTCACTTTTTGCATGAAGTACCATCACCTACCTTGTCTTTAGTGTTGCAGTAAAGGTCAAATAGATTAGTTAGGCCCACTTGCCCTTCTGCATCCCAGTTGGTTATCTCCTTTTAGGTAATTACTATCCCTGTACTTCTCAAAGAGGCCCCAGGGTATTCCTTCCTTTCCTTTACTACTGGAAGGTTAAATTAATCTGCTTCTAACAACCTGCAGGATTCAACCAGTTCAAACTGACTTAGGGCTATTATCTCGGTGTTTTTAAGTAGATAGCACCAGCATGGAAGGATTTGGGGTTTTGGTTTTGGATGTTCTTTCTTTAAATAGTCAAAGGAAATTTCCTTTAATAGAATGAATCTGTGCAATTATCTCCCCACCCTGTTATCCTGTAACCTTCAACTCCAAACTGTATTCTCTGTTCTCTTTAGCCTCATGCCTACTCTTACCCATAGGAAAGAGAATTGTGCTGTGTGTTAATACTGGGGTTTTTCACATTAATACTCCTTTTCATCTTTTTTAAAAATGTATCTCTGAGGGGGATCTAATGACCCTTTCATAGATATCTGTTGGGCATTTAGCACTAAAGATGTTCTACAAAAGAAAAATATACATAAAGCTTTGTGAAAATAGGAAGTGACTTGTTGTAGATAATAAGTTCCTCTCTTTATGCAAAAAGATGTAAACCATTTGAAAGCAGATTTTCACTTTTGTCTTGATATCATCAGAGGCTGATACAGTTCCTTGTACTTTTTTTTTTTTTGATTCGACCTCTGATTTTATTTGTATAAGGAACTTCCAGTGAGGAAACTGTCCCAATTTAGGCTGGAATGGGCTTTGCAATGTCAAGTCTTGGAGAGCTGCCTGGGACTAGCAAAATTAATTTATTTGCCCAGGGACAGACAGCCAAGTAAGTCAGAGACAAATCTTGAGCCCAGGTATTCCTCATAGTAAAATAGGCTCCCTATCCACTAATACCATGCTGCTGCTTACCTTGTAGATAATATGCCCTTAAAAACTAGTTGCTCCATTGAGGGGTAAATGGGTATTTAAAGACACATTTCCTTCTATATTTCAGATTTGACACTGCCCTACAATTTGAGTTCTACTCCTGTATTCATGTCTACTGTGTGTCAATGCATATTTGGGTGGGTAACATAAACTGAATAACTATAACTGCTCCCCTGGGGAGATGGACAAGTTTTAATTGAATAAACAGCTTTTGAAGTCCCCTCTAGCTCTGATAGGACAGTGAGGTAGCAGAGCAGATAAGGTACCACGAATGGAGTCATAAAAACTTATCTTCCTCTGGCCTCAGACACTTCCTTGCTCTGTGATCCTGGGCAAGTCTCTTAACCCTATTTGCCTCAGTTTCTTCATCTGTAAAGTAATCTGGAGATGGAAGTGGCAAACTACTCCAATATCTTTGCCAAGAAATCCCAAATGGGTCACAGAGTCAGATGTGACTGAAAAATAACTGAATCCTGGTCACTGCCCTATGGACACATTCTAGGTTGTCAGTGTCTTTCCTGACATATGATGCCCAGAATTGAACATAATTCTTTAGACAAGGACTCTCAGGAACAAGTCACCAATCTCATTGTGGATCCGTGCTCTACTTCTCTTAATGTAGCCTAAATTGGCATTAGTTGGTTGGTTTTGTGTGTGTGTGTGTGTGTAGCAAACTTGATTCACATTGAACTCGTAGTTTAAAAATAAATCCAGACCTTTTTCATACCAGCTGCTTTTTATACCTTCTCCAGATCTACACTCAAATGGAATTTCTTCATCTCTCTACATTTGACTTAATCCTTAGCCATATCCCTAGTTATTAAGGGAGGAAAACCTGAGAGAAAAGGGACGACTTAGCATAACTACTTTGGGAAAATCCACTCTCCTACAGGACATAGAGTCATCTTTAGAAAGAACGGTTGACTCTTTAATAAGGAATCCAGCTGTCAGGATCTTCAAGGGGAAAACAGAAGCAGGTGTCCCCTGTGGTTGGAAGAATCTCTCCCTACCTCCCTTTGGGCAGGATCAGGAGTGGCTGCAGGGGGAAACAGGTGTTTTCAGTTCCCCAGGAAGTACTTAGAAATGTCAAGAAGTGGCCTTAGATCTGGTATGTCCTACTTGTTTGGGAGACTGGTCTGGGAATTGAGGCTGGGAAAGCATGGAAGGAGAATTGGTAGGTTCATCAAATTTGTGTTGGAGAGTGCTTGACCATGAATGTGAGCCTAACAGTTTTTACAATCGAAGTTTATAAATGTGTGACATTTGTACAATCAAGTTTGCTTGACTGTGCTTATGTGATACAGGGGTTCCTTCCTTCCTTGTTCCCTCCATTTTTTCCTCCCTTCCTTCTCTCTTTCCTTGCTTTCTTTGACAAAAAAGCATTATTTCAATAATAAACTTAAAAAAACCAGATTTATAATGTAAGATTCCCCCACATCTTTTTTTAAATAGGAGAGGAAGGGGGAAGAAAGTGAAAACTGAATGCTTGATAATTGAAATAAAACTAAATAAGGTAAAACAAATGTTTGAGGTATTAGGAGCAAGAGTGGTTGTAATCATCTCTGCAAATGAGTCTAGCCCTATTCTCATGATTGATTGTCGATCCCACATCACCAACTACTTACTGGACATCCCAAAGTGGATGTCCTGTAGGCATCTCATAATCAACATGCTCAAAACTGATCTCATTCTCTTGCCCCGCCCCCTTCCTTTTTCTGAACCATTGATGGCATCATCACCCTCTCAGTCACTCTGGTTCACAACCTTGATATCATCCTTTCTTGCTCACTCTCACTCATCTCATATATATAAATCGATGGCCAGTGTTGTCTTTCTACCTTCATAGCATTTCTTTTATAGATAGTTAGACAGATAAATAGAGATATATAAAGGGATATATACACATCCCTTTCTCTCTACTCATTCAGCCACCCTAGTTCACACCCTCATTTCCTCTCCCCTGCATTATAGAAACAGAACAGGCTTCTAATTAGTCTCTTTTCCTCAAGTCTCTGTTCACACCAATGCATCCTCTACTCAGCTACCAAGACGGTTTTCCTAAAGCATAGGTTGGTCGAAGGGCATATGAGCCTTTTACTCAATGAACTTCAGTAGTTCCTTATTATTTCCAGCGTCAAGTATAAAGTCTTTTGTTTGGCATTTAAAGCTCTTCATAATTTGGTTCTTTCCAGTCTTCACATATTTTACTCATCTCCACGTACTCTGTAATCCAGCCATAATGCTGTTCCTCACATAAAAGACCCTAACTCTTCTCTTTGTACCTTGGCACTAGCTGTCCCTTAGGCCTAGAATGGTCTTCTTCCTGGAAGTCCCTGACTTTCTCCTTCAAGGCTTAGCTCAAATCTTATCTTCTGCAGGGTCCCTTTTCCAGTCCCTTGTTCCCCTCACCCCCAACACCACTTCCTAGAGCCTTCCTTTCTGAGATTACCTTTCATTTATTATATGTATATCTTATATGTGCCTAATTATTTATTCAGAATAAAAACTCCTTAAGAAGATGCAATGTTTTCCCCCTTTCTTTGTATCCTCAGCCCAGTGCTGTGCTTAAGCAACTAGTAAGGATGCCTGTCAGTTAATTGACTGGCTGAATGAATGATTGTTGCATGAACATCTTTGAGTGACCTGAGAGAGTGAGTCAGTACAGGTCAGTGTGAAACTTCAGAAGAATCCTTAGCTTTGAACTTTCAGGAATGGCCTAAAGGAGGAAAATGGAGTGAGACTAGACAATGCTCATTGAAGCAGATTTGTAACCTGGTTGGAAGTAACCCTTTTCCCAAGCAAACACAAAAAGCATCTGTCAACATGAAGTGAATAATGACAAAAATCTGTAAGATTAAATTCTGTCTGCTACCATGTTGTTGGCATCTAAGCTCCCTCCTCTCTTAGGGTTTGAAGTGAGAGTCCCTGAAGAGGTGTTGGGTAATGGAAAATCCAGGGAAGAAAAGGATTCAAGCACCTTACGCAAGTCAGAAGGGACTTCCTTTGAGTTGTCTCTGTAAATCTTCATTAGGAACGTAAATATTTTCAAATGTTATATTTACTTTTAGAGGGAGAAGGAAAGATTCCCTCTCTATGGGTGAAAAAGCAATGAGAACAGAAGAGCTATAATACTACCCTTTCCAAAACCTGCAATCAGATGCTTTTCCAAAATCTGCCACTTTTAAGCTTTGTTCCTTTTTAAAGTAATAAAGCTAAAAGTGGAATGTTAACAGACCCAATACTTTCAGCATTTTAAATCTGTCTGGGAGTAGAGATACTATAAGCATAACTGATATTTAGCAGAATCTGTCTTTTTGATGATAATTATAGCATTCTGAAGTAGGCTTTGAGCACATCTGTATACATGAACTGCCACTTCAAAATTACTTGCTTCAAGGGGACATTCAGTATCTTGCAAAACTTTCAAGTCGGATAACTACTGTTTAAATGGATAGCAGGTGTTTGATCTATAAATAAGAGTGTGTACTTTGCACTTTAGTATTCTGTTTACCTGCCTCACAGAGCTCATCTGCATCCCACCAGGATATTGTAGAGCCCACGAGAGGATGTATGGGTGATCTGCCAGTATAGGGCAGCTGGAATAGAACTCTTTAGATTTGGAATGATGAAAGAGGCTTCCCCCCACCCCCCGAGTCAAATTCCTGAGCTAGCTCAAATGAATTGGAATATCTATCAAGTCTAAAAAGATGTCATTAAATAAGATATGATGAATGATGGCTAGTGGAGACATTGTTAAGTACATCTGCTGATAATAAAATTTAGGAGAATGAACCAAAGAATGTCTACACAAAGATACTAGGTCATTATATTTTAGTTGCATCATATTGCAAGTTGGAAACAGGTCCCCTCCTGACAGGGGTCAGTTCTGTTTGGTCCAGCCATTCAAAGAAAGCCTCTGGACATGCCCCTTGTGGACTATAAAAGTGTCTCTTATATCCACACAAGTTGGCTGAAATGGACTTTCCTATTTAAGAACTTTCAAGAGTTTCTGAATTTTTTGCTTGTCCCCTTTAAAAGACATAAATGGGCCCCAATTTCTTTCATTCTAATCACTTTGGAGTACCACTACTGTGGTTAAGTAGTGACAATTTGGTCTAGGGAGAATTTAAATTAAGACTTAAATGGAAGAGGAATAAGGTAAATAATGAAGAAATGGAGCTTTGGACTGTAAGCTCCCCAAAGAGGCAGGAATTATATTTTCTTGGCATTCTGTAAATATCAGAAGTGTCTAGTGTCTTTTCTATGTAATGAGTGTTTGCTATGTAGAAGAAAAGACTCTTAGCACATAGAGACCTAATGAAATAAATCACAATCACATGACAACAAGATTATTTATTATCCTTGTCATTCTCTTCACCCATTAATATATATATATATGTGTATATACATATAATATATACATACATATATATACACAGACACATAACATATATAAATACACACACACACATACATATATATATATATATACATATATATATATGTATATATATATACACACACACACACACACACACACACACACACACACACACACAGACACATATTCCTTGTTGTTGGGATTGGATTCAAATCCTTCTTCTGACAAATGCTACTTGTGTGACCTTGAGCTAGTTACTTAATTTTTATGGGCCTCATTTTCTTTATCTGTGAAATGAGAGTTGGACTAGACAACCTCTGGGTCCCTTCCAATTCCTTCTATAAGTATCCATATTTCTGTGGCATACAAGGGGTCTATGAGTTTCTTTCAATTGGTGATATGATGGTATAGATATTTCTGACCGAAACATTAGTGAGTATGGCACTGTTTTTCCTCTTTTATTTTTAAAAGAAGAGTTTTAAAACCACATATATTTGAAACTTTATATATACACATATATACATATACATATGTGTGTGTGTATTTCTTTGTCTTTGTTGAGTAGTTTCAGTTTTATTCAATTCTCCATGATCTCATTTGGGGTTTTCTTGGTAAAGATACTGGAGTGGTTTGCCATTTCCTTTTCCAGCTCATTTTACAGATGAGAAAATTGAGGCAAACAGAATTAAGTGACTTGCTCAGGGTCACATAGCTAGGAAGTGTCTGAGTCCATATTTGAACCCAGAGACCCTGGCGCTCTATCTACTGTGCCACCTAACTGCATATCTCTCTGTGTGTTTATGTCCATGTGTGTGGCTGCCAGTCTCTCAGAAAACAAAGAAATAAATATAATAACTTTGGATCCAAAAAAAATGACCTATCCAGTCAATAACCTTTCTCTGTTTAATGTACCAGAGCTCAAGTGAAGAGGCAAATTTTTATATCTGCTTCCCTCTAGAATGGGTAGTACAGTTACACGGAAGTAATCAAATTCACCGTTGCTTAGGGCTCTCCCAGATTACAATATGCAAGTATCTGAATCACCCTCTAAATTTTTCCCTCATCATTTTTACTTTGGGAGCAGCAAAAAGAGAGAGTATTTGGAGATTTAATTGTTTCCTATCAAAATTTTTAAGTAGTAATGGCTATTAAAAATGGAAGATGCTCATATCTCATGTTATTCAGTTAACTGGTAATTAAAGTGCAATTAAATTTTTCATGGTGTAGATTGCCTGTTTTTTAAAAAGAATGACAAACTCTGACCCCTTGAGATGTGTGGTGTTAATTCATAGTCATTTAATACCTCACTTTTCATCAGCTACAATAACAGGTCTCTGAGAGTATGGGGGCTGAGTCACAAAGTATTATTTTGTTATTAATGGTGTGTTTTTATTTTATTTGGTTTCTAAAGAGACCAGAAAATAGCTATCAGCTCATGAATAAAAAGCAGTTTTTGATTACAGAGCTGGATGCTATTACTGATGTTACCAGTATTACGGTAGCAATTATCTCTTTCTTGCCTGTTTTTCTACCTTCTGGAGTATGGGGCCTGACTTAATAGTTCACAAGTATAATTGTTACCCAAGAGGCAGGTATAGCTATCCCCATTTTATGGAGGGGGAAGGGGCACAGGAAATTGAAATGAATCTGCCTCGAGGCCACATGTGGCCCTCTCAGTCCTCAAGTGTGGTTCTTTGACTGAATCCAAACTGTTTTGTGAAGTCTGGATTTAGTCAAGGGGCTGCACTTGAGGACCTAGGAGACTATATGTGGCCTTGAGGCCCCACCCTGAAATATAGACTAATGGGGAAAAAAAGTTTAAAGGTAAAGCTCCATCAGTCAATCAACAAGCATATTTTTTTTAAAAAAGTATTTTTATTTCATTAACTATTTCTCAATTCTTAATTTTTTTAAAAAGGTTGGGATGCGGATTCTCTCCCTCCCTCTCTCTCTGAGAAGACAAGCAATGATACTGATTATACATGTAAAATCATGTAAAACATTTCTGTATTTGCCATGTTGCAAAGGCAAACACAAAAATAAAACAATAAAAATAGTTTTAAAAGTATATTTCAGTCTGCATTCATAGTTTATCGGCTCCTCTCTGGATGTGGATAGCATTTTTCATCATGGATAACTTTGGGACTGTCTTCAGCAATGATCAATGCTAAACACAGAGGATAAAGAGATCAGATCCTACCCTCAAAGAGCTTTTATTCTAATAGGAGAAGCAAAGTGTAAATAAGATTCATACAGAACAGATGGAAGCAGATCTCTCACTCTCTAAGAGGACCAGTGATATCACCCTTGAGATAAATTGGATATGAGTGTGGGGAAGCTGCTCAAAGGCATCAGTCTCAATCTGTCTTCCAGTCATTGAGACAGAAGGTTACCCTAGAAGAGAAAGTTCTAGAAACTGGGAGAACCAAGAAAAGCTTCCTTTTGTAAGAAGTTCCTACAGAAGGGAATGTTTCATTTGAATCTTAGAGGAAGCCTAGAATTCTAAGAGGTGGAGGTTAGGAGGGAGTATTCCAGATATTGGAGATAGCCAGTACAGAGATGGGAGATGAAATATCATGTGAGAAAGAACAAGTACACATGACTTTACATGTATAACCAGTATCATGGCTTGTCTACTCAGAGAGGGAAGGAGGGAGAGAATCTTCATCCCAAGCTTTTTAAAACAGAGAGGTAATGAGAAGTACATTACAAGCATGCAGTATAACAGAGGATAGAAAAGCCAGATCATATCTGCTAATAGATTGATACATTTTCAGTATTGAGCATTTACACCTTAGAAACCTGCAAATAGGCTTGATTCATTACTTTGTCAGTTGTCAATGTTTTTAAGAAAGTAGTGGAGAAAAAATGTTAATAATGCAGATTAAATTTAAGT
This sequence comes from Potorous gilbertii, assembly GCA_028658325.1. Taxonomy (NCBI): domain Eukaryota; kingdom Metazoa; phylum Chordata; class Mammalia; order Diprotodontia; family Potoroidae; genus Potorous; species Potorous gilbertii. Next base: position 204,757 of record JAQQSK010003181.1, read on the forward strand.
GGAGAGTTGCTTATTAAATATTTACCAGCATACTGTTGAATGGGTTGATTGATTGGTTGTTGTCCTTCATTCTTGAAGAGGGCCAAAATGACATCACCATGATAAAGTGAAGTTTCAATATGTCTGACTGTGGCTGCTTAGACCAATACGAGCTTGGAATGCTCTACCACAGATTGGGCACAGATAGTCCATGTGAACATTTGGGGTGGTTACTCCAAATCTGCGCATCCTACATTTCTTTTGTGCTGTTTCAATTCTGCTTTCCTCATAGATCACAGCATGTTTTCTGATGTTGGCATGCTATGCTGAGTGGTCCTATGCCAGTGTCTCCCATGTCCCACAGTCAAATCCACAGTTCTTGAGAGAGACCTTGGGAGACCTTTGTATTGCTTCTTGTGACCATCACATGAAAACTTGCCCTATGTGAGTTCTCAATATAATAGTCTTTTTGGCAAGTGTACGTTTTGCATTCAAACAACATGACTAGCCCATCGAAGGTGTGCTCTCTGAAGCATACTTTGAATGCTTGGCAGTTCAGTTCAAGCAAGGACTTCAGCGTCTGGTACCTTATCCTGCCAGGTGATCTTCAGAATCTTCCTAAGACAGTTCAGATGGAAGTGATTCAGTTTCCCGGCATGGCGCTGGTAAACTCTCCATGTTTCACAAGCATATAACAATGAAATCAGCACAACAGCTCTGTAGGCCTTCAGTTTGGCAGTCAGTCTAATATCTCTTCTCTCCCAAACCTTTCTTCAGAGTCTCCCAAACACTGAGCTAGCTCTAGCAATGAGTGCATCAACCTCATTGTCAATGAGTACATCCCTGGAAAGTACACTATCAAGGTTAAGTGAAATCCACAGCATCCAAAACTTCTCCATTTGTTGTAACCAGTGATTCCACATATGGATGGTGTGATGGTGGCTGATGGAGCACCTGTGTTTTTTTGGTGTTAATTATTAGGCCAAAATTAGCACAAGTAGTAGAGAATTGATCCATACATTGTTGCATCTCAGCTTCAGAGGCTGCATTGAGTGCACAATCATCTGCAAACAGAAAATCATGCACTAACACTCCTTTCACTTTGGTCTTGGTTTGTAACCTTTTCAAATTAAAGAACTTGCCATCAGTATGGTAGTTGACCTTGATGCCATGTTCATTCTCATTGAAACCATTTATCAACATGGCTGAAAACGTCATGCTAAAAAAGCATGGGAGCAAGCACACAGCCATATTTCACTCCATTGGTGACCAGGAAGGCACAAAAGCATTGTCCACTATTCGGAACCCAGGCAAACATGCCATTCTGAATTTGACATACAGCGCTGATGAACTTCTCTGGGCAACCAAATTTTAACATAATTTTCCATAAGACCTCACAACTAATAGTGTCAAAGGCCTTGGTCAGATCTACGAAAGTTGTATCCAAACCTCTGTTCTTCTCCTGGCATTTCTTCTGGAGTTATTGGGCAAGAAACACTATATAGACTGTTCCTCGGCCCTTTCTGAAGCCACACTGGCTTTTGGGTAAAAGACTATCTTCCAGGTGAAGGATCAGCCTATAAGGAGGACTCTAGCAAGACTCTTGCCAGCAGTGACTGAGAGACCCACCCCCCTCATGATTTTTGCAGATCAATATATTCCCTTTACCTTTAGAAAGATGGACAATGGAGGCATCCTTGAACTCCTGGGGGATAACCTCCTCTTGCCATATGACCTGGAAAATTTCAGTTAGCTTTTGTATGAGCAATGGTCTCCCTACCTTGTAAATCTCAGCTGGAATGGAATCAGCACCAGGTGCTTTGCCATATTAAAGGAGTCTGATGACACTCAAAACCTCTTCTTCAGTTGGAAGTTTAGCTGAGGAGGGATTGACTTCAACCTGAAGTAAATAGTCAATGGCCTCGGCATTGATTATGGTTTGTTGAGAACACTATGGAATTGTTCAACCCATCTCTCTAGGATCATGTCCTTATCACTAATCAATGTGGCTCCATCAGCACTGAGTAGTTGTGATGCACCGTAAGTTTCTGACCCATAAATAGCTTTCAGGGAATCATAAAAGTGCTTTGGATTGTTACTATCAGCATAAAACTGAATTTCATCTTCCTTCTTACTGAGCCAGGAATCCTGCATCTCTCTAAGTTTTGCTTGTACTTTTGATGGAATTAAATTCTGTCTTCTTAGAGATGGATGAACTATCCTGCTGATAAATCCTGTGCTCTCGTTTTTCTTTTAACAGTCTCTGGATTTTCCCATCATTTTCATCAAATCAGTCTCAGTGTTTGCAAGTATTCTGACCCAGAGGAGCAAGTGCAGTGTTGTACACCAAATCTCTGAAAGCTGCCCACTGCTTTTTTGCTCCACTGTTGCCAATTGTGTGTTGGCTCAACTTTCCCTCCAAGTCAGCAGCAAACTGTTCACACTCAGAGAAGTGCTCTAATTTGTTGACATTAATTCTTCTGGTAGTCATTTTGCTTTGGGGGTAGCACTTTTGTTGAATGCATATATTTAGCCTGGAAAGGATAAGTCTATGATCAGTCCAGCACTCTGCACTATACATTGCCTTAGTTACTCTCACATCTTGTCTGTCTCTTCTAACAATCACATGGTCTATTAGATGCCAATATTTGCTGGGAGGGTGCATCCATGAAGTTTTATTGCATTTAGATAAATAGAAAACAGTGTTGGTGATGAGGTCATGTAATGTACAAGTTGTCAGTAGTAAGTGACCATTGCTGTTGCTGTTTCCGACTCCTGAATGGGACCCATCAAAGGCAAGGAGGAACATCCTGAGTTCCCCTTGGATTTCATCCCTACATAAAGTTAAGTAATCAGTAATGGAACTCAAGTGCCCTGACCCTCTAATCTAGTCCTTTCTAGAGTCAGTTTCCCCTTGGGAAATGATAGTACCTACACCAGGAAGCACACTACCTGAAACAGCCTAATCTCAGAAGCTTGATGGGTTAGTTCTAATCACAGTAAGGCTAAATGCTTTAGGTTTCATGTTAATCTCTATTTCTAACCTGTATTCCATCCTCCACCTCAGACAGTTAAGGGCAGCCACCACCCCTTCTATCACACTAATTCCTCACAGCAGGATGGTGATTCTAAAAAGTAAGCAAATAAAAAACCACTTTGTTGTCTCATAGAGAAAGCTCTGTAGGGATGAGGAACTGCCTCTTGGCCCAGGGGCAGGAGACTTAGGACAGTTACCTACCGTATTTAGTTTAGTTGCTTATCCTTCTTAATTTCTTCTTGCCTCCCAGGCCTGAGAAACAGCATGGTGTAAAGAAAGGGACTCTAGATTTGGAGTGTGGAGACTAAGATTGGAATCATGGCTTTGCCATTAGCTAAATGAGCATGGATAAGATACCAAACCTCAGTCTCCTCAACTGTAAAAATGAGAACAACAGTACTCAAACTAGCTTCCTCTTAGGGATCTTATAGGCAAAGTGCTTTGTAAACCTCAAAACACTGTGTATTTCTTCTAGAAGTAGTTTTTGACCAACCATGTCATAGGACAGTAATTTCTTGAGATAATGGGGTGCTCTGAACTGTTCAGAGATTCTAAAAAAAGAGCCAAAATGAGGACAGGGAAGCAGCATAGTCAACTCTGAGATATCTGCCCCAATGGAAGTGAGCACTGATTGGGGTGACTGAAAGCAAGGCTGGCCCTGTTTATAAGGGATCATCACTTCCTAGTAGCCCTATGACTCTGCACAGCATGATGGTATGGCTGCTGAGTAGCCTGACAGCAGAAGCAGAGATATGTCTCCAGATCCAGCCATAAGATAACTCTATTCTCTGTCTCCCTCTTTTAGTTCTGCCTTCCCTATACCTTTGTTCTCGTTCCTGGAATGAGTCCTCACCTCCTACCCTACCCCCGTCTCCATTTGTTGGAATTCATATCTCTTTCTTCATGCCTTTGACCAAGCTATGCTCTCTGTCCCTAGAATGCCCTCCCTCCTTCCCTCTGCCTCTTAGAATCTTTAGCTTCTTTCACAGCTTACCTCAAGTGCCATCTCCTACATGAAGCTGTTCTGATGTCCCTTTGCTATGAGCACTTTCTTTGCCTATTCCACACCCCACATTCTCTCTCACTCTCATATATATGTACGTATATAGATTTATACACATATCATATATACATACATGCTTGTACGTCTATGTGTATATGTATGTGTGTGTACCTGTGTATACATTTGATTCTCACAACAATCCCAGGAGGTAGGTGCTATTATCCTCATTTTAGAGATGGGGAAACTGAGGCTAAGAGGGGTTAAGTGAATTGCCCTGAATCACTCACCTAGGAAGTGTCTAAGGCATGATTTGAAAATTCAGGTCTTCCTGACTTGAAGTTCATGCAATAGCTGGCTAGCTAGATATAGTGATAGATAGATAAATAGACTAGATATGAATATAGATATAAATAAATCTATAAATAAATGTATAGATATAAATAAATAAACATTCTAAATATAAATATATAGAGATATAGATATGAATAGTTATAAAGATAGAGATATAAATAATACCCTTATATATGTATATTTTATCTTTCCTGATGGATTAAAAGCTCTTTGAGGACAAGAACTATTTCGTTTTTGTGTCCCCATTGCCTGGCATGCAGTAGATAATTAATAAATACTTGTGGCTTGGTTAATTCCTTCAAGGACCAACCCAAGTATCACCTCTTCCATAAAGCTTTGCTAGAAGTAAGCCTCCCAGTCCTTGGTCTAAGCCACTTTCTTCCCTCTCCCTCACATTTTAGTTATTTGAACAAATGGCTTGCCCCCAATAAAGCTAGGTCTGTGTCATCTCTAGCTTTGTATTTCCAGTGCCTGCCATATTTCATTGCACATTATTGATATTGAGCCAGCATGTTTTGGAGAGAGTTGAACATGTGATGAAATATTTCCTGAACCTTGTGCACATGACTAGGTATGAATGATATCACCCTTCAGTTACTACCATGATTAGAGTAATGTTTTGGCTGTGGTCACATAATCCATTTTTTTACGTCTTTTTTATTGCATTGATTGTTGTCTGCTCTTCCCATTTTAAGAGACCACATTAGGATGTATGCCTTACAAGCCCAAGTTAGAAAGATACCAACTTTATAATCTTTTAATGCTGTCCTCCCCTCCATGTTTACTCCACTCCTCCCATCTGGGTAGGTCGGAAACTAAAATCCCATCTTCTAAAGGAAGCCTTCCCCAATTCTTTCTAATTCTAGTGCCTTCCCTCTGTTAATTAATTCCTATTTATCCTATATGTAGCTTTCTTGTATATAATGTTGTGTGCACATTGTCTCCCCCATTACATTGTAAGCTCCTTGAGGACAGGGGCTGATTTTTTGCCTCCTATGTATCTCCAGAACTTGGTAAAATTGCTGGCACATAGTCAGTGTTTAATAAATGTTTATTGATCAATTGATTGGAAGCTTCTCAGAATCATAGATTCCTAGGGTAAGAAGAACTTCTGAGGGAATCTAGTCCAACTATAAATAAAAGGGAATTCCCCTTCTACAAACCCCGTGGAAGAGATCATTCTGCCTCAGCTTTAGAGACCTCCAGTAAGGGAGAAAGCTACCACCTTCCACCTACTCCTCTCTTGAATAGAAGTCATTTCCATCTGCTGCTGTTGGCTATGCTCGCTGTGGAGCAACCCCCCACCCCCACCCTTCCCTTCTCTCTCTTTCCTTCAATTTATTCCCATATCCCTTTTTTTTTCACCTTGAAATTAACTGATGGGTTGGGTGGCAGCATCAAAACTTACCTGATGGAAAAGATGGAAAAGGAAACAACTTCAACCTCCTTCCTTCCCTAGTAAGTCCTGTGCTGCCAACACAGATGAGCTAGCTAACTAGGATTTGGGGAGATTGAAGGTAGGGAAGTTAGGGGGCATAAATTATGCTGAAGTCTTTGCTGTGTATTTGACAAGTAATGGGCTCAAGTCTGCATTCTGAAAGCAGATTTATCAGACAGGACAGAAGATAGTGAATCTCACATTAGCTCACAGAATAAATGACACAATGCCTCATCAATTTGAACTGAGGGTAGAACACAATTTTCTTTTGGCTGTCCAAAGTCACTAATGGGATGAATACGGAATATTGATTTCCAAATGGTGACTAATAGTTGGCAAAAAAGGGGCAAAATGTTCTTTTGTTCCTATTTACCCCTCCCCCGTGCCAAGGTTCTTGGCAGTGAGGATAAAATCAATCTTTATTTGTCCAATACAGATAAATTAAAAGAACAGAATTCAAGCAGGAAGCGTTATGATATATCTGAGCAGATGGTCATTATTTGATATACTGCCTATTGGCAAACAGTTTACCATCATAGAAAAGGAGATGGAAATGATTCAGTAGCTTAGATACTTCTGGAAAAACAGAATCCTAACCTTTAATCCTCTATAGCATTTGGTTTGCTGTGTGACCTTACACCATTCACCAGACCTCTCAGCTCCTTGCATATGATATAGATACATTAGGAGCTATAACCTTGCTGATTTAAAAAAAAAAATCTACGATTGCACCTTTGTGGACATTGTCTGTACTGATGAAGCTCCCAGCCTTCTCTGCCTTGGTTTCAAGTAGCTTTGATAATAACAGTTAATCATTTGCCTAGTGGCCAACCTTATGTTAGCTAGGCCTGGAGTCAAATCTCTTCCAGTTTGGCAGGAACCATCAAGGATTTGTGGTCCACACACACAGCCTTATAGAATCTGGGATCATCAATGCCAAAGCCTTATGAGTTCTTGGTGTGGGACCTTCCCACAGGTGATCCTGCCTTCTTCCAGCTCCAAAAGTGTGATTATTGTTAAATACTCTCTAATTCTTCGTCTGCAATAATAGTTAACAGTTATATAGCACTTTAAGGTCTGCCAAGGACTTTACAGATCTCATTTCATTTGAATTTCACAATGATCCTGGGGAGTGGGCACTGTTTTTATTACTCTTATTTTAGAGATGAGGAAGCCAAGGCTGAGAAAAGTTAAGACAATTGCCCACGGTCACTCTGCTAAGAAGTGTCTGAGACAATATTTGAAAGCTGAATTCCTGATTTGAAGTTCAATAATGTATGAACCACTTATCAACTAACTACCCCCCAGGAAGTACCATGTCTTCTATCTCTACAAAAAGAAGAAAAATAATAAATTCTTCCTTTCACTTCTGCATTTCTTCCCCCTCTCCCACCCACTCCCATATCTCCACTTCAAACAGTGGACTTTCTTCCACAAATTTCCAGTGTGGCCTCAGACTCATGGAATTGGAGGGTCGAATTAGATATCTCCAAGTCTGTTAAAGTTCTTGGGTGGAAAAGTGCTCAATTATAAGTAATATTGCTTTGTGCGATTCCTTTCAACAATGTTGTAATCCATGACAGCTTTGGACAGGACTATGAGTGAGCATTTGTACATTGAAAGCTTTTCACAGGATTATGACAGATAACCTTGCTGAAGGCTGATGTCACCCTTCTTCATATTCCTAGGAACTCAAGAGATCCCTCTAGCTAACCCTCTCCATGCCAGTTCATTTTTCACTTCAGTGTTCATGCCATTATCTTGCGTTGTGACCTCAGATGATGCTGTAACAGTAATGAGTCACTTTTCTTTTGCAATTGGCAGTTTACAAGGAAGGCTCCCTTCACAGTAGCCTGGTGAGATAACTGAATTTCCTTATTTGTAAAATGAGGGAAGCCTGTAATATCTAAAAATCCTATGAGTTTAGCACTTCGGTTTCTCCTTAAGATTCTGCCTCTAAGGTTATTTCTTCCAGAAGACCCTTTTTTGACCTTTTATTAGCCCAATGGTCTTCAAAATTTTTAGACTAGGACCTCTTTATACTCTTAAAATGAGTGAAGACCTCAAAGAGCTTTGTTTTAAGTGGGTGATATCTTTCAATATTGTATTAGAAATGAAAACTGATACAGTTTTATAATATGTATTAATTCATTTAAAATAATAAATCCATTACATGTTAACATAAATAATATTTTTATGAAAAATGGCTATTTTTACAAAACAAAAAATAATCATTGGGGAGGGATAGTATCATTTTACACATTTTTTCACATCTTTAATCTTTGGTTTACTATGTGGTGACAAAAATGTCTTCGTGCAGCTTTAAACCTACAAAAGACAGCTGGATTCTCATAGCAGCATCTGCATTTAATCTGTTACCATTTGTTTTGGTTGAAGTATATGAAGAAAGTCCAGCCTCACAGGTACTTGGAAAAGGGAAGAATATTTTATTTGAACAATAATACTTTGGTACTACTATGAGAATGATTTTTACCTCAAGGACCCTCTGAAAGGGTCTCTGGGTTCTCTAGGTATTTAGGGACCACACTTTGAGAACTGATGTATTATATGATAACCATTATTGTCCCCCACTAAATATTCACTACTCCTTATTTCTTTCTTTTAAAATTCTGCCTAATGAGGTATTTATATAGACCCTACTATGAAACTCTGAGAGGCTTCACCTCCCAGACTGATTCTTTTATGAAGGTAATCTAGACTGTCTTTTGCATCGATTCTTTAACTACTGACAAGCTGAGAGCTGAGAAAAACTTTAACTTAAAAAGGCCAGGTTTCCTACTGCATCTGGGGCCATCACTAAATCTCTTGACCCTTGTCTTGTCACTGGATTCTGATGACTCTGGAGGAGGGAGTGAGGCTGATGACTTTGTCCAGCTCTGCCTCACTCAAATCCAATTCACTTGCAAGTCAAGACATCACCTGTGAAATGTCATTGATCATCTTTGGGGACCAAGAATGAACGGCAACAAATAACAGAGTCACAGAAAGCATCTCTGTGTCTATAAGACATAACCCAACTCCAAAAGGAGTTGTAATATACCCATCAGGTGGCCATCCCAAATCTGCTCAAAGGTCTCCAAGGAAGGGAAACCCACAGCTTCCCAAGGTAGCTCTTTCCACTTCTGAACAAATCAGATTGTCAGAAAGTTCTTCTTGACATCAAGCCTAAATCTTTCTCTCTGAAACTTTCATGGATTATTCCTGGTCCTATTCTCTGGAATAAACAGAGCAAATCTTAGCCCATCCCTTAGGACAGACCCTCAGATACTTGGAGACAGCTACCATGCCCCCCCCACACACACATACCCGCTGCCTCCGGACTCCCCTAAGCTAAATATTCCTGAGTTTCTTTAACCATTCGTTATATCACATGGACAGGATACCATTCATTATTCTGGCTATCCTCCTCTTCTTGCTCTTCAGTTTATCGATGTCTGAGGATATGAAGATAAAGCAAAAGATATCCTCTGCCCTCCAAAAGCTTACATTCCCCTACAGTATCATGGAGAAACCATGTGCAAATCCAGATATGCCTGGTACATCCAAAGCTCCTCAGCGGTAGAGATTCCGAATGATGAGGATTTCTCTGTAGCTGTAACTGTCTCTAAAAAGCCTTGTGTAAGTTGCTTTGAAACAAAAAAGTTACCACTTGTCACCAGCATCTCTCCGCATACCCCAGTGAGACATATAAACATCTGGAAGGCAAATGACTAAATGTTTTAGCATATGGCAAGCAATTCCTGAAAGAATCCCTGGTCTAGGATGACCATTTTTCACATCACAGTTTGACATCCTGGCATACAACTACCAAGCATTGCCATTAAAGTAGCTTTTACAGATCTGGTAATGATGAAGGATTTCAGAAGCTGCCTCTCGCTCCTGGGGATTGAGACCATTTATGGTTTTAACTCAGTTCCAAAGTCCTGGTGTTAGGATAGGTGACCAGAGGGAGGCCATAAATATTAGAAGAATGAAGAGAGGTTTACTTGGTGAATGTGTTCCCTCCCCTCCTTAGCCCTTGGCTTGGGATAGGATGAGGTGTGAGAACAAGGAAAGACCTGGGCTTTCACGTAGCTTCATGACAGTTAGCTAGCTGGTATTTATGGAGTATGCTAAGGTATGCAAATTGTTTTACCTGTGTTATCTCATTTGCTCCTTACAGCAACTCTGTGAGGTGCTATTATTATTCCTAGGAGGCAGCTAGGTGACCAAACTGGATAGAGCTTCCTGGAGTCACATTCACTTAGAATAATGTCATGTTTATAAAGAGGCAGCTAGGTAGTACAATGGTTAGAGACCTGAACCTGGATCTGGGTTCAAATCTTGACCTCATTAGTGCTAAATGTAATTTGAAGGAAAATCATTTCACTATTGGAGGCCTCCATTTCCTGTTAGCCACCAGGAAAAATATACACAAACTTGGACTAAATTATTTCTAAGCTCTCTTCTGGGCAGTAGCACAGAGAGCTGCAATGAAGCTAGTAAGGTCAGAGTTCAAACCCGCTTCATAGAGCTAACAAGGAGTGAGGAGTTTCTGGCCAGAACAGAAAACAATTGCTATTAACACTCATTCTAAGCTAACAAAACCTGAACAATGAGTCCCAGAAGCTTGAGTTGGGGTTTGTGTTGGCCACTCAATGAGTTTGGGGTTTAAAGGCCTGGTCATGTAACTCCAGTGGGCTTTTTTTTTTAAAGTCTGTTTTTTCAGAGGTGTATTTCAAGAAATCACAAATGAGAACAGTGGGACAATGGCTTTACCCAGCCCTGTCTCTTCTCTCTTCAATGTGAGTCACCTGCAAGTCTTGACTACTGATGTCACTGGTCCTTTTCAGAAAAGAAAGTGCATGCAGAAATAAGCTTGATACAAGGGAAAACATAATCAGGGCCAAAGAGAATATCAGGAAAGAAGGTCTGGGAAAATTCAGAGAAAGAGAAACTACTTCCATTTTAGGGGACCTGGAGAAGAATGATTAGCATTGAGGTCATAAAAGGTTCACCTTTGAAAATGAACTGGGGAATTCAGTTAGCTGCATTTCCAGAGCTCAAGCTTATTAATAAGGTGGTAGTTGTCCCTTCTTTTTCCACACGAGGCCAGTAATTTTATTTACTATGTGCTATGATCACAGACTGTATCCTTGATCCCAAGTTAACCATCTATGGAAAACATGTGTTGTTGGTTATAAGGCAGGAGAAAGTATGCATATGACTGTGCCAATCCATCATATTTATAGGGGGAAAAACTGTTTAGAACTTATGTCCTATTAAGAGTGGGTCAGTGGTATTACCTTTGTGGACTAAAGAAAATATATTTAAGTAGAATGGGTGTCTATTCTCTACCTGCCCCCATGAAACAAAAAGATAAGTAATGTCTGGGAACAAATCCTATACGAAACAGCAGGGACTAAGAGCTTGAATTAGGTAAAGGGAAATCTGCCTCAGGCAAACTTTTGTATTGAATTTATCACAGCTCTTTGTTTATTAAATACGGATGCTCCTTCTGTCTGCCTGATTGGCCATAACTGCTCCAAGCAGTAGATGGGAATACCTGTTCTGTAGGGCGCAGGTGGTCAGCCTGCGAGGAGGGAAGCAAGAATTCTCCTAGTTTGTTCATTAATGAGCATCTTAGTGCCAAGAAAAAGGGCTCTGCTCTCAGTGCCTAAAACCATAATGCAGAGGCAAACACGCAAGCAAAATTTACTTCCGTGATTAACATTATTTATGCCTTACACCCAAGCATAAAAACGTTCCTTTGCATAAATACACTCATCACTTAAGTCTCCTTTAGAGTAACTCATTCCACTTCTTGTCGTAAATATCCTGGGCTCTGTGCATTCAAATCCCATAAAGCTTTTTTATTATTTTTTTTTAATTGGAGGATGGAGGAGAAGGACCTCTTGGGTAGGAGCTGGGCAGGATGTATATTTTGCACATTTGCCAGGGTAGCTTGCCTCCTATACCTTTATAAAGGCTTGCTTAGTCTCAGACTGAATTTTTTGAACAAATGCCCTCCTTGCTTCTCCATACCCTTCCTTCCATGACCCTTTTCCCTTGTGTCCTTGTCTCTCTGTTAAAAATTGTTATCGTTGGACTATAGTTCCTATTCAATTGGATGAGAGGATATAGCTTTAGAGCTAGAGGGACCATGGATATCGTCTGATCCAACCCCTTCATTTTATAGATGAGTAAACTGAGACCCAGTTCCTTAAAATAAGAAAGAACCAGAGAAACAAAAGGAGAAAAGAGGGTAAGAAGGGCAGAAATGGGGGTGAAATAGGGATTAGAGAGAAAGGAAAGTATAAAGGAGGAAAAGAAACCTGTGAATAGAGGGTAAAGAAGCTAGAAAGAGATGCAGACATGATAATATTAATAATAGCTAACACGTATAGTGCTTCAAAGTTTGCAGTGTTTTTTCCATATATTATCTCATGTGATCTTCATAGCAATCCAATGGGGCTATTATCCCTAGAGATGACAGAACTGAGGCTGAAAAAATTTCAGTGATCTGCCTAAGGTCGCACAACTAAGGAAGGTTGTCAGGCTCCAAGTAATAACAGACTCTTAAGTCTCCTTGGAGAACATGAAGTCAGTCCCCTTATTTCACAGATTAACAAACCCAGTGTCATACACAATACATAGCAGAACTGGGATACAAACTCAGCTCCAATGCTAGTATTCTTTTTTCTTACTATCCAGCATCCCAGGATTCAGGAAAATTGGGATGAGGGAACTGAAGTTTGGCTATCTCTTAGGATTTGCTTCCGTGTCTTTGTCCTAACTGAACAAGTATGGCAGATGGGTCATTCCATTGAGTCTGTCTATAAGGGCTCTCTCAAGATGACAGTTAAGACCTTCTTCTCTTTAGATTCTTCACTGGGGACTCTGTCCCTTCTGTTATTGTCTCTGGCTTAGACCATAAACCACCTCTTGCGGTGCTGAGGCCAACTGTGAAAAGTTTTAAGCCAAGAACAACAAGGCCTTGCTCTGTGGTATAACCGGCAGCTTGTAGTAGAAGGGCTGGAGGCCAACCAGCTGTACATTTCTCCCCCTACTCCTACCCCCATGCCTGCATGATGTGAGAATCATCTGTGTTCTCCTGGCTTCTGAAATAGTATGTGGTAACTGAAAGTGGTCGTTTCGTTTTGTTTTCAAATAGGACAGTTACAAGACTCCCATTCATATGTGACCATGAACGTTGATGTCCATTGGGGCACTCGTATCTTATTTCTGAGTTCCAGGTAATGACATTTAGAGATATTGAAAATGTTTAAACCAATATAATGAAAAGATTCATAACTTTAGAACATGAAATTCTCCCAAAATGTAAAAAGTCGAGCACAAAGGGGGAAACTTTACTATCACTTAAAAAAATTTTTTTTAAAACAACCCAAAACCAAATCTGCATGAGTTTATTGATGTGGACACTTTGATATGGATTCTTCTTCTACCAGTGCAGATTAAATGAGCAATTTGTCTGTAACTTATGGTCTTAAACTGCCTGGGACACTGAGACATCAAGCACTTTGTACCATGGTCATATCAACAGTGTGTATAGGAGGCAGAATTTAATTTAAAGTCTTCCCAACTCCATGCAAGTCTGCCCCTCCATGCATGACACCACACTGTCTAATTCTCCACTACCATAACACCTACCTTTTTCTTAACACTCAGATGCTATCCAGGGATGCTAAACCAATTGGAAGGTGGCATCTGCTTTGGGCCCCAATCCTTCTATATTCAGTCATTTCCTACACATATAATAGCAATCATTTGAAATTAGGCCTTATGGGAAACATAAGCTACTAAATCTGGAATCCCTTGTAGTTGGTACCCTGCAATTCTTGTATTTTAATCGAAAGTTCCTTGTAGGGCCTATTTTGAAAACCTTGCCTTCATACCCAATAGAAAAAGCAATTTAATCCATCACTTGATTTCTGAATGTACTAGCTGGTGCTTATGAAATATTCATGTCTCCCTCTGTCTTCCCAAATTCATCTTTATTACTTAGAGGCATTGTGACTTAAATCTTCTCCTTTCATTTCTAAATAAATTGATCAGAATATTGACATTCTTTGTGGGAAGGAGATTGTCAGGATCAGCCAACATTTCACTGTGCATTTAAAGGCTGCTGATTGGAGCAGTTATGACAAGAGAACCGCCCTCACAGCTACACAGAATGAATGTGGTACGCAGAGATGATGGAGTCTGCCTCTCCACTACAGTGGTTTCCAAGTTCAAATGAGAGCATGGTTCAGCTTTATGAATTAAAACCAAGCTAATATGGACCCCATTCATTTGAAACCTAGACTCTGGAGAGGATTTGAACTGACGATCACCTTAGAGAATAAAAGTGGAGTAAATCGATGAACAGCACAAATGAGGTTTTAAGGGGAATGTTTAACCTAAATAAGAAAAGCAGTGATTTTCAAGCACTTTTTTTTTGCCCTTCATCTCACCAATAAATCTTTTTTCAGTTCCAAATTCTATCCCTGCCTCCTTTCCTTCCCCCCTCCCTGAGACAGTAAGCAGATATACATTATACATATACAATTATGTAAAACATTCCTCTGTTATTTTTATAGGAAGACTCAAATAAAAGGAAAAAATAGAAAAAAGTGAAAATAGCACGCTTCAGTCTATAGTCAATCAATATCATTTTTTTTCTCTGGAAGCAGGTAGTGTGCTTCATCATTAGTTCTTTGGAATTATCTTGGGTCATTGTATCGTTGCAAATAGACAAGTCCTTCTCAGTTCTTCCTCAAACTATATTGCTATTACTATGTACAGTGTTCTCCCGGTTCATGTAACTCTTCTCATTTTTTTTCTGAAATCATTCTACTTGTCATTTCTTACAGCACAATAATGTTTCATTACACTTTGATTTCTAATTCTTAGCCAATACAAAAAGAGCTACTATAAATATTTTTATACAAATAGGTCCTTTTCCCTTTTTTCAATATCTTTGGGATATAGATCTAGCAGTGGTCTTACTGGATTAAAGGGTATACACAGTTTTATAGCCCTTGGAACATAGCTCCAAATTGTTTTCCAGAATGGTTGGATCAGTTCACAATTCCACCAACAGTGCATTAACATCCCAGTTTTCCCCACTCAGGAAACTGGTTATTATAGACCAACAACTCACACTGCAAACCAAGATAAGGTCAAAATTAGTACATGATTTACAAATAAAGGGTGATATCTTAAGCAAATTAATAGAGCATGGAATAGTTTTTATGGATAAGGGAAGAATCTAGGATCAGAGAAGATTGGATCATCACAAAATGTAAATTAGATTATTTTGACTGTATACAATTATTAAGTTCACTCCTTTCATTTTTAATGTTAGTAGTTTGGCTTTCTTCTTTCCTTTTTAAATCAAATTATCCAGTGATTTATCTATTTTATGGTTTATTAATAAAACCCAGATTCTAGTTTTATTTATTTGTTTGCTTTTTAAAAAATTTTTAATCACTCCTTTGATTTTCAGAATTTCTGATTTGGCATTTAATTGGAAATTTTAATTTGTTCTGTTTCTATTTTTTTTAGTTGCATGCCCAAACCATTAATCTGCTTTTTCTCTATTTTTTTATATAAACATTTAGAGATATATAGTTTCCCCTAAGTACCACTTTGGCTCTATCACATAAATTTTGTTATGTTGTCTCATCATTTTCTTTAAAGAAACTAATTGTTTCTATGATTTGTTCTTTGACTCATTTGTTTTTTAGGATTAGATTACTCAAATTCCAATTAATTTTTATCTCTCCATTGTCCATTATTGAAGGTAATTTTTATTGTATCACCACATAAAAAAGCTACTTTTACTATTTCTGTTTTTCTGCATTTGATTATGAGGTTTGTATGTACTAATACATGGCCAATTTTGGTGTAGGTGCCATATAGTACTGAGAAAGGCATATTCTTTTCTATTCTCATTCAATTTTCTCCAGAGAGCTATGCTATCTAATATTCCCAGAATATTAGCCACTTCTTTTTTGTTCATTTTTTTATTTGATTTAGTTCTGAGAGGGGAAAATTGAGGTCTTCAGCTAGTAAAGTTTTATTATCTGTTTCCTACTGTAATTCATTCAACTTGTTCAAAAATTTAGATGCTATGCCATTTGGCACATATATGTTTAATATTGATATGACTTCACTATCTATGGTACCTTTCAGCAAGATATAGTTTTCTTCATCTCTTTTAATTAGATCTATTTTTACTTTTGCTTTGTCTGAGATTATGATTCCTACCCCTACTTTCTTTGCTTTAGTTGAAGCACAATAAATTCTGCTTCAGCCCATTACCTTTACCCTGTGTATAGGTCTCTGCTTCTGATGTATTTCTTGTAAACAGCATATTGTAGGATTCTGGTTTTTAATCCATTCTATTATTGCTTCCATTTTATGGGTGAGTTTATCCCATTCACATTTATAGTTTTGATAACTAATAGTGTATTTTCCCCCATGCTGTGTTTTCACTTATTTATCTCTTTTTCTTACCCTTCATCCTTTCCCTCCTCACAGTGTTTTACTGCTGATTACTGCTTTCCCCATCATACCCTCCCATTTATCAGCACCCCACTTCTATCATCCCTTTGTACTTAATTATAAGCTAAAAAAGATTTTTATATCAAGCTGTATATGCTATTCCCTCTTTGAGACAATTTGGATGTGAGAGTAAGGTTTAAACTTTGTCTGCTCCCCTCATCTTCCTCTCCATTATAATAGCTTTTTCATTTCTTTTTTGTAATGGGATAATTTACCCCATTCAATCTCTCCTCTTCTTCTTTTAGTATAATTTTCTTTCTCATCCCTTTATTTTCTTTTTTTAGGGTATCATCCCATCAAAATCACCTTATATCTTCACCCTCTTTCTACATATGCTCTTTCTAATTGTTCTTATAGTAATAGAATTGTTGAGTTATAAATGTTATATTGCCATATAGGAATTAGCCTTATTGCATTTCTTATGTTTTCTCTTTCTTCATTTTTACCTATTTATGCTTCTTTTGAGTCTTGTATCTGAAGGTCAAATTTTTTATTCAGTTCTAGTCTTTTAATTAGAAATATTTGAAAGTCTTCTATCTTGTTAAATATTCTTTTACCCCCTGAAAGTTTATATTCCATTTTGCTGAGTAGGTGATTCTTGGTTGTAATCCTAACTTTTTTGCCTTCCAGTGTGTCATATTCCAAACCCTCCAATTATTTAATGTGGAATCTGCCAAATCTTGTGTAATCTTGACTGAAGCTCCACCAGATCTGAACCATTTCTTTTTGGCTACTTGTAGTACTTTCTCCTTGATCTGTGAATTCTGGAATTTGGCTATGATATTCTTGGGAGTTTTCATTTTGGGATCTCTTTCAGGTGGTGATCAGTGGATTCTTTGTTATCAGTGTTTCTTTCCATTTCTGTTTTGTCCTCTAGTTCTAATATATCAGGGCAGATTTCTTTGATAATTTCTTCATGGATTTTTTTCAGGTTTTTTTTTTACTAATGGCTTTTGAGTGGTCTAATAATTCTTATATTAACTGTCTTGATTCTATTTTCTAGGTGATATCTCCAAGTGAGAAATTTCACATTTTCTTCTTTTTTTTTTTTACTTTTTTGATTTTGTTTTATTGTATCTTGTGTTTCATAGAGTCATTAGTTTCCAGTTGTTCAAGTCTAATTTTTAAGGAATTCTTTTCTTCAGTGAGCTTTTGTGCTTCCTTTTCCATCTGGCTAATTTTATTTCATAGGGAGTTGTTTTCCTTGGTAAATTTTTGTATATTTTTTTCCATGCTATTAACTCTTTATTATGATTCTCTTGCATTATTGCTCTAATTCCTTTTTCCAGATTTTCTTCTACTTGTCTAATTTGATTTTTTTTAATTATTTTTATTTTTTCAGCACTCTTCCACAAGATTTTGAGTTCCAAATTTTCTCCCCATCTCTCCCTTCTACCCACCCCAAAGCATCAAGCATTCCAATTACTCCTTCCCCCAATCTGCCTTCCCTTCTATCAAATTTCTCCCTTCTCTTATCCCCTTCCCCTCTGTTTTCTTGTAGAGCAAGATAGATTTCTTACCCCATTGAGTGTATGTCTTATTTCCTAGTTGCATGTAAAAATAATTTTTAATGTTTGTTTTTAAAACTTTGAGTTCCAACTTCTCTCCCCTCCTCCTTCCCAACCCATCCCCACTGAGAAGGCAAGCAGGTTTATATAGGTTATACATGTGAAGTCATGAAAAACAGTTCCATAATAGTCATGATGTGAAAAACTAACTATATTTCCCTCCATCCTATCCCGCCCGCCCATTTATACTTTTCTTGCTTTTGACCCTGTCCCTCCTCAAAAGTGTTTACTTTTAATTACCCCCTCCTACTATTTGCCCCTCCTTCTATTATTCCTTCCATCCTTCCATATCCCTTTCCCCCTTACTTTCCTGCAGTGGGACAGCTAGGTGGTGCAGTGGATAGAGCACCAATGTAGGAATCAGGAGGACCTGAGTTCAAATCTCACCTCAGACACTTGACACTCACTAGCTGTGTGTCCTTGGGCAAGTCACTTAACCCCATTTGCCTCATCTTGGGTCATCTCCAGTCATTCTGATGAATACCTGGTCACTGGATTCAGATGACTCTGGAGGAGAAGTGAGGTTGGTGACCTGCACAGCCCTCCCTCACTCAAAACAAAGTCAAGTGCAAGTCATGTCATTATTTCTCTGATGGCATGGTCTTCTTCAGCAATGAAGGACAAACACACACACTTTCCTGTAATAAACGATAGATTTTCATACCAACTTGAGTGTGCATGTTATTCCTTCCTTAAGCCAAATCTGATGGGAATAAGGGTCACTCTTTCCCTCTTACCTCCCTTTTTTCCCCCTGCATTGAAAAAGCTTTTTCTTGCCTCTTTTACATGAGAGATAATTTACCCCTATTCTATTTCACCTTTTCTCCTTTCCCCAATATATTTCTCTCTGATGCTTTAATTTTATTTTTTAGATATCATTCCTTCATATTCAACTCACTCTATAACCTCTGTCTATATGTATATAATCCCTTCAACTACCTTAATACTGAGAAAAGCCTTATATAATTTTCTTTCCATGAAGAAATGTAAACAGTTCAACTTTAGTAAGTCCTTTATTATTGTTCTTTCCTGTTTACCTTTTCATGGTTCTCTTGATTCTTGTGTTTGAAAGTCAAATTTTCTATTCAACTCTAGTCTTTTCATCAGGAATGCTTGAAAGTTCTCTATTTCATTGAATGACCATTTTCCCCCTGGAGTATTATACTGAGTTTTTCTTGGTAGGTGATTCTTGGTTTTAATCCTAGCTCCTTTGACCTTTGGAATATCATATTCCAAGCCCTCTGATCCCTCAATGTAGAAGCCTCTAGATTTTATGTTATCCTGATTGTGTTTCCACAATACTCAATTTGTTTCTTTATGGCTGTTTGCAATATTTTCTCCTTTTCCTGGGAGCTCTAGAATTTGACTATAATATTCCTAGGAGTTTTCCTTTTGGGATCTCTTGCAGGAGGTGATCAGAGGATTCTTTTTTTTTTAATGAAAGAGTTTTTATTATGAAGGGTTGATTTGACAAGTGAGGCACCCCCTACCCCTGCAACAAATATGGGGGAGGGAGGAGAAGCAGCATACAGGGAAATCAACCAAAAACACTTATTCTGATGTGCTTCATTTTATCTTCTCCCTGTTTTCTCTTTTCCTCTAGATCAGAGCTTGCCATTATCCTACCCATTTCTAAAAAAGGGAGGGATAAGAATCAGTTCAGGCATCAAGGCTTTTTAACATCCATCCTTAAGCTCTGGTGTATCACAGAGTATATCCACCATTTCCTTTTTGTGGACACTCATAGATTCCTCTCCCTCAGTGAGAACATCAGTTTGAAGTGAAGCTATGGGCATCATTTCTGGTGGGGGTCCACTCTCTTCCTTAAGGTGGCCTTGATATAGATGACGAAGATGGGATAGCTCTCTCTCAGGTGGCTACTGTCAACATACCAAGAAGTACCTGCAGCGAGAGCAGGAGCCATTGGAGTATAGCCCACAGCTCCATGGGAGTTGCTGAAATTAGTGTCCCGTGGCTGTACCAGTGGGATGTGGTAACTGAGAAGACCAGGGCCTTCAGGATAGCCGCTATCAGCTTCTTATGCTGCTTCATACGAACACCTGTGTATGGGCATGGAAGATGACACCTGTGTGAGCACAGACAAACTCCAAGAGTTTCACATTTCTAAAGTTCACATGGAGCTTCTGATCCCAGCAGATAGGGCAAGGATTCCCAGCAACTTTGTTCCCTCGAATGCATGTCTTATCGGTTCGCTGGGGTGAGAAACCACCTTTGTGGTTTCATTGATAATCAGCCCAGACAAGACAGGAGCCATATTGAGCCAGGTATTCTTCTGTCTCTAGATATTCCCAGGGAGTATCATGATAGAGGGAGATAGGAATGGCAGATTCTTCCTCAGGTGGAGCTTTGGTGCAGAGAGCCCAAGGAGTAGTCTGCACCCAGTAAACCCCTCCAACAGGTGTGAGGCCCAAGAGCCGCCTAAGCAGCAGTTAGGAGAGAGGTTGCCATCTTGGTGTTTGGCTAAGGGAGGAGAGGGGAGTGGATTCTTTCAATATCTATTTTACCCTGTGATTCTAGAATATCAGGGCAGCTTTCCTTGATAGTTTCTTGAAAGATGATGTTCAGCCTCTTTTTTTGATCATGACTTTCAGGTAATACAAGAATTTTTAAATTGTCTCTCCTGGTTCTATTTTGCAGGTCACTTGTTTTTCCAAATTGATATATCATATTGTCTCCTATTTTTTCATTCCTTTGGTTTTGTTTTATAATTTCTTGATTTTTCATAGTCATTAGCTTCCATCTTCTCCATTCTAATCTTTAAGGAATTATTTTCTTTAATGAACTATTGGAACTTCTTTTCCATCTGGCCAATTCTGCTTTTTAAGGTATTCTTCTCCTCACTGGTTTTTTGGATCTCTTTTACCATTTGAGTTAGTCCATTTTTAAGGTGTTATTTTTTTCAGCATTTTTGAGTCCCTTTAGCAAGCAGTTGATTTGGTTTTCATGATTTTCTTGCTTCACTCTCATTTCTCTTCCCAATTTTTGCTCTACTTTTCTTACTTGATTTTCAGAATCCTTTTTGAGCTCTTCCATGGCCTTGAATCCAATTCATATTTTTCTTAGAGGCTATGGATGTAGGAACTTTGACTTTTTTATCTTCTTTTGTTTGTCTTCCTTGGTCACCAAAGTAATATTCTATAGTCTGATTCTTTTTCCAGTTTTTTCTCATTTTCCTAGCTCTTTACTTGACTTTTGAGCTCTTTGACAAGATAGTTCTGTGTTTTCATGGGGGGAGGGGTGTACTGTCAACCACTCAATCCCCCCACCAATCTGTGGGCCTAGAACTTCAGAAGCAGCTGCTGTTGATGCCCCTTTTGCAGCTTCTGTGGGCTCTTCCACCCCCTCTGCTGCCCTGGGACTGGTGCCAGACCACTCTACTCTCTCACACAGGTATGACAGATTTTTTCCACTGACCTTCCAATTTATCCTCTGCATTTCGGGGTTATAATGTCTGGAAATTGCCACAAGTGCCAGAGATTCAGTCCTCTCGAGACCTGCTCAGATTCTGTCTGACAGCATGAACCACGCTGGACTGTGCTCTGATCTCAGTGAGGTGCAATTGTCACTTCCTTCTACCTTCCAGGCTCTCTTGGGCTAGAGATTTGCTTCACACTGTCATTCTGTGGGTTCTACAGCTCCAGAATTTTTACAGGTATTCAGCTGGGCTGGCGGGGAGAACTCTAGCAAGCCTCTGATTCTACTCCTCTAATTTGCTTTTTTAAATCATTTTTTAAAGCTCTTCTTGGAATTCTTTTTGAGTTTGAGACAAAATTATATTTTTCCTTGAGTCTTCACACATATCCATTTTGACACTTTTGTCCTCTTCTAAGTTTATGCCTTGATACTCCCTATCACATGGTAACTTTCTATGATCAAGTTCTTTTGTTTTTCACTCATTTTTTTCTGCCTTTTTTTGTGACTTGATGTTTTAATGGAAGAGTTGGGCTCTTGTCTTGTAATGTCCCGAACTTTTTTTCTGGGGCTCTAGGTCTTCCTGTTGACTTTCACTGGGCTTCAAGGCTTAGCTGATTGCTTTTACTGGGAGTGGGGGTCTCTCTGTTGGCCTCCACTGAGTATGGGCTTTAGTTTCTGGCCTGCTCTAGGGGTAGAGTTCTTGCTTCTAGGTTGCTATGGAAATTGGATCTCTCTGCTGGTGGACTCCAGGGTTGGTGTCTCACTCTTGGCCAGTCCCAAGGTGGGGTTTCAGTACTGGTCAGTTATAGGATCAAGGCCTTTTGGGTGGCTTGTGCAGGGGGTGGAATCACTGGGGTGAAACTGTGCTGAACTGCACAGACTGCTCACTTCCTTAGGGAGCTCCTGGTTTGCAGGAGGTGAAGTCCTCACTAATGGATTGCCCCAGACTTGGACCCTTGCTGCAGGACCCCTGGTGAGAGGCTAGTTGTAGCTGCTGCTCTTGGACCTCTCTCCCCTCCTACCCCAGTGAGATAGACTTTTCCTGCTGGACTGGTAAGCCAGTTCCCTGCTCCTACATCAATTCTGAGGCAGTTTTCTAGTGTTTGGAGGGAAATTTGAGAGGCTTCAGAGGTTTCCTTCTTCACTCTATCATCTTGGCATCAGAAATCCTCTCAAGCACTGTTAAAGGCACTTTAAATATATCCATTTGCCTTTAGACATTGCCAATTATAGATGTGTTGGAATAGATAAGGTCATTCTGGTCTATTCATTAAAGGGGGTCTTGGCAGAGCCCCTACTTGGCAATGATTTTTGGGGGTGCCTCTATACTAAAAAGCAATAAACCTTCATTTCATTTAAAAAAATAATATTCAAGTCAGACTATTCATTAATTCAGATGGTCCTTTACTCCCACTTAATTCTCATTAGGAATATATAACAGTGTTTTGGGTTGAGCTTTTTTTTAAACAATAGAAATTTGATTCTCAAGGCCTAATATTGATTTGAAAAAAGTCCTGTCTATAAAGCCTGAGGAGAAAGCCATAATTAGTCACCTGGAAACTTTCTACAGTCTTTTACACACATGCTTTTTAATAGTGCAGCAAACATTTAATGACATTGATCAATGAAGAACACTGTGCTAGGATACAGGACAGATATAAAGTTTAAACTAGTTATGTTGACTGCCCTCAGGAAGTTTGCACTGTAGTAATATTTCAGGCCAGGTTTGCTTTATTGGGGTACTGCACTGTTCTCTCACTGTGTTGTTTTTATTATTGTTGTTTTACAAAATGTCAGATTGTCACAGTACTTACACTATGTAAGTTGCATACAGTAACTTACATGCAACACACTTACTGTATGTTGCTATAAACAACCCTCTGGGCAGATCCAGCCATGCATAGGGTTTACCTTGAACTCAACTTCCATCCTAGGGGCCTGGCCACCAGGTTCTTTTAGGAAGCAGTTGAATGTTATCATTTTGCCTCCAGTAAATGATGCTAGTGAAATTTCATCAAATTGAAGAAATTGGATAGGGTGCTAGTGGCAGGACTCAGGGTCAGGACAGAACCAAAGAATAGGTGACAATCACTACTTAGAGAAGGCCAACTTTATCTGGAACTTTCTGTTTTATGACTTCCTCTTCTATTAGTCTTTTACACATCTAGTACTTCCTTTGGGTTTCTCCTCTCTCCTGAACTTGTGCTCATGTTTTGAGTTCCTCAGAGGCTGCACTGACCAATGTAGAACCCTGTGCTAGGATATAGGAGTGATATAAAGTTTAAACTAGTCATGCTTGCTACCTTCATGAAGTTAAAATCTAGTAATAACTTCAGGCCAGGTTTGTCTTATTTGAACATATACTCCATGTTAAAAGTGGTCTCTGGATGCATACTCCCAGAACTATATTGCACAAACCCAACCAGCACACTTAATTTTATTTAATTGTTTTTTTCATTAAATAAAAATCTTCCTTCTCTCACTTCTACCTCCCCCTACTGAGAATGAAAGAAAAATGAAATCCTTGTTACAGATTTGTATACACATACACACATACATACATACATACATGTCTCATTCTGAGTCTTTCATCTCTCTATCAGGAGGTAGGTAGATGTTTCATCATTGGTCCTTTGGAATCATGGCTTATCAGAATTCCCAAGTATTTCAAAGTTGTTTGTCTTTAGAATGTTGGTATTAATGTATAAATCTTTGTCCTGGTTCTGCTCACTTTACTCTGTATCTGTTTATACAAATCTCCCCAGGTTGCTCTGAAGCCATTCCCCCTTTATCATTTCTTACACTACAGTAGTGTTCCTTCCCATTTATATATCATATCTTGTTCACGTATTCCCCAAATGGATACCTGAGATGAAAAACAAATAAAAGTATGTGTGGTTGTAGGGACTTGTGAATTATGGTTTAGGGAGTATGTACCACATAGTACCTCAAACATGGAGTGGTCATCCATTCTCAAAAAGAACTATTTCAGGTAAATCTTTGAAGTTTATTTCACTTAGAAATAATCCCTACCTTAATTTAACCTTTCTCTAATTGCCCCTTCCCCCTTTTCCCTCCTTTTTCCCTGTTGAGTGAAATGTGTTTCTGGACATAATTGCATATCTGTTCTTCCTTCTTTGGATCCAGTTCAAATGAGAGTAAGGTTCGAGTGTCTTCCCCCAGCCCTAACACCTTCCTTCTTGTTGGTATATTCTGCTTGCATCTCACGATTATATGAGATAATTTTCCCTAACCTTCTTCTTCCTTTCCTTCCCTCCCAGTGTATTCGAATCTCTTCCCCTCCCTTTCCATTCTTCTTCTTCTAAGACCAAGACATAGCAGAACCATTTCCAAGCATTTTGACTCCTCCTATAATCTCTGATTTTAATAAGGTTTAGAGGGGACACATGCATCTTCTCCTCATATTAGAATGTGTGTAATTTATCCTCTTTTTGGCTCCTTATGATTGCTCATTCATGTTTACCATTTTTTTGGTTTCTCTTTACTCCTAAGTTTTGTACTTCAAAGTTTCTATGTAACTCTGGTCTTTTCATCAAGAATGCTTTGAAATCCTTATATTAAAGGTCCATTTTAACCTTGTAAACCTTATACTTATAAGTGAGTATACTCACTTATACTTGTTATACTCAGTTTTGCTAAATAAATTATTCTTGGCTATAACCACATATCATTTGCCTTCTGAAATATCATATTCCAAACTCTCCATTCCTTAATAGTGGTGGTTGCTAAACTGTATGTGATTCTAACTATGGCCCCTTGCTCCTAGAATTATTTCTTTTGGGCTACTTGCAGTTTTTTTCCTTTGACTTGTAAGCTTTGGATTTGATTTATACTATTTCTAGGAGTTTTCATTTTGGGGTTTCTTTCAGGAGGGGAACAATGGATGACTTTTATTTCCATTTTTGTCTTTTGGCTCTACAAGATCTGGATAGTTTTCTTTTGAGATCTACTAAAATAAGATGTCTAGGCTTTATTTTTTGATCATGACTTTCAAGACATCTAATGATTCTTAACTTTTTTTCTTCTCATTCAGTTGTTTTTGCAATGAGATACTTTACTTTTTTCCATGTTTTTAGTCTTTGACTTAGTTTTCATATTTCCTATTATTTCATAGAGTCATTGGCTTCAGTTTGGTCCATTCTAATTTTCAGGGAGTTTGTTTTTTGTTTTGTAATTTCTTGGTTTCTCAGAAAGTCATTAGCCTCCATCTGTTCCATTCTAATTTTGAGAGAACTATTTTCTTCAGTGAGCTTTTGCACCTCTTTTTCCACTTGGCTAATTCTGCTTTTGAAAGCATTCTTCTC
>JAQQSK010003183.1:0-195935 GCA_028658325.1 Potorous gilbertii
AATATATATATATATATATATATATATATATATATATATATATATATATATATATATTTGTTCAATATGTATTTTTTAAAGTTAGAATTACACTGAGGAATGAGGGAATATTATTATTTTTCAAATTTTCACTAAGAATGTTGTTAATTCCAAATGTTAATTGAACTAAATTATTGAAAGAAGAATATTCCAAATAGCAAAACAATGAAGAATAATAACACCGCATTCGTAGAGGCTAGGCCATCAGGAACAGTTAAAGAAGAAGTACTTAACTTTTTTGTGTCATGGACCCCTTTCACAGTCTGGTGAACCTTTACATCCTGTCTCAGAATAAAGTTTGTTTCAATTTAAAACTTTGATAGCTTTTGAATTCATAAAGTATCATAGGATTATAAAGGTAATCAATTGTATTGAAGCTAAATTATCAAAATACTTTTTAAAAATTGTCTACTGACCCAGATGAAGAAGCTCTTAGTTAAAGCAGCTGAGATATTTTGACTGGAAAAGATTTG
Organism: Potorous gilbertii; assembly: GCA_028658325.1. NCBI lineage: Eukaryota > Metazoa > Chordata > Mammalia > Diprotodontia > Potoroidae > Potorous > Potorous gilbertii. Next base: position 513 of record JAQQSK010003183.1, read on the forward strand.
TATGGGGGATATGGAGAGACTTAATTTCAAGTTAAAGAACTCCTAACTGGAAGAAGTTTTAGATTTGTCTTGCTTAAACAAATAAGTATATTAGAAGTACAAAAAAGTAGTTGCAAAGAAGCAAATAAATGCAGGAATTTTAAGGCAAATAATTTAAGGAAAATCTTCCAGACCACTAGACCACTCAGAAGTAGAATGGACTTCCTAAGAGGTGATGGGTTTCCCTTCACTGAAGGGCTTTAAACAGAAGGCTATTTGATCATTTACTAGGAATATTGAGTTCTTGTTCAGTTATGAATTAAGCCAAATAGTCCCCGGTATCCTCTTTTAATACTTTGTAATACTTTGATTCTCTGATCTCAAATAATTCCAACACTTACCTTACATAAAGTTTCAAGTATAAATACGAGAAAATGAAAAACATTTTACTAAATATTCTTTGGTGTACCAGAGTAAATCAACTTATTTTCACACATTTTAGGTTTGGGGGGAAGAGAAAAAAGGAAGAAAATGGGCACATAATTGAAAATGGGAGAAATTTGATGTATAAACTCCTGAAGAGCTAGAGAAGTCTTTCAAAATTGCTTCTTTGGGAAGTAGTCACTTTTTTGTGGAGATCAACAAGTGTATGCTATTTTATCAGCTATAACTTGGATATATATTGGGTCATCTCTCTTTATGTTGAAAAGATACTTGAAATGTGATTTTAAAACTAATAATGACAAAGTTCAGAGAAAAGACGATTATTAATACTTTATCACTGGGTATTAAGCATGTAATACTTCCTCAGATGAACCATTTTGACAGCCAAATAAGCATAAAGTATTATTGCTATCCTGCTATATTCCCAAATAGAAAGTATTTGGGAATATATAATTATAGGCATCAGTTGTCAATGTTCAATTAAGTCTTGCTTGTTTTTTCTGTTTTTTAATTATAAATTTTAAAATTATCATTCATTTGAACTTTTCTGTCAGTAAAATTTTCACATAATGGAACAGACATTCAAAGTGCCTGGTTTCAAATACTTTCTCATTTACCTGTGTGACCTTGGGCAAGTTAGCTAACCTTTCTGGACCTCAGTTTCCTTATTTGTAAATTGAAAAACGTGGATGGAGCCTGTCCAAATCTGCAATCTTATAATTTTTAATCCATGAAGGGCAAAAGAAATTTATATTATTTATGTATATTATTATGTATTTATTATATAAATTTATATTATTGATGTATATATATTCAGCATAAGTACTAAATCGTTTATATAACAGGTGGGAGGAGTATCTTGTATATATAAGATAACCTCAGGACAAGGTGATAAATGCAACTATATAATACTACATATTGATATACTGATTTTAATATTTGTGTTAATTCCTTAGTTTCATTTCAAAATAATCCATAGATATTTTCTAGAATATCAACATAATTTTCAATGAGATCTATATATAGTATATTAATTACATAATTATATGTAATTCATGTACATTGTTAAATGTTTAAAAGTGAGGGAAAATCTAGGCTTTAGGTTTCTTGCATAATTTTAGTCGATGATTGGTTATGCTTTATTTGAAGAAAGTTTTCTTTACTATATTTTTATATCCCCTCCTTTCCTAACGTATCTCATCTTTCGCTATCTGATATTTTAAATGTAAATTATGTATTTAACATAGTCATAGCTGTTGGTCATTGTTAAGAAGTTTAACATCTCATCTCGCTTCCCAAATGATTTTCTAAAAATATTTTCCTGGTAAAAGGGAATATAAGATTGCTTTCATGGCTGTCATATTGCCTTTCAGCAAAGTGAGACAACTCCTGATTTTATTGTCATTTTTTTCATCAAAGCGTTTTTTAATGATATGCTCTTTAGTAGTGTTTGGGAAGTTGGTAGCAGGTAAATTCCTAATATTTTTTAGAAATAATGGCCCAGAACTTACATAAGACTGGAGTATTCTAATAGTTTGAGTTCTTTTCTATAAACACAATCTCCCCAATCATTTAGTTGTGTAATTTCTTTTGCTTGTGAGAAAATTCCTGATGCTAGGGAAACCCTTGAAAACATAGATAAATTGTTGAGTCCCAGAAAAAAATCATGGACCATATTTAATACCCAGCAAAGGCAAACAAGATCTGTAGCTGTGATCTGTTAACTTTATCATCTTTATATAAGCATTCTTTATGTATATCAAGGATATTCTTGATGAAAACAAGAAGGAAATTTCCAGCCTTTTTGAAGACAGTTTACAACATATCTGTGTTTCAGACAGACATTTGCCTAAAAGATGCCATATTTCATTTCACTTATTTCTTAAATTAGCAAGACATAATCAGGATGAATATAGTAAAAATTATGATAATTCCAAGTTTAATTTACATATCTAGTTCTTTATCAATCAAATTACCAAAGAACTTTCTTCACAAGTTATTTAAAATCATAATTTCATATTTGTGTATATATATATATGTATATATACACACACACATTCACACATATATGTTTATGTATTGAATTAAAAGCACAAAAAGATCATTAATCAGAATGGGAAGTCTACTGAGGAAGAAGACAGTTTGGTGCTTTTGTAAATATTTTTTATAAATTAATTTGATTGATTATCTTCCCAACTATCTGAAACTTGTCAAAAACCCAAAAAACAGATTAATGTACTGAAGGAATGCAATAGCAATATCTTACATTCTGCCATATGCAATAGAGATTAGTGTTTGATAAATTGTTAAATAAAGATTAAGGAAGAGATATGCTTGATCAGCAAGCAGAAATAGAGTTTTCAAGCATAAAATTACAAATAATATTTTTTAAGATGCTTTGCCTCAGTAATCAAAGGAATTGATTAAAGTTACACATTAAAGCAACTCTGAGGTGCTAGCCCTCAAATCAAAGGAAGTAATTAAAAGCAGTTGAAATTGTCAGGTTAGCATTGAAATAGATTCAGTCATTCATTGATGGTGGTAAGAACTGGTAGGTGCTTTGTTTTTGGAAAGGAATCTTGTAGTATAATTCCATTGTTGGGAAAATACCTTGAAGAGTGCTACCAAAAAAAAAGAAAACTACCCCTTTGGACATTTTATACCAGCTAGCTTTTTGAGGCAAAATCTAGCAAAAAATAAACTTAAATCCTCACCTGTAAGTGATTGGTCAATTAAATTATAGTATATTAATGGAATAAAATTTTAGTGCAGTGAATACTGAATATGAGGGAAATAGAAAGATAGTTATGTAATAATGCAAAGTGGAAAAGGTTGAACTAGAAGAACAAAGTATACATTAATGCATTCTGTGTACAAGACAAGCTAAATAAGAATGAATGGAGTGAGAATGGTGATGGGAATTTGGAAGAATGACTAAAGTTGCGGCATTTCATACATCAAAATTGGATTTATTTAAATGTAATTAAACAGTTATATTGGTGTTTTATAATTTTATAACAAAATAATTAACAAACTAAATAACTTTTTATTTTATACCTCTTTGTGTTTGTATAGACTATTGGATTTGGTTGTTCGTCCCATTCCTCAGCCCTCTCCTAACTTGGAATATAATCAGCTTAGTCCAGCAAGAGCTATGGTATATATAACATCTAATTCATTGCCATCAACATCACAGCTAACAGGATTATCTGAGAACATTTCAAGAGCATCTGAATTAAATTTGCTTGAAACCCCTCTTGTGGTGAAGGTGAGTAGAAATACTGCATATTTAACTCTACATCTTGAAGGCCCAAGGAAAGAAAGGTAAAACATCTTGCTTCCTGGCTGCTAGCTATGATTGTGAATATTTTAAAAAATCTGTTGTTGGTTTGTTCAGATATTTCTTAAGCTCAGGTGTACAAAGTTCTGTTGGGCTTGAGAAATCTGGAAATGCTAAACTGAAAAGTGACCCTGCTTTCCAGGAACTAGGTTTTTAGGCCTAGTCCGGAGAGAAAGCCCCCTCGTAAGTTACTGTAATGTGAATTAGGATATAAGTGGAGACACCCTGAGCCACTTCGTGGAGGACAGAAAGTCTTTTACTCCCGATAGTATAGGAATTCCATTCTTTAGCAAATGTATGGAGATATGAGCAGATGAGGTCCAGTCACAGTTGAAAAGAGAATAGTAGTCTAGTGTAGAATGTTTGAGGGGAGAGTGGGTTCCTGATCATGTTCCAAATATTTGAAGTTATGCTGGCCATTGGGCTTAGTGCAGAGGTACAAATGCAAAGAAAGAATTCATCCATCAAAGGAGTTAACATTCTAATGAAGAAGATAAATACATGTAAAACCATATAAAGCATAAATATAAAATGAATATATACCAAGTAGTTAAAAGTAATATAGTACTTGTATTTAGGAAAATCAGGAAAGGAATCATGTGGAAGATATTGCTTGATCTGTGTCTTAAGATGAGGGACTTTAATGAAGCAAAGGTAAAGAAAGAGTGCTTTATAGGTATGTGGAATGGACAGAGCAAAAGCACTGTGGAAAAGACTAATTTGGCTGTACAGAAAAGCACAGGAGGGAAAATAGCATAAGACTGGAAAGATCAGTTTGAAGCAGGATGTGTAGGCTTTAAAAAAGCATAAACAAGAGATTATATTTTACCTTAAAGGCAGTAAATAGAAAGCTACTGGAATTTACTGAGTCAGACATGGTCAGATCTTTTTTTATGGAAAATTGCTTTGGTGTGTTCAAAGTGATTTGGAATGGGGGAAAGCTAGAGGGAGGGCAACCTATCCAGTAAGGGGTTATTATAAAAATGTAGGCAAGGGGCAATGAAGGTCTGATTTAAAGTGGTAACCATGTAAGTAAGGATAAAGGTTCCCATTCAAGAGATGTTGTAGAGGTTATAATGGCAAAATTTGGCAACTGGTTGGATGTGTAGGCCAAGGAAGAGTGAGAAGAGCCATGCTAATGCCAGAGTTATGAATCTGGATATATGGTGGTACTTTAATCAAAATTTGGGCATTTGGAAGAGCAACTAGATTGATCTCCATCTAGACTGATCTCCAAAACTATGGTCCCAGTAATTAATAATAACTATTAAGTGCCAACTCTATGTCAGATGCTGTTTTAGGCCACTCTGAATACCAGTATAAATCAGTTGTGTACAGAATATTTTTATAAAATTTGCCCCCTGCCCAATTCTTTAAAAATATATCTCAATTTAAAAGGAAATAATTCATCCTTTTTCTCTGAACTTTTATATAATGACTAAAAATCATTGATAACTTCTTGCCCTGCTGAGTTCTAGAACAATGATTTTGGTTTGTCTCTGTCTGAAATAAATAAGCGTAGGTGTACCAATATGGGGGCTGAAATCATAGTCAGAAAAACTTGAGTTCATATTTTATAACTAAAACAATTGTTAGTTGTTGTTGTATCTTACTCTTTGTGATCTCATTTGAGGTTATTGTGGCAAAGATACTGGAGAGGTTTGTATTAACATCAATAATAAGATACTTAAAGGTAACACAATTTGTTTTCTTCATAAATACTCTAAAATTAAAATTTTTTGATTGATTATTGTTTAGTTGAAACTTTTTTAATGTCAAATTTTTGTTTGAATTTGTTTGAACACCTTCAGATTAAGTGCACTTCAACATGTATTTATGGAAATTAGGTTTTTAAATGGAGTTTAATAGTAAAATTCCATTCACTTTTCTTTTATAGAGAGCTAAAGCTTTGGCCACATCAATTTCTGCTGCTGGATTTCCTGAGTTTACTCCTCATTCCATCCTAAGGTCTAGTCTTCGTACAACACCTTTAGCTTCTCCTTCTGGGTCACCTGGAAGATCTGTTACTCCTCCCCCACGTGCAAAAGAAACTAGGATCTCCTTCATGGAAGAAGATCTGACTACAAAATGGAATACTGGAGTAAGTTGGTATTGATCATAACTCTGTAAAGTATTTAAAGCAAAACATTTGTGACTTTATCGATGAGAAAACTGATGCTCAGAAAAGTTAACTGATTGTCATAATGTTATAACTTAAATCTGTAAAAGCTAGGTAAGTCTAGAATCAAATTCTGTGTTCTTTCCACTACTGGAATACTGACTGGAATGAAAAATGTAAATATAATTACTTGGCTGCCCTTTTTACTACCCTGTAGAAGTTATATTCATGGTATAAGTGCCTTCAGCTTAGATGCCTGATTAAAATAATGACTTCGTTTCCCCTGATTATTAACGTAAAAGGAAAACGAGTTAAATTTTGTCATGAGACAAAAATCTTGCTTTTCAGTAGTACCAGGCTATGGATACTATATGTCTATAGACTAAAGATTACCATTTTATACAGTATAAGTAACAAAATAAGTTTACTTTGGAATTTCAGACACACTGAGAGTAAATTTCCTTTCCTTCACTTATGCTGCTGCTGGTATTTCTAGTACAACATTGAACAATATCGGTTACAATAGACATCTTTGTTTCAGTCCTGATCTTTTTGGGAAGGCTTCTCACTTATTCCCATTACAGATATACTTGCTGATGGTTTTAGATAGATGCTTGTTATCATTTTAAGGAAAAATCGAGTTATCCCTATACTTTCAAATGTTTTAAATAGGAATGAGTATTGTATTTAGTCAGAAGCCTTTTCTGCTATGTTGACATAGTCATATGATTTGGGGCTGGGTTTTTTTTTTGGTTGTTGTTATTGACCAAATCAACTATGTTTATGGTTTTTTCCCTGTATTCTTGGTATAAATCCCACTTGGTTACAATTCTATAATCTTTGTGATATAGTGTAGTCTCCTAGCTAATATTTTATTCAGGATTTTTGTGTTCCTTAGTGAAATTTATCTATAATTTTCTTTCTCTGTTTTTGTTCTTTTTGGTTTAGGTATTGGCACCATGTTACCATGTTTGTTTCATAAAAGGAGTTTGGTAGGACTCCTTTGCCTGTTATTTCAAATAATTTATTTGATATTGAAATTAGTTGATGTTTAAATGTTTAGTAGAATTCACTTGTAAATCCATCTGGTCCTGATTGCTTTTTTCTTAGGAAACCCATTTATGGCCTGTGCTGTGCTCCCAGTAAATTAGGAATGGAACATATAGTTTCTGGGCTATGCTGCTAGAAAGAAAAGATGAATGGTTTTGCATTTCGGCCATTTTTATATAATCAGAGAAAAGGACTGATATGAATTTCACATTAATCACATGTTTTTACATGGTAATTTGTTGAGATAGGAATTAGGCTTGTGATTTGCATAGGGGATTCCCAGGTAAGAAAACTCTATCATGTCTTTTCCCTACCACATCTTCTCTGCTGCTTTTCTTGTAAAGTTGCTTAAAGTACTGAGAGGCTAAGTGAACCCAAGGTCACTCAATCAGAATGTGTCAGTCTAGCTTTCTCTCTGTTAAACCACTTCTCAGTAAAACCTCCTCTCAGTAGTAGTAGTTGTTGTTTTTATTAATAAATAAATAAATTTTATTAATGTCAGTATTGATGTTTTTTCCCTCCCTACTCCTCTCAGAGCCATCCCATGTAACAATATTTTTTAAAAATTACAAATTAAAAAAAAATCAGCATATACAACCAATATAACAAAAAGTCTGAAAACAGGTACTGTATACTCTCATGTACACACTCATGGACCTCCCCACCTTTTTGGTGGGTTCAAAGTATCTTCTTCTATCTCTTCTTTTGAGCCATACTTATTCTTTATAATTTTGCAACATTCACTTTTTGTGTGGTTCTGTTTATTTTGTTGTAGTCATTGTTTATATTATTTTATTGGCTCTGCTTGTTTCACTCTACATCAGTTCATGTAGATTTTCCATCCTCTGCAAATTCATCATGTTTGTTATTTCTTATAACACAGTGATATTGCATCACATTTATGTACATTTATGTCTGTTCAGCCATTCCCCATTGATGGACATGCACTTGTTTCCACTTCTTTGCTGTCATAAAAAGTGCTACTATAAATAATATTATCTACATGGCAACTTTCTTCTTACTCGTGACCTATTTGTGGTATAAGCCTAGTACTGGAATCTCTAGATGAAAAGTTAAAGACATTTAGTTACTTTATTTTCATAATTCTAAGATATTCAACCAGCAGCGCACTAGTGTTCCTATTTTCCCACAGCACTTCCAACATTGACTGTCTCCATCCTTTGATTTTTCTGCCAGTTTGTAAGGTTTGGAGATTGTTTTAATTTTAATGTCTTTTATTAGTGACCCAGAGCACTATGACTATTAATAGTCACTTCTTTTGATAATTGTTTATTCATTCATAGACTTTAACTTGTTTTTTGATCTATAAAAATTGGAGAAAGGCTTTTGGTTTTTTCACTTCTCTCTTTTTTCTCTTATTGATATTATCATGAATACCAAACCCTTGTTCTCATGCAACAATTTCTCTTCTTATCCTTGATGCATTAATTTTGATTGTGCAGAAATTATCCTGTTTCTTGTAGAATAAGTGTTAAAAAAATAAAGTACCTATTAACACTCTTAAATTTTCCCCAATCCCCTCTCTCCCCAAAAAACAACAGCAGCCACTAGAAATAGAGTTCCTTATGGACTACGGTGTGTTTTCTGTCTTTATACCCAGGAAATTAAGTGTTAGTTTACCTTGATATTGTAAAATAAGTAATTCTCCCCACAGTTTTTTCAGTGGTTAGCTTTCTAAATTACAAGCCTATCATTTCTAATCTCTTCATTAGGTAGTTTCCATTGATTTTGATGAGTACTATAAAGCCTATCTATCCAAAAAGATTCCAATATTAAAATTACTCTTTGGGGTTTATAAGTCATTGCTTCTTTGGAGGTCCCTAAATTCAAGTGCATCTATGTTCCTTGGGAGAGGATATTCAAAGCAGGTAGATTTTGAGAAGACAGAAATGTAGGAACAGTATTGCATATGACCTGTTTACTGAAAAGGGCCAAGGTGGGGAAGCATCATACTGCAGATACCCAAGTAATCATAACCATCAAACAATTGTATCTGTTGAGCTTGATCATTTGTACTTTTGAAATTTTAACATCTTTTATAACTTTTTTTAAAAAAGGTTACTGAAGACAGTAAGGCAAAATTATTTGTACCCTCACCTTTGCATAAATGTGGAGTTCATTCAGAGAATGTGTGGCTGAAGAGCAAAAGTAAGACTTCGCCTTTGGTCCCTAGTGACCAACAAGAGGAGCATGAAGAGACGGTCGAATTAATACAGCATTCACCCATGGAAAACTCAGAAAAATTAGAAGTGACTAACGAGAACAACAACATTTCTACTAAAACAGCCCAAACCACCTTGGAGTATGAGACTGCTCCATTGCCACATGACATTGAAGATGAAGATGATATCATTTTCATTTTTTCCAAGCCAGCGAACATTTCAGCTGATTTAACTGGTGATTCAGAAGTGCAGAAGAAGCAGGAAGGTGACAAAAAAGATACTGGGCCAGAGACAGAAGAGCAAATTGGTATGTTTTTGAGTACTTTTTCTTATTAAGTATATGATTTTTATAATGATTGTATACTACTGATTACTTAATTTGTAGAATAGAATTTTAATCTGTTAACTTCTCTGTATAATAATCAAAATTATGAAGTGCTTGACCATTAAATTTAGATTCTAAAGAATTTGAGCATGAAGAGTAATTTGGTGATGCATATAACAACAGCACCTTGTTTATAATGTGGCATGGTATTTATGAGATCTCACAGTTCTGACAAGCCTGATTGTATGACTGTTTAGCCTCACTAGTAGATTCAAAGCAGCAAAGTAGAAATGAAGGAGGAGCTGTTGGGAAACAGCACGAAATAGCAACTCTGTTTTATTATCCTGAAGCAGAGGAAGAGACAGAACAATGAAAAGGAAAAATCTACTGCTATTTAATTTGAAGAGTCAGACCTCCATATCATATTATAATTCTGATTATAGTAAGTCATCAGAAAGGTTAAGTATTCATTTTATTTTTTAAATTAGGCAGTAAAATATTTATGGAAAGTCTATCTTGTTTTTTTTTTTAATAAAAAAGTCTCTAATATTTTAAATTAAGGTGATTTTCAGTGGCTAGAAGATGTCAGAAAAAAAATGAGGTGATGTGAGGTATTGTTATTAATAAAATAATATAATTATTTTTTGATTTAGTAAAATCATAGAAAGTTATTTGCTGGGAAAAGATCTTTCCTATCCTGTAGCTTTAATTGGTTCATCTTAGAAATGAGGAAACTGAAGTCAAAAAGATTAAATAATTTGCCCAAAGTTTCAGCTTTCTAGTAACAGAAAGAGGACTATAACCAAAGCTTCGTAATTTCTAATCCATAGCTTTTTTACTATATCATATTGTTTCTCAAAAAAAATAAGATTTAACATTTAGCATAAATAATTGGAAGGAGATTGGTAACTTTTAGCCATTTGTAACTTACAGATGTTTTGAAAGAGGATGAAGACAAATTGGGCTCGGTTTCAGTAGCTGAAATTTCAGAATTAAATCATCCAAGCTCCATTCAAGTTTCTGAACCTTCACCCTGTGCCTTATTAGACCATGAAAGGTAAGGTTTTTGAAAGAAAATAAGTCTTAAAAAACAAGCCATAAAAAAATAAAAAAGAATCTTTTAATAAGATGTTAAACATTAAAGACTGTTCCTAAAACAGTGTTTGTTTCCATTACGTTTTATTTAGATCTTTGAAGTTTTCATTTTAATAGTAGCAAGTTTTCTCTTAATGACTAGAATTATGAATAGTTACTTAGAGAAAAAGCTTTCTTCCCCAAAGCAGTCCATTGTTTTTAGACTTCATTTCTTATGTCTCCTCTGGCACTGAGAAGGACTCTGATTCAGTATTGCTTATGTACAGTTTAAGATAGAATGTAAGTCCAAAATAGTGACCAGTAGGAACAAATAGTCTACCAGTATGGGAACCGTGATCAGATTTGTACTACATGTACAAGATCTAGGTTCCATTGTTGCTGTCAATATTCTTCCCTGGACTGGACACTGCTGTCATTTGATTTTGATCAGAAAGTTCATATGGCTCCCATTGTAGCATGGTGTATAATAAACAGTAAAGTTGACCTGATCCAACAGAATTGGAATGTAAAATGGACATTTTTAATGTGTCCTATGTCATACCAGAATTGCGTTACATAGGAAATCCTTGTACTTCAGTTTCTAGAGATTGACATAATATAGTTGGAAAAAGAGAAAATAAAGATGGCCAAAAAAAAATTTTCCTTTGGAAAAAAGTGGGTGTTGCATAGATCTATCTATTCTTCATTCGTATTTCCTTCTCTTCATTTCATATACACCTGTATCTTTATTTCCAGTAACCCTTCAATGGTCCAAGGCTCCAAAATTACCCCTCTCTTCTTTCCAAATTAAAATTCTTTTACTACCTCAACCAAATGTTGAACAGATCCTCTGATTAGAGTGAATGACCTAAGATTGGAGTAAATGTAGTTTTATCTATCTCTAGAGACTCAACTCATTAACACCATTCTCTAATTATATGGGAAAGTTTTTTGTTTCTGAGCTGATGTGTTAGGAGTTCCTGTATTGTTTGTGTCTTCCTAGAGCTGACTTGACCCTCTCTTCCCACTCCCTACAAATTCCTCAGGGAACAAAATACATAGAATTTACATTCTTCTAGCACTGGGGGTGGAATGCAAGATTTAGTAGATGCTCAGTATAAACAGGAAGGTAAAACCATACTTCCTAGAATACTAAAGTAGTGAAACTGATTTCCCAAGGCACACATGAAAGTCATTGTCCTTATGGAATAGTCACATCTTAGCTAAAATAATGCGCTCAATTGTGTGCTTCAGGAGTTCACAGAAGAAAGATCATTATGAATTGGAGTAGCTGGGGAAGGCTTTGTGGAAGAGGTGGGACCTCAGCTGTTACTTCAAGATCAAAAATATACGTTACAGTTAACAGCACAAGATTACCAAATTGTCTTATATTCGGTACTGGAATTTGTTTTTATTGTGTGTTGCATTGAGTGGCTCATTAATTTAAGTTTTAAATCTTCTGGATTTTAAAAAAATTGTGACATAGCAACTTCATGAAACTTCAATAGGTAATAAAAAGTTCATAGCTATCTATGACAGTGTAAACAAATATAGACCATTTTATTAAAGATTTTTATATTTTATGAAACTTTTGTTATTGTAAAGAAATATAATTCAATTATTGACGCCAAGGACAAGGAGGAGCTGATGTCCATGGTTCTGAATAGCCTATATCCAAATCATTTATATATCACTTCAAAATTCATTATGACTTTCTCATATTCTTTGCTTATATACTAACAGGAAATATCTGTGGAAATTTCCTTTATCAACCAGTAGATTCAGATCTTAATACATAAATAGCAAAGGCTCTGTGATATCAGATTGTGAAGAATATGTGGACTCCCTCTGCCTAGGCATATCAGCAATTAGTTTATGACTTAGTAAATTTGGGCTCCATATTTCCTTGAGACACAACTAACTAATTTATTCAGGATAACACAGTAAGCCAGAGACACGATTTGAACTCCCAGGTATTACTGATTCTAGCAGCTAGTAAGTGTCTTAAGACCAGATTTGAATTCAGACAGGATGAGGCTTCCTGACTTCAGGCTCAGCACTCTATCCCTCTGCCACTTAGCTACCCTTATGCAGGCTTACTGAGACTAATTCTAAAAAGTAATTTGCATTGCTTAAGCTCACCCTAGTTAAGGAGCAGAGGAGACCAGACAGATGTTTGTAGTGGAAAGAGAAGTAGATTAGAATTAAGGTACTTACTATTCAAATCCCACCTCTACTTTTATTACAGTTTGGCTGTGGACAAGTCAGTACACCTCTCTGGGTCTAAATTTCCTCATCTTTAAGAGGTTTAGACTAGTTGGCTTTTAATGTCCTTTTTCAGCTCTAAATCTTTACTCCCAACCTATACCAGATCTTGGTCATCTCCTTGTGATGGCCTTAATTCAGATCCATCCAATATACTGAGACCATATTACTCTTCTTAAATTACTATGTTTAACATCTCTCTCTTCTTTAGACTTCTCAGATTAATATTCACAACTCTCAGCCCCTCAAATACTGTACCTCCTTATCTCCCACCAGTCCCCAGGAAAACCTTCCACTCTCACATCGTCAGGCAGCATCTTTATCCTGTGAACCATCATGCTCATTCCATGACTTTTGGTCCTCAGTAATAGTATTCTTTCTGCCTAGAATGTCCTCTAGATCTAGTCACACTTCACTTCTGTTTGCCTCAGAAATACAGCCTCCTGTTCTAGTCCATCCCATCTAGATACTTTCTGTAATACTTATTATATGTAATTTTTCTTATAATAATGTATGTCATATATGACATTGCTTTAGTAACCATCAATACCATTCCTTATTTTATTAATTGCATCTTTAAAAAGACCTCATGAGGCAAAACATGTTGGGAATAATTGAAATTATTCTACACATAATTATTTAAAAATGAGTATTCATGGTATAATAATGAGGTAAAATGATAGTGTCAGAGCAAGATTCTTCATGATATTCCAGATTATATAGAGCATTATGGTTATAAGATACTTCAAATATATTTTCTCATTTGAACCTTAAAGCATTTCTATAGGGCAGGTGTAGCGCTAGTATTGTCTCCGTTTTATTGAAGTTATGAAGATACTGAGGTTCAGTGACTTGTCCAGGGTTGGCCCTGTAGCGTTATGAGAGGATTACAGTGTAACTTTAAGACAGGCATTTAGCAGGCTGTTTAGCACTGAGTGCCAATAGATTTAGGACTTAAATTATCAAGCTTTCATTTTAAAAGTCTCACAGGTATTCATGGAGCTCAATTCTGCATGTAGACCCTCGTGACTACCAATCCAAAACCTTCCGCTGTTATTTTTCAACGGGGAGAGAGAGAGAGTGTGTGTGCGTGCATGCGTGTGCATTTCTCCACTCCCATATGGCCTTCTGCAAAGTGTTTAGTAAACACCTCTTGCATCTGAAAATTGGTCATGGGTACCTAGGACTGACTGAAAATATATTTTAAATTATAACCTTAATGTTTATCACCTTTGTAGGATGTTCAGTAGTGGTATTTTAAAGTATTACTACCTTTTTATTACTCTAGACCTATTGGATATGTTATTTTATTTGAAAATATAGGAATAACCCCTGATATAACTATAATGGTGAGCAGATAGTAAAGTGAAAGAAAATGAGCAAGTGAAAATGTTGTAGAGTTATGTATTCCCCTGGAAATTTATATAACACTAATTGAAATATAGTCTTTTGCAGTTATAGTTTCTTTGTAAAATGAAGGTCTCAATCTCTTAAACTTTCAGCTCCTCTAACATGCTCTGATTCTATCTTTTTTATCATAAACATAATATACAATCAACAAAAGCAATGTAAATCCATAAACACTTGTGATATGTTGAACATTTTAACACAGTAGAACTATGATTCTGTTTCAAAAGGGAAATCTTCACCCAGGATCCCAATTTACCACTTTTGGATGAAGAGCAGTTATCTGATGAAATATGTACCACCACAGTTGGAATAGCAGGAGCAAATAATGAACGTATGTATATGCTAAAAGTTTAGAGTCGGATGCATTCTAATTTTTTCTGGTAACAGATTTTATTTTCTGTGGAATGGGAAGCAAGAGGAGAGGAGAGTGGGAAACATTGGTACCTATGCTGTATTATTTCTATTTTTTCCCTTTTCCCTTTCCCTTCTCTAGTTGGAAAATGGCAGAGTGGGAACAATCTAGCACCATTGCTAAAGGTGTGGTAGGTCGTTTATTTCGGCTTTCACAATTTTAGCCATCATATTTTGTGGACAGTGTTTTAGCATGGTACTTGTAGACATTGCTTCTTCATTAGGTATAGAAAGGAACTGACCAGCTCATTAATTCACAGCTAGAAAAGCTACTTGTCCGCTGACCTCAAATGACCCCACGTGACAGTTATTCCATTCGTTGTTCACCTAGTTCTTTATGGTTATACAAGTAAAAAAAAAGAAATATGAGAAACTGACTTTATCCCTGTAGTTATGAGAGAATTAGATTGTAACTTTAGGACAGGCATTTAGCAGGCTGTTTAGCACTGAATGCCAATAGCAAGACTGAGATCTGCAGTGCCTGTCTGGCAGTAGTTTTGGAGAAGGAAGAAATTCATAAGAAAAAGAGGTAATAAACATGAATGATAAGGTACTATTAATATTTATGTAAACATAGGATAAAAAAAGCTATATTTTTTTCTTAATATACCCAGTTGGATGGTCTCTTCCATTAAAAAACCCCAGTTTTTTTGGCCAAGCAAAAAGGCAGAGGTAGGGAACCTCTGGCTTTGAGGCCACGTGTAGCCTTGTAGGTCCTTAGGTGTGACCCTTCAACTGAGTCCAGGTATTAACAGGATTTGTTCTTTGACGTTTAAATTCATTTGAAAGGGTCACTGTTGAGGACTTAGAGGGGCCCTGGTCTAGGGTTAAGTAAACCTTGTTTGATGTTATAGTACTTAAATTAGGATATCCACTTGCTATGAATTTTCAGACTGATTAAAAAGACAGGCATTTAAGTCATAATATCATTTGAATCAAGAAGGAAATGTATTGTGTTTTAATCAAAAGTGATAGTTGGGAGGGAATGCAGAATATGTTTTAGCTTACGTGTTTTCTTTAGGTAGAAATGAAATGTGCGCAATTAGAACATTTTAAAGATATTACAGTCTTGTCAGTGATAGAAAATAGGTTGATACGTATTTTATCGTTACAGAGTTCAAGCTTGCTCTTGCGTATTATGTAATAGTTTCAAAAATAATGTGGAAACCAGTAAATCAGGATAGGGTTTAAGTGGAGTATGTAATTTGTTTTCTTCTACTTGCTTTCACCAGTTTCAGATTCAACAGATTGGACAATTAATGGTTATCACTATCTTTCAGCTATGATGAGTGTCCTGCATGTCAGTGAAAGTTCTGTGCCTGTTACTGCTGAAACTCATACAACCATTACCTCTGAAAATAGACTTAAACAAGAAATAGCCTTAGATTTAAAGGAAGATTGTGAAATAGAGGTTGATGCACCAGAAGAAAATGCTAATTTACCAGAAGAAAACCCATCAGTTTCTGACAGTTCTGAATCTCAAGAAATTCATGTAAGAAAATGTTTCCCACATTTTGAACTATCTATATGAGGTCAGTTGGATCTGTCCACTTTTTCCATCTTAGTTCTGATAATTATTACATGCATGCAATGATAGAATGTAGGATATTTTCTGTTTTTATATTGTATCTGTAAGCCTTTTAAGTAATAAATACTGATCAGAAAAATTGTACCACCATTTCCTCTGATTTTATGAAAATTAAGAGGCTATCTAATAACAAAATCAGCATCTTTATATTTGAAGATTTTTTTTAGACATAAATAATGACTATTCAGAAGAGAAAGGTAAGGAATTCAGAATGAATGTTCTTTGGCCAGTCATTTAATTGAAATAAGTTTAGAAGTAATTAGGCTAATGAAGTTGAGTTTTTTTAACTCGATTTTTTATTCTGGTCTACTGGCAAGTTAAGTAGCATTCAAGCAGACATAATTGAACTTATTTATACTCAGAAGTTTTTCAGGATCTTTTATTTGTTTTAATTTAGAAACTTGTTAGTTATTAGTTACTTTTAGTTTTTGGAATCCTACTAAGCCATTCTTTTGTCAGTGGGCAGTAGTGACATTGATGATGTGCCAGTATAAAACATTTCAAATGAAAACCTTTTGGTTTTTGTTCTATAAATGTGTAATGCATTTATAATATTGTGTAAGGCTTTTTTTTTTTTTTTAGTGACATGTCACCTCACTTTCATGGTACCCTGACTAGCCACATTCACATCACTAGTCACATTTTACTTCCTAGCAAAAAGACAAATACCTGAATCCCCATTCCTTCAAGTTAGAATGCTAATGAAATTGTGGTGATGGCATAAATGGGAGAGAACTTTTATTTCTGAGAATTGCCATTCTCTTAATCTAACTGAATATTTGGGAAATGGGAAGCTGGCTGTGTTCTCAGTGGTGGGTAATAATGTTCTACCTACTTGGTCAGGAGATCTCTGTTGTTTCTACTTCCTCCTTTTTCTCCCCTTCCCTTACCAAAAGGTAAATGCAAGGACCATTCCTTCTTCCACCAATCCCTTACAAGAGAGGTATTCAACTTGAAAACCTTAGGAATTTCATGGTTTATGCAGTCCCAGCCAAAGGGAAGAGGATTGAGGCTAGCCCAAGGGAGCTTATGTAGGTGAACTCTTCTTCAACCTTACGGGGATCATTCTATTTAGAAAGTATGGATAGTTGTTAAGTCATATGGGGGTTATTTAGAAATAATACTTTCCCCCACTAAGACTTCACATGGTACTTTGTACCCCTTATGTTTATATTATATGTTATAATCACTTGTGTGTGTGTATCTCTACTAGACTGTGAGCTCCTTGAGGGCAGGGGCATGTCTTATTTACTGTTTGTACTTTTCCCAACACATAGCCATAGTACTTTGCATGGGTTTAATTAAATGTTGCATTAAATGAATGAAAGAAAGTACTCTGTTTCTCCCAAAGTTCTGTTCCTCCACCTTATACCTCTTACCCCCTCAAACAGAATAATACCTTTAAGTCTCTTTATTCTCCTTACAACTGTTATTACAAAGCTTTCTAACTCAAAATTGTTTCTCTAAAGGACACAATCTGGCCTTTGTACCTTAAATCCAGATATGTCTGATTACTGAAAACATTTCCTGTTCAGCTATTTTGATCGAAAAGTGCTAAATCTCATAGTTTAAAATTATGATTATGTGTTTTATAAGTATATCTATGGTGTTTTATATATATATTTTCATTATTTAGTTTATGATTGAAAAGTTGGGGTAAAACTGACTTTGAAAATCTTGTTAAGTTTTTTGAAATAAATTCATTTATGGAAATGTTTCTTAATAGATTTTGTATTTTAATATATTTTAGGTGATTGAACATGAAAGGGTTGAACCCTTGGCATCAGGAGAAGAGACTGGGACACTTTCATTCAATGAGTTGTATCCTTCAAGAACTCTAAAGCTTCAATATAACTTGGATACCATTGAACAGCAGTTTACTTGTGACTTACCTGATAGCAAAGACTCTGCTGAATGTGACATGGCTGAAGTGGATGGAGAGCTTTTTGTGGCGCAGAGCAACTTTACCTTGATATTGGAAGGTGAAGAAGGAGAGGTTGAAACAGGAGATTGTGCCACATCTAATGTGTCAGCTAAAAAAACTAATATAGCATCTGACGAGGAGAAAGATTGTAATGATGATAGTGGTAAACATGGGCATGGTAAAGGTTTGGCACCAATCAAAATAAACGATCAGGAGTCCCAAAATGTTGTGGAGACATTACCATATGTGCCAGAACCAATTAAGGTAGCTATTGCTGAAAATTTACTAGATGTCATTAAAGACACAAGGAATAAAGAATTTGCTTCAGACACAGTAGAACAAACTATCCTTGAAACCATGCCTTTAATTACTCAGAAGGTAATGTGTTCCACCAAGGCAGAGAAGGAAACAAGTCTGGTCAATTTAAATGATAATCAGAGCAGTGACATAATACCTTCCAGAACACGAACTAGAAGACAAAGCATCAAAAATCTAAAGGCCAGGTCAACACTTGAAGAGATGTCCTCAGACATTCCAATACCTGAAGTACTAGAACTTTCTGCTATAAAGAAAAGTACTAGGAAAACAAAAGAAAAAAAATCTGAGATATCTGAAAGTGCCTTTACTGAAATTGAAGCAGCCTCTCAGAAAGTATCTCAGGATTCTGTTACTCCTAGAAGACGAAGGAAAAAGAATGTTAATCTGGATACATTAAAATTTGCTATTGAACAGGAATTAAAAGAGTCCACAACTTCACAGAGAGAATTGGGGTTGAAATCACCTCAACTTAACGAATCATCAAATGAGGAAACTCCCCATAGTAAAGAAGTTAAGCTTCTTTCTGCTACAAGAAAAACTTTGAGAAGAACAAAAAAATCTGTGGAGGAGCCAGAAAGCAGTGAATTATCAAATGACCAGAACATTCAATTAACAACCAGTCCTGACAGAAGTAAGAAGAAATTAAGAAGAATTAACATGAAACTCTCTGAAAAAGTTGGTGCTAAGCAAGATGGTGCATCCAGTGAAGAGAAACACCCTGTGCAACAGAGTGGGAGAAGCAGAAGAAGAATGAATAGCACCTCAGTATCTCCAAAACATTCTAAACTTGATTTATCTGAGTTGACTTTTGAAACAGAATTTAAGACCCCAGCTCCACCTAAGAAACGTGGCAGACCAAGAAAAAAAAATCCATCAGAGAGTAAAGAAATTCAAGAAGATAGTCGTGAGATGCAACAAACTCCTCTTATCCCGAGAAGATCTACGAGAATTACACCAGGTAAAACAGGTGATAACAATCTTGGAAAACTGACTTTAGAAAACAAGCCTTTATCATCACATGAAGGACTGACCACAGCATTGAGCTCCAAGGGCAAGTTGACAAAACTGACTGAAAATCGAAGGAGAAAAAATAAACTTCCTTCAGTGTCAGAAGGAAGCACAGATGAAGAAATTATTCTCAAAGACTCCAGAAGCAAAGAAATACTGCATGCTGACAGTGATTTGACCAACTCTTCTCGTAACACAAGGACTAGATCCAGCAAGACAGTTCTTTTTCCTAACTTTTCTGACCCCCAGACTGAGTCTTTTTTATTTTCTTCACCTGTTTCAAAAGTGACAAAGAAGACGAAAGGTACACTTTTTTAATTTCAAACCAAAATAAATTCCATTCAGGGCCTAAAGCTTAAAATAGGTTTTCATGGGATTATTTTAAGACCTAACTATATGAAAACTAAAATTTATCATTTAAGAATGAACATACTTCTGTTTTCTTTAAATTGGTTTCATTTGCTTTTAGTTCTTGTGGGGGCGTTTTTTTGTTGTTGTTGTTTTCAAATTGATGGATTTTCTATGTAATCCTCCCAAATAATATTTGCTAGGCATAGCATTTCTGTAAATTTCTTCACTAAGGAGTTTGAATTTCTTTTTAGTTTCCTCTTCCCTTCTCCCCCTTTTTTGGCTTTTTATAAGCCAAAACTAATTCTATTTTTTCAACAGTTTTTCAAACAATTGGTATAGCCAATGTGTTACTGATTTTAATTACTGATTCTGTTATTTCATGAACTAACTACCTGCTTCAAAGCACATTTTATCTTGGATGATCTCAGTGGTCTTTGTTTCACTACTCTTTATTTTCCCCTCTCAAACAGATTATGAGGTTTATTACATCATTTCCTGCGCTTGCCTAATTAAGTTGTATAATTAGCTTTTTCCTCAAAAACACCAGTCTTAAAAACTCCTGGGAACTGCTACTTTCAGCCTCTCCAATGACAGTCGTCAAAAATGTTGTTTTGTAGGCTTAAAAGTATTTCACTCTCTCCTTCCTATTCCATAACTAAAAATTTGAGACGTAGTTTTTCATCTAAAAATAAACTTTTATATCACTTTTTTATTTCAAAAATAGTCTGTTGTTTGCTTTCTGCAAATGCTACTGTCTGAATGCTTATCTGAATCAGCTAGTATCTGAAAGTTATTGATTGTTGTAACATTGCCACTTCAATTAAGAATGCTTTTAAAAGCAGATTAACCTTATATATGTAATTATTTAACTGGCATAACTTTACTTTTCAGACTCGTTTTAGTTATGTGACTATAATACCTTGATTAGTAATAAATTTAATTTTATACATAATGTATTATTATTATATTTGTATTAAAAAGTCTCATTAAATTGCCCTTTCAAAATTTTGGGTTTGCTACTTCATGTCAAATGAGAGGGTCAAAAAAAGATTTTCAAGCACATTGATTCTGTGACCCCAAGTAGATACAACCTAAGTTCTCTGCTAAATGTCAGAGGTATGTCCCATGCTGGATACAGAAGAGAACTTTTAGATAAATTCCTAAAGTATGATGGAAAGTGTAGTTGCTTCTATTAGGAGATGTTTAATAAATAAAAATTATATCAACTGTCCAGTGGTTTTATGTGCATTCTGAATTATCAAGGTAGTGTTTATTATAAAGTTTGCTTTATTTTCTTATTCTGAGTCAGAAAATTAAATTCAGATAAATTATTCACCAATTAGTTTTTAGTTTAATGCAAAGCCAGATTCAAGAGATAACAAACATTAAAGGTATTTAATCAAACTCAGCACAAATGTGAAGCTAATTTCTTTTGGAAAAAGAAAAAAGTAGTAGCATTTATTCAAGAGGAATTTCATCTTTTTGTGATTTCTTAAAGATTAGCTATATCTCTTGAGTTAAATTGAAATAATAGGGAAGTAGAGTTGTAACACAGAGATCCTTAGGGGGAAAAAAAGTAAAACCAGAGCTCTGTGTAAAATCAAGATTTCTCTCTATATATAAGAACATTCTTAAAACATTAATTTTGTTACATAAAAAAACTTCTGTTGTTGTTAGTTTCGATTATCAATTTTAATAAATGTCCAGTTTTTATTGACATGGGTACTAGATTCGTAAAAGTAAGATTTGACCTTCTAAGTCTTGCTTTTTCCTAGTGGTTTTTTTTTTTTAAGAATCTTAGGATTTTAGAAGCAAAATAAATTTGAGGGAGGGAGAGGTCGAAACTTAAATATGTGAGATCACCTCTCAGACTTTGCAAAATGATCACGATGTATATTGAAGAATTTTCTCTCACAGGTTTATAAATGAACAGCCTTCTGAATACTTGTATTAGTCTCAGAGATTCCTTTCCTGAATGGAAAGGAAAAGGCTACAGACCAGATTCTTCAATAACAATGCCAGTATTTGGGTACAAAAGAGATCTGGTTCTCAATTATTCCATTTTGATTTCTCCATGATAATCCTTGATTTTATCTTCGAGACACGTTCGTATCTTTTGCTTACCTAGCTTCTTTGAGACATATTCATATCTTTTGCTTACTTAGCCCTTTGTTAACATCTTCACTGCTGCTTATATTTTTACTGAATTATAGTGTAAAGTCCAGAATGAGCTACAAAGGTTTCAAAAGTTTTTAACTTTATGTCAAAACACTGATCTAGTCTTACCTCCAAGAAGGCATAAATCAGATAATACACATGGATCAGTAGGATAGTTTGTCAGTGCTATTGATCCTAAATACCGAATAGAGAAGAGTAAAATAATCAAAGGGAAAATTTAAACAATTTTCTAGCTACTCTTTTGAAATCTCCACAGAATGACATTATTCTGTTTGAAACATTATAAACTCCCAGTCATCTGGGGTAAGTCAAGTTGAATTGATTTTGGGAAAGGATCTTATAGATTTAGACAAAGGGTCCTTGGAAATTCTTTTGACAAATAAAGTGGCTGAGACCCAGAAAGCTCAGGAGATTTTGTCTTAGGTCATACAGACAATAATTAATAGTATAACTGGGGTTTTTAAACCCAGGGATTGTCTCCATAGCCAGTTTCTCTCCACTATATCACACTGCCTCATGGAATTATTCCTAATGCTGCTCCCCTCTGGTCAGCACAGATTATTACAGTGATTAAAAATGGAATACACTTTCAGATAAATACTTGCTTTAGGTATAAATGGAGGTGCTTCCAGCTTTAAAACATGTATCATTTGTTGTAAACTTAATTTTTCTACTCACAGATTTTTACATTTAAATTTAATTATGTATTTGTGATTTTTTTTTAAGCTCAAAAAATAGAAACCACTGTACAGTTGAAGGGCCTAGTTTCAGATTTGTCCTCTCAATTTGTCTTCTCACCCCCTACTTTGAGGACCACAAGAAAACAGGCATCTGAACTTTCACAACTTGTAAAAGAAATGGTAAGAATTATGTTGTTGCTGATTTTCTTCCCTCAAAATAACCTTTTTTCCCCCTTGAGGCATATCTGCAATGTAAGTTTAAGTGTCAGTCAAATATATATTAAAATTATAAAAGCTGCCTCAGTTTTAATTTGAAAATTCTGCCCCTTCATGTCAAATAACCTGGCATTTATTCAACAGCTATGAATGTGATGATATTAGAAGTAATTCTCTCTATTAGTTTCTCTGTCATTTTTCACATTGTGTTAATGTACTTAAAATGACACTCGCTGTTTATTTTTTTAATCCAAAGGCATTACCGGTTGAAAATGACCCAAAATCAGTGGAAACCACAGAAAAGCAAAAAACAAAACGAATCAGGACAACAAAAACAAAAGCAAGCAAGTATGGGAAACTTTTCAACAAATAACATTTATATTCTTTCAAAATTAGCCTGGAAGGAGAACTGAAACTTTAGAATTAACTTTGGGGGGAGCTCTGAACATTTTTGTCATTGATAAACTTTACTTACATGAATTCCTGAAAACCATCTTTTATGTCATAATTATATATACTCTAAAGTATGTGAAACAACTGTTTGATGCTAATTCTTCTGTTTTAGATGAACAAGCAACTCTTTTATTTTTATCTTTGACTTTCCAGAACCTAGGAGTGACTGACTGGTACATAGCAAGTACTTTTAAGTACTTGTTCATGACTTGATTAATTTAAAAAGAGCATATTATATTATTAGTATGTTGCTAACAATTCAAAGGATAAGAAAATTAACTATCGTATCTGTCCCATGTCCACAAATCTTAGATTTTTTTCCAAGCTATAAAATCCCCATCTGATTTTCATATAGCATAGTTTGAGATTTTTCACTATTCTGATTTTCATACTAGGTAGACACTGTAATTTTTCAATGTCTCTTTAAAATTTTAGCTTAACACAGAGTAAAACATTGCAGAAATTGTATAATCTGAGAAAAGTCTGGCAGTACTTATTATTTTGTTTTGGGCACTGTGCATAATAAGTACATAATTTAAGATATTATTAATAAGCTTATCACTAACTCACATTGAATTTTCATCGTAATTTTTTTAAACGTGAACCATGATTGAGTCATGTCTTTTTTATCCTGAATTTATAGAACTGATTTCATTAATCTTTTTGTAAGAATTTTACAAGATGGGATGAACTTTTGAAATGTGAAATACAGGATAACAGTTTTTGAGGATTTGGAATGCCTCCAATGCTGGTTAAGTGCTTGCATTCTAAATGGAATAGAAAGTAACATGTCCTTTCAAAGTTTCCACTGTCTTCAAATGTTACAAAGGGAGAAAAGAAAGGAGAGTTTATTAAAAAGGAAAAATAAGGAAGGAGAGAGACTAGTTTACAGTTCATATCATTAGAAGTAATAAGAATATCTAAAAATGGAGGAATAGATGAGGGGGTAGTAGTAGTAGTGCTCTCAATAAAAATTTAACTATTTTCTGAACCATACAAGGGACAATTGAAAACATTGTGTGGTATGAAAATACATTAAACTCATCAAGAAAATGGGCAGGTACAGGAAGAGAGTATTTGATAAAAAGTAGATCCAGGGAATAAATAGTCATTAGCAAAGCAAACATTAATTTATTTAGTGGATCAAAAAGGGAGAATTCAAAAAGAGGTAGTTGAAAAATTGGAGATCAGTGTCTGGAGTTGGTGATAAGAGGTTCAGGAGGGAATAGGAACACACCACTTCAATTATAAATAGCTAATGTAAATTAACTTGCTTGTATTTATCTCCTTTGCAATGAGAAGGGTTCAGGGGAGAGTATAAGAGAATATGATACAGGGAAATAAACAGTATCATAACTATGAATGTAGATGGAAGTGATTAATCCGTAAAACAGGAGGGCAGCAGAATGAATTAGAGAGCAGAATCCAACAGTGAATTGTTAGTAAGAAATGTAGTTGAAACAGATTCACACAGTTAAAATGATAGTCCTGGAATAGAATTTATGCTTCAGATAAATACAGTAAAGGGCATTGTAGCAAACATGATCTCAGACAAGAGAAATTAACTGCCTTGAGAAGAGAAAAGCAGAGGAATTACACCATAATGAAAATATCATAGATAATGAAATAATATCAAGACTTATTTTGTGTGGATAGATATCTACACACACACACACACACACGTATTTATAGATGTCTTTATATACGTACATATATTCTATATCAGTATATTTATACACGTAGATAAATTGAGATACATACATGTATAGCTATCTGTATGCTCATGTACTTGCACACGTGCACACTTTCACCAAATGGTTTAGCATCCAAGTATTTAAAGAAAAAAAACAACCACTGAGAGGGAAAATTTTGACAGTGTCATCTCTAACAAAGTAGGAAAGAAATATCTGAATTGAATTTTAGAAATGTTACATAAAATAACTCTAGTGATTACTGAATGAGAATAGAGAGGAATACACACACATTTCTCAACTGTAACATTGTGTGTTTGGTAGATCATAAGATCCTTAAACTATAATGCAGAAAATCAAAAATGTTAAAACAGTCTTTACTGACTACAGTGCACTAAATGTTATAATCAAACAAGGCCCTTTGAATAAAGAATTCAGAGTTAAATGGAGACTAATTTAATCTTAAAGAACAAAGCACAGAAACAACACAATTTTGGTAAAGAAAATGTCAGTAAAACAACATAAAACTTTGGAAATGTTACCATAACTTCCATTAGAGGAGAAAAAAATCTGTAAATGTTTTCATTGTGAGAGAAAGAATGAATGGATTGGACATGTGACTTTAAAAAACTACTAGAAAAGCTTGAAATAAAATCTTAACTATACACAAAAAATAAAGATTCTTAAAAAATCAAATATTAAACTGAATAAACCACAAAGAAACTCCCAAAGGGGGAAGAGGAGGGGCAGGGAACAGGACCAAGTTGATTTATAAATAAATTCTATATTTGGAATTTTATATTCAAAGAAAAAAATCCATCCTAGTATTTCCTAAGTTGTTTGCAAAAATAGGGACATAAAACATCCTTTAATTTCTTGTGAGAACTAGTATCTTTTAAAGATACTGAGGAAGAAAGCAAAGAAAGAAAATACAGATTACTGTCTTTAATGAATAGTGATACAAATATATTGAACACAATACCGGGATATATCAATTATATTAAACAGGTTAATATAATGACTCATTTGCATTCATTTCAGGAGTGCAGGATTGTTGGTCCTATATCACAAAAGCTAAACTAGACCCTCCCTGCCCATAACAAAAGTAATAAAAAACAATAGATTATACATAAAATTTTCTTTATATTCAAAAATCTTAACTCATTCTAATTCAATCAGAAACATATGTACTGACTGTTCATTAATATGATAAATACTATCTATATAAAACCAAAAATTAACATTAATTATAATAATAGGGGCCACTTAGAGGCTTTCCAGGCTTAAGGTCAGGGACCAAAGTAAAGATGTCTTTTAGAAAAATTAATTATTTGCTGTTGTCTAAAGCTACTAGCCACAACAATTAAGACAAGAAGAAGAAATTGAAAAGAGAAGCTTAGATGACAGAGAAACAGTAACCAGAAAGTAAAAAGATTTTTTAAAAATGACAGATTATTAGGGTTTTTTTGTGTGTTATCAATAAAACCCAATAGAAGAAATAGATAATAAAAGAAAACAATTTCAAAATAACTGTGAAATCTGTAAGCTGTCTGGGAATTTGGCTGTCACAACACAGGGAAATTATGTAGATACAACTATGAAATATTCTAATTTACTGGTTTTATTTATACAGATATTTATTTATATGTTTATTTATTTTATTTACAATGCTTATTGTTCATGGTTTTACCTTGCCAATAGCTGTTGTGAGGTAGTATTGTAGTGGATATAAACTCAACCTCAAAGTCAGGAATGCCTGGATTCTAGTCCTGCCTAGAAAAATAACCAAAAACATATCCTGGTCTAGTTTCCTCATCCAGGAATTCCATATTTCAGTGAGTCTCATTGATATTATTTCTGTCCCTAGTCCAGATATATAGAGAATTGATTAAAATATATTAAAATGTGCCATTCTCTATTATACAAATGATTAAACAATACTAAAAAGCACTTTTAAAAAAAAATAATAAATCCAAGCTTCCAAAAGTCATGTGAAAAAATACTCCAAATCACTAATGATAGAAATGAAAATTAAAACCACTCAGACTGACAACGATAAAGAATTAACAAATGTTAGTGATACTAACAGGCAACTAGTGCTTTACTGGGGGAGATGTGAAGGGTCCCAACTAAAAGTCACCAAACTCTCTGTACCCTTTGGCCCAGGAATAGAACTAGTAGACCCAAAAGATCAGAACAAAGTTGTATGGAGACAGAATTAGTAGAATTTAGAATCCTGAGCTGTGAGCTCTCCCACCCAGCGTGCACTCGCCTCCAAGTGCGGCACCACCTCTTCTCTCTCTTAAGGGTTTAAACCTGCCACTTCAAAGTTCGCCATGGATGATGACATTGCTGCTCTCGTTGACAATGGTTCTGGCATGTGCATAGCTGGCTTTGCTGGAGACGATGCCCTTCGGGCCATCTTCCCCTCCATTGTTGGGTGCCCCAGACACGGTGTGATGATGGGTATGGGCCAGAAAGACTGCTACGTGGGGGTGAAGCCCAGAGCAAGAGAGGTATTCTGACCCTGAAGTACCCCATCGAACATAGTATTGTCACCAACTGGGATGACATGGAGAAGATCTGGCATCATGCTTTCTACAGTGAGCTCCATGTTGCCCCTGAAGAGCACCCTGTGCTGCTCACAGAAGCCCCCCTGAACCCCAAAGCCAACAGAGCAAAGATGACTCAGATTATGTTTGAGGCCTTCAACACCCCAACCATGTACATTGCCATCCAGGCTGTGCTGTCCCTGTGTGCCTCTGGTCGTACCACTGATATTGTGATGGACTCTGGTGATGGTGTGACCCACACTGTGCCCATCTATGAAGGTTATGCCCTTCCCCATGCCATCCTCCATCTGAATCTGGCTGGCTGTGATCTGAGAGACTACCTCATGAAGATCCTGACCGAGAGAGGGTACAGTTTCACTACCACAGCTGAAAGGGAAATCATGCGTGACATCAAGGAGAAGCTATGTTACGTCGCCCTAGACTTTGAGGAGATGGCTACTGCAGCATCTAGCTCCTCTCTGGAAAAGAGCTATGAGCTCCCTGATGGTCAGGTTATCATCATTGGCACCAAGAGATTCCAGTGCCCGGAAGCTCTCTTCCAGCCATTTTTCTTAGGTGTGGAATCCATGAAGCTACCTTCAACTCAATCACAAAGTGTGATGTTGACATCCATAAGGATTTGTATGCCAATACCGTGTTGTCTGGTGGTACCACTATGTTACCCAGGCATTGCCGACAGGATGCAGAAGGAGATTATGGCCCTAGCTCCCAGCACAATGAAAATCAAGATCACTGCCCCACCTGAGGTCAAATACTCTGTCTGGATTGGAGGCACCATCTTGGCGTCTCTTTCCACCTTCCAGCAGATGTGGATCAGCAAACAGGAGTATGACAACTCTGGGCCCTCCATTGTCCACCGCAAATGCTTCTAAGTGGACTGTGTGGGGTTTTTTTTTTTTTAATCAAAGGGTGTGACATGATAATTGCCCCCAAAAAAGATGAGATTGGCATGGCTTTGTCTTTTTGTTTGTTTTTGTTTTTTGTTTTTTTGGTGCTTGACTCAGGATTTTAAAACTGGAACGGTGAAGGTGATGAGCAGTCTAAGTATGTTGGAGGCAAACATCCCCAAAGTTTTACAGTGCGTCTTCAGGACTCTTGATTGTACATTTGTGGGTTTTTTTTTAATAGTCATTCCAAATATTGTGTAATGCATTGTTATAGAGAAATTAGCTCCCTAAAATGATCTAAGTAACAAATCCAGATTGGGGGAGGGGAGGTACTATTGTCAGCCATATTGAATGACATCCTAAATTCCCTCCCTGCCCCCAACATAGATGTGAATGAAGACTTCACAGTCTCCCTGTGAGTTTTATGAGATTGGTGCCAGTACTTGGGGGAGGGGAGGAGCTTTACCTGTATGCTGACTTAAGACCAGTTCAAATAAAAGTGCACATGTTAAAGAAAAAACAAAAAGAATTTAGAATCCTTCATAGTTGCAATGGTGTTACCACTGTGTTGAAATCCCAGATTCACTTTTAAAAGCTATACACACTTTTGTATAAAGATCTGTGGCCATACAAGTGTCCTTCCTGACCCTATTTCCGTTTTCATGTGTGAATTATTTAAACTCTATTTCATAGTACTAGGCTTTAAAGTTTTGTCTTAAGTATTTTCCTTATTTCTTCCATTATCTATTAAACTTCCTTAATCACTCTTAGCATGATTCTATACAGATGACCATATTCTTCCCAGTTTTTATGCTGTTTTTGATTCTTACATGGGAAGCCATCATCAATCCTAAAATCATAGTTAAAAGCATCCATTTTTAAATCTTCTATGACTTTGACAAAGCGAACTGTTTGATTTCTGTATTTTTTCCAAAAAATACAGCCTTCGGATGGAAAAAGCTATAAGAACACATATGTTCTAAAGTTCTGTTTCTTTTTTTTAGGTTTGTTTGATCAATGTCTTCTGTTTTTTTGTATGTAATGACTGAATTGTTAAAACATTTCAGTAGACTTTCTAATAATAAATGCCTAGCATTTATAATTATTAGTAATTAAAGGTTTGTAAAGTACTTTATATGCCGTCTCATCTGATCCTCACTGCAGGCCTGAGGGTAGGTACTGTTACGGTTCCCAGCTCTGGGTTCAAGACCAGTGCTGCTAATTGCTTACCAGTTGTAAAATTCGAAAGCTGTTGATCACATCTGGCATTAATAAAAATTAAAGAGACTAAAGGTAAATTCCGTAATGATCAGCGTGCTGAAATTCCAGGATTTTTGTCTGTTTGTTTTCCCATATGACAGTTCTTTTTGATGAGGTATTTCACTTTACTGTATTTTTCTCTTCTTCCAGAACCACAGAAAAAGAAACTTCTTGGTCACCCCCTCCTGTGGAAATCAAGCTGATTTCTCCATTAGCAACCCCAGTTGATGCATCCAAGAGCAAACCAAGAAGGACTACAGAAACAACAGAAAAAACTCTTGGAAGGAGCAGAAGGAAACTGTCTTCCTTTCCAAAGCAAGTTTTACGCAGGAAGATGCTGTAATTTTTTTTTTCAAGTTTTTAATGTACACCCCAGTTTGTAAAGTCATCAGAATTGTGTGGATTATTAAAAATCATCTAATTTGGAAAAGAATAATTTATATAAATTATTGTAAATTTTCATAAATAAATGATCTTCAGTAAGTAAAGTAACTCCATATGGAGTGTGATTCCTTCACTCACATGCAGTTTTTTCTATTTTATATTAAGACTTCATACATTTATATAATATGTAAATACAGCTTATTATTGGAATGTTAAATAAACTATATACTTCACAATATGTTGTCAGATTTTTGAGATTGCTGGTATAATTTTAGGGACTTAAACTTGCTAATTTACTTGTTTTACAACTTATTAATTTGTGATTTTAAATCTCTCTTTAATGAAAATGATTAAACTGTTGGTTTAGTTTAGGGGCCAGTTGATTGTCTCAATAAGGATGAGACTGAGAGGCCATTGTATTAATCAGTTATAAATAATTTTGTCTTTTGATTTTTAGGTATGAACAGTGTTGAAAGAGAAATTCCTTTTATTATCTAACATACTAAAATTAATTCCTAAGTAATACAGTGGTTACCATATACAGTGGCATGTCCAGTTTAGCACACTTAGATTTTTCATTTTCAAATACTTAATGATTCAGAGTCTGGTTGTCCTTATTGAATTGACTAGTTCATTGATCAGTAGCATTTCCACAGGAACATATGAGAAAGTGTGAGAGAGTAGGTTTGAAAGGATTTTTCCTCTCTTCACAGTTACAATTCGTCAAATACTATATGCCTAGCATTGTGCTAAGTATTTTGAGAAATGCAAATACTAGCTTCACTGTCCTTGCACTTAGGGAACTTACATCATCTACATTCTTTTCAGAGCTGCAGAGGCATGATAGTTTTTAGCCCTTTTTTCAGGAATAGAATCGTGCTGATGGACACAGAAGAGGCTAGAAAATACCGACTCAGTTCATAGAGAGAGAGTACAAGTAACAAAGTACTTAAACAAAGCCTTTTTGTCTCTGGAATGTATCTCAGCAAGGTTTAATAGGTGGCAACCCAGAATTCATGAATAAACTAGGGTTATAGAAGATTATCTAAAAATAATTTATAGCATGTAATTGATACTTTATAATGACTCCATTAAAAATTAATCATCTTGAAAGTTGGCAGACATCTTAGTACCAGGTTAGGTTAGTGTAATTTAGAGGTACTTTTCTTAACTGTATTTTTCTTCTAAATACAATAAAACGAATGAGAAGATAATGGAAATGCCAAGTATGGACAGTGTAAAAGTTGCAGTTCGAGTTCGTCCTTTCAATCAGGTAAGTACTTCATGCCAATCAAAAATTTCATACTGATTTTGACTTAATGGTAGCAGGAATCAGCTTTCTCTTTTAGCTGTTTGCTTGGACAGTCCAGACTTGTTTAAACACATTGTCTGAGTAGTGTATTCCAGAAGCATCATTTAGTCTTAATGTCAGGTAAAACTTGCTAACAATTAGAATTGTTGAAAAATATGATGGGTTACCTTCAGGGAAGGTGGGTTCCTTAATCTGGGAGGTCTTCAAGCAGAATCTGAATGACCATTTATCAGGTCTCATGATGGGAGTATGGGTTGAACCACATAACTCTAGTGGGATTCCTTCTACCTTACCGATTTTGTGGTTTTGTAATTTATTTAAACACAAGTATATTAACTAGAAAAAGTAACACAGTGGAAAGTAATATCAGTCAGTCAGTTTTTTGGATGTAAAGAAAATATTTCAAGATATCCTTTCCATAAGGTAAAGTATGAAACAAAATTGTGGAATGGAAAGTTTTCTTTAAACACACTTTTTCAGTATAGAAGTGGATGATACGCAAGCAAATTAACCAAATTTAAACTTTTTACTCTTTTGGTAAATCACGAAAACTTAAAAAACACTTTGCAAAAAATTTTAAAAGACTGTCCTTAGGAAATGTTGATTGGATTTGAGAATTTGCCAAATTTCCAACTTGGAGCTAGTACCTCTGTTTGAATAAAATATATTAATAAGTATTTTCATAGCATAAGTTGTGACACCTTTTTTCATAAAATTTCATTTGGTTTTATTAAAGTCGGTTTTCTTAGTAATTATATGATATCTTTTCACTTTGACCTACCATTAGAAAGAATCTTTGAACTGATTATGAAGAAAAACGGACATCATTTTTTAAGAATGGCTATTATAATTTCACACCATTCGGTTTCTGTTGTTCTTTCAAGTTGTCATTTCTGGAGTGTATGTGTATGTGTTGAACTGTGTTTTCCTACCATTTTGTCAAAAAGAGCCTCTCTGATGTGGAAAAGTAAATATTGGAAAATGTAACAACATTTTAAGAAAAAAATCTAGGAATAAGTTAACACTGGAAAGGTCAAACAATACTAAACAATAGTTCTAAATAGCTAAACCAAGAAGTTAACCTAGTACTAAATTCCTCTGACTCATTTTGCATAACCGTTAATACCTGGGGACTTAGAATCTGGAAGGCCCGTGCTTCTTTGGATACTCCCTCAAGCAATTAATGTGACTTTGATTAAGGTCCTTTGTCTATCAGCCTTTTTCTTATTGGTAGAATGGGGATGATAGCTCATTGAGTTGGGTTGTTATGAAAATCAAATGTTAAGATGGTAATAATTCATATTTCTATAACACTAAAATCTGCAAAGCAGTTCACATTTATTTCATTTGATCCTAAGGGCGGGCAGTCCTGTAGACTAAGTGCTATTATATACATTTTGTGAATAAAGGAAACTGAGGCACAGAGACATTGGGTTGACCTTGCCTTAAGGTCAGGAGGGTATTTGGGGCAAAATTCAAACTTAGATCATCTTTTACTCCTAAGTCCAGTACACTGCACTGTACCTGCCATCTATGCAGGTAGGTCTGGGTGAGGGACATTTCCTTTACCAGTGCATTTTCACAAGTTTAATAGAGTTACCTGCATCATTGAGAGGCTGTGATTTGTCCAGGGTCACACAGCCAGTATGTGTCAGAGACAGGATTTGAAACTGTTTATTAAGGACCTCCTATGTTCCAGGCACTTCCGAGCACTGAGGATACAAAGAGGCAAAAGACGGTCCCTGTCTTCAGTGATTGTCATTTTAAGATTATGGCTAAATACGCTATCAAATCACAGGTTGAGGATTATCATCTTCGCTTTTGCTAATTGAGTAATTCATCCCCTCCACACACTCAGAAAAGTGGCACTGAAAAGCTCTTGTAACTGAAAGTAAACTTGGATTGGAATAAATCTTAGGTAAATGGAGTGGATGGGTCCAACAGCAAATAAATGTTAAGACATTTAGTTTTCTGCCTCTTCATTGGCTTCTCACCCTTCTCTAATTTTTGATAGGTACAAGAAGGAAGTTGTTTAGGAGAAAGGTGGGTTGAAGTTAGATTGGTTAGGGCAGTCAGGCTACACAAGCTTTTGCTCTGCCATATATTGTCTTATTTCTTATCTCAATCAGAGTGGCAGGGAGCAGTCTGGGAACTAGTGGTGTGAGTCTGAGATGAGACAAGGGGGGAAAGTTCCTTGATTAGCCCTAGACTATCCGGTTGGGCCCTTCATTTTCATACAGAGAAGGAAGCTCAAACAGGTGGCATGACATTGGTGACCCGAAAAGTGATCAATTTAAAACTGAGCAAGAGAAAGCAAAAGTTCACCAGTCAGAGCCCAGTGGGATCCAAGTTACCAGGTCAGATATGACTGCCATACTTAAAAAAGGAAATCACGTACCAGAGATTTGACTGGTAAGACAAAATATTGTGTAGTTTGTCCTAACCAATATAACTTCAACCTATTTTTCTCCTAAATAACTTCCTTGTGTACCTATCAAAAATAGAGAAGGGGGAAGGAGGAAGAAGGCATTGAGTCATGAAGTCAATACCTTTGAAGTTCAGTTTCCTCATCGATAAATTTTATACATAATATACCACACTGTTAAAACACTATGTAACTCAGCAATTATTATCTGTCTGACCCTGTTGTACTATTTAAAATTTTCACCAGATGTCTGTGGTTTACCAATACCTGAAATGTGGCTGATCTGAGAAGCTATACAATCAGGCATAGTACTTAGATGGGAAACCACCTGGGGATAACGGTATTAATAGGCTTTGGGGGGGCCGTTATAGCTGTCTGCTGTTGTTATGTGGAAGAGGGATGACACTTGTCCTTTCTAATCTCAGAGGGAAAACTAAAATTGATGGAAGTTGCAGAGGGGCAAATTTAAAGCTTGATACAGGAAGAACTTCTTAAAGGTGTTCAAAAATAGAAAAGACTGCCTCAAGAAGTGGTAGATTCTTAGGAGATTTTTTATGCTAGAGCTGAATGATCACTTGTGACATGTTATAGTGGGGATTCCTTTTGGGTACGGGAATGGAAAGAAGGGAGTCCTTCCAATTTTATGATTTTCTAGCTTGAGTAAAGGCATAGGAAGCATATTTACAAAGATTACAGATTACAAAAACCTAAGTGAAATAGCAAATGCATTGCATGATGCAAAAATACCTTGACACAAGATAGGCATAAAATCTAATCATGTAAAATGTAATAGAGAAAAGAGGGTGTCTTGTGCCTGACTAGATTACCATTTTTTCTGAAAATGATTTAGACTTTTCAGTTGAACAAGTCATTAGTTTGATATGGCAGCCAGTAAACCTAATGTGATCTTGGACTGGTGGGCAAGGGCTACAATCTCTATATACTTTACTCTGGTCAGACCATGATTGGAGTGTGTTCATTTCTGGATGCCACATTAATGGGAAGAAGTTTGTTAAATGATTATTCAGAGAAAAATGACCCAGATAAAGAGCCTGAGGATTCTACAATGTGAGGATGGATTGAAGGAATTAAGGACGTTAAGCCCAAATGAGAAATCAAGGGGGATTGAGAGCGGCACGATAGCCGTGTGTAAGTATGAAGAGCAATCGTATAGAAGAAAGGTAATGGACATTCTTTTTGGACCCAGAGTGCCAAACTGTACATGATGAGAAGGGCAAAAAAAGGTAAACTTTAAGGTTAAAAAAAAGTCCAGATAAATGGAGCTATCCAAATAGTCATATGAAATATTTTGTTTTCTGTTTACTAGGGGCCTTCAAAAAAAATCTGGATCATCACTTTTCAGGCATTTCATATAGAGATTGCTTAATCCGGTTGAACTAGATTTTTTTGAGATCCCTTCCAATTCTGAAATTCTGTGTTCTTTTTTCTTAAGTTGCCACAGAAAACCAATGTCAGTATCCCTAATTTGAGTGGGAGGTGGAAGCAGATGCTACCTAGTGAGTCATTGTCTAGGAATTGACAAAGCAAGACAAAACCTTCCTAAGTCTGAGACGGGACAAATATACCAAACTTCTCTAACAACAAAGAAGAATGCATCTTCAGAAAAGCTTACTGTTGAGTAAATGGGACTTTATTTCTGGCATATTGCATTAATAGCTGCAAATAAATTAGGTAATAAAAAGCCGTTTATAATTATTCTAAGACTGGTTCTGGTTTGTTTTTAGCGAGAGAAGAATGCAGGAAGCAAATGTGTGATTTCAATGCAATCTGGCACCACCACCACTATACATGACCCCAAGAACCCAGAACATACAAAAACCTTTACTTTTGATTTGGCCTATTGGTCTCACAGTGGTTTTCAAAGAGACAAAGATGGTGTACTTATTTCAACTGGTTCTAACAGTGGATTTGCAGGCCAGGTAATTTGTCTTAAAATGAAATTTGTGTAATTTTTTTTAACTCTACAAAATGTTGATAAAAGATAAAAATAGATTTTGATAATTTTACCAACACATATTGGTAATAATAGATGCAATAAGACTAATATACATCATGCACCCATGGTACCTTTCAAAGTGGTTGCCTTAAGAGTATAAATTTTCATCCCAGCAATATAGATATGGTTGTAACGTTTTTGGAACTTTTGTAATTACATCAAAAATCTACTAATGGAAAGCACTGTTCCAGGCACTGAAAGGGAAGCAAGCAACAAAGATGGTGCGCCTCCCTCACAGACCTTTCAGCCATACATATTTTAAAATTTCTTCATTGGTATCAAATCATCATTTGAGGGTTGATCTGATTTTTCAGAACATGCAAAATTCACTCCTAGTTCAGTGTGGTGAAAAAGGTGGGTGGTCAAAAAAGTTAATTGTTTGTTTTCTTTTTCTTTAAGAGAATGGCTAGAAAATAATGAAACTTGTTTCCTTGTATAACTCCTAAATTGATTCAGAAAACAATTTCCAAAGGGTTTTGTTGGATTAAGTGAGACTCATTACTTCCCTATCTCATTTCTACCCCATCCCATCTCCCTCAGTAGAATTTTTTAACTTTGTATGAAAAACCCCAGGATCACATTCCCCAGATCCATTTCTCCCTGGGCCATTCAGGTCTTTTGGAAGGTACTGGAACAGGATACTCATATTTGAGCTAGAGCATTCTGCCAGTTGGGAAGCAGCCAAGGCAGAAAGCCTTCTAGGCTTCAGCCACAGAGGTCAAAGTCTTAAGCTTGAGTGCTGGGAAGCGGAAAGATTAGGAGAAGAAATCTGCTTCAGGAGTGCAGGTTGGCAAGGAGATCTTCCACATCCCCTAAACAAGAATAGGCGGGCAGTTCTCAGCTTCTCTGAATGCTTGGCCTTTGGTTTTGGTTTTTTTTTTTTTTTTTTTTTTTTTTGGACATCTTTTCTGACCTCAGTGTCCTTTTGCAGGCTTCTTCTTAACGGTTACTTTTCCTTTTTTTACCTCCTAGACTTTGGGCTGTATATTAGCTCCTGGCAAAAGTGTTTTTTCTTTCTTCATTCCAGTGACTAGCCAGGTTGCCTCATTCTCTTTCCACCTTGGCCAGGTATTTGTACTTCAGATTACTGCCTGCTTTTACCTTTGTCTTCTTTCTCTGGGTCTTTTGCCTTTCCATGACCTGCTCTCTGTCCTTATCTTCCTGCTCTGAATCATTCTCATCACAATTCTCATTTTCTCCATCTTATTCCTCTTCTACTTCATCCTTGTTTCCTGTGTTCATATCCTTTAGAAGACACTCAGTTTAGAGACTTAGAAATTTGGTAAAGTCATAGACACGTCGAGCAAAAGAAATAAGGAATGGTAAACAGATAAAGCATTTATTAAAGTCTTCTGTGCCTGTTCTTTTTATTGTGTAAAATTTAGATTCAGTCAAAAGGCCACACTTAGGAATTTAGAAAGCCACAGGCCCTAGGCATTTCATGAAATGGTGGTCCTAAGCAGAAACTTACCACTCAGGAAAACCTAGACAGCAGAACTGTAAAAAAGGGAGGAAAAATAATCTAGAAAGTCTAGAATCACAAATGAGAGAAAACAATCCTCCAGATTAAAGAAACTCTTGGGAACCTTGTCAAGAGAAGTTTTAAAAAGTAAGCCTAGGTCCAGAGTCTACTTGTTGATTTTTTGAGAAGTTGTAGGAAAAGAAGTAAGAGAAAAGAAACTACAGCTAAAACCATGAAGAGTGGCTTGGAGAGGGATCTGGACTTGGGAAGAACAGGGATTGAATCTGGGAGAATTTGAAGATAGATAAGGAGAATAACCTAAACTGAAAGAGAAGAACTCCACCTGAAGAAAGAAAAAGATTAAAGCTAAAGGACCTGAAAAGAAGAATTCAAGAAGATAGTTGGCAAAATAAGGAAAACAAATTACTAAATTGGTATATTGAATAGTGAAAGAAGTATGAGATTAGTTACAAAAGGGAAAAGAAATGGAGTGTAGCTGTAAAGTTGTTATGGAAACAGAAAAGCAAGTTGGAGAGTTCAAGTTTTTAAGAGGTGATAGCCTATTAAAAGGCTTAATGAGGAGTTTGGAAGGTGGAAGTATAAGCACTTATAAGTCATTTTAAAAGCAAGGTCAAATTTTCTATTCAATCTAGAGAAAGGGGAAATTTTTGCAGTACCTTATATTGC
Source organism: Potorous gilbertii (assembly GCA_028658325.1). Classification (NCBI taxonomy): domain Eukaryota; kingdom Metazoa; phylum Chordata; class Mammalia; order Diprotodontia; family Potoroidae; genus Potorous; species Potorous gilbertii. The sequence continues at coordinate 38,527 of JAQQSK010003183.1, forward strand.
TTGTATTTTTGCTACACCCAAGTAACTGCTATCTATATTATGCTTACAAGCTGATCTACTTTGCAAAAGAGGTGAAATGACATTTTCCCACCCTCAGGTTAACAGGGACAATGAAGTATTCTTTTAAAAACAAAGACTTGGGGGTGGGTAGAATTTGAATGGCAGAACCTTGACCTTTGTCAGGAGGTTGGAAAGTAGAAGAATATCTCACAGCAGAGGATGGGAAAGGAAAGGACAGTGATCCTTAGAACTTAAAAAAAAAAAAAAGAATTTGAAACTTCCCATGAAGAAAAGAGAGCTAGATGCTGAGGAGGAAATACCTGCAAGTGATAAAAGTAGGTACACAGAAGCTGTCCTCTAGAAGGAGTGAAAAAGAGGAGGAAAAGGAGTAAGTGGTGATGACTATACACAAGTACTGAGGCAGCTCTTTGACAGCCTCATAACAATAGACGAGTCTGTTGTCTTCCCAGGAAGAAATGATTAGTTCCATTTTAGTCTGGCAGGAGTTCTGAAGTTGAATGGCTCACAGACCTGTGACAGTCCAGTGATAGTTAATATTTTTATCGGTGACTTAGAAGAAGGTATAGATAACATGTATCAAATTTTTAATGACAAATCCAGGAAGCAGTCTATCCCATTAAATGACACATTTTGAAAAGATTGTGAAGATGAAATTCATCAAGGGTAAATAAGTGTAAAGTCTTACACTTGGGTTGAAAAAAAATCAAGTACGGACTAGAGGACAATTTGTCTGAAAAAGCTGTAGTAACTTTACTTACCCTAGTGTCAGAAAGACCTGAATTCAATTTTGGCCTCAGATACTAACTGTGTGACCCTGGGCAAGTCACTCAACCATGTTTTCCTCAATTTCTTCATCTGTCAAATGAGCTGGAGAAGGAAATGGTAAACTGCCCCAGTATTTTTACCAAGAAAACTCCAAATGGGGTCATGAAGAATCAGACACAACTAATTGAAACAACCACAGCAACAATACCACACATCTAGTGATCTCTGAGGCGAAATTCAAATTCAGGTATTCTTGATTCCAAATTCAGCACTATCTAGCTTCCTATAAGAGAAAAGACTAACTCTTTTATTTAGCCTGTAAAGCCCTTCACAGCCTTGCTCTGGTGTGTTTTTCCACTTTTGTATGTCATCCTCTTCATATTCCCTTTGTTTCAGCCAAACAACCTTTATTCTGCTTCTCATGATATTCTACCTTGTTTCTGTGCTGTATTTATACTTCATCCACCCTTGTGCAGCTTAGAATGCCTAGATTCCTTCAAAGTTCAGTTTGTGCTCTCTCCTTACATGGTTTGTTTCTCAATCTCCCCTTCCCCAGCTTCAAATATCCCTGAAATTATTTTGCATATACTTTGTATTTACAAAAATAATTTACAAAGTATATCCAAAGGATCAAATGAGATAATATATGCAAAGCACTTTGTAAACCTTAAAGTACTATATAAATGCTAGCCATTATTATTTTCATATGTGAAAATTTAGACATGGTTTTATATACTATCATTTTGTCTAACAGTATCGTGTCCTTGGAGACAGGGAGCATTTTGGGTTTTTTCTAAGTAGTCCCACCACCTCGCACAGTGCCTCGTATCTGTTAGGTGCTTATTAATGCTGCTTCTCATTGTTCCCCATATCCTAAGTTTCCCATCTGTGATCTTTGTAGAGAGATATTTTTCGTGACCTTGGCCAAGGAGTTCTGGACAGTGCTTGGCAGGGTTATAATGCCACCCTCCTGGCCTATGGTCAGACTGGCTCCGGGAAAAGCTACTCCATGATTGGTTATGGTGCGGACAAGGGCATAATCCCAAATGTGTGTGAAGAACTCTTTAAAGCTACTGAAAACAGAGAGAAAAACCAGCAATATCAGGTAATAGTCAAGTCTACCAGTGTCTATTTCTAGGTTTCCTGTTCACTGGAATTTTATTTTATGTGAAAATTTCCCAAATGATAAATGATGACCATTTTTGTGTTTCAGGTAAAAACAATTTTACACATCAACTAGACCAACTGTTTGAGTATCATAGTAAATTAAATTATTAAGCGCAAAGTTTATTTTTCTGTCTCTTCATGCAAACCATTAGATATTATATAAAGTGATTTTACACAGAACCAACCACTTTCAGTAATCACTAGAGATGTATTACATCCCACTTATATAGTTTTTTCAATTCCTTAACTTCATTATTTTTGTTAGATTTGTTGAAGTCTGAAAAGGCACACATTGGTCTTCTCAATTATTGTCATTTTGCTCTCTTATTTCTCCTTGCCATTCAGTTGACTTTTCCTGCAAATACTTTGATGGCTTGTCAGTTAGTGCATATCTTATAAAAGTGTTGAAATTATTTTATCTATATTTAAGTATAATGTAGTTTTCTCTCTTTCACTTTTACCTTGTCATGATTGCTACTTTTAAAGTCACCAAAACACATAATTTTGTACAGCCCTTCATTTTAACTTTGTAAATTTTGATTTCAAGTATGCTTCTAAAAAATGATATCTTTTTTGGATTCTCTTTTCTAATCTCTTCTCTCCCCCTCCATCCTTGAGTGAAGTTCATCCAATTCACTGTTATAAGTGTTCCTAACCCTTCATTTTACAGATACAAAGTGGCTAAATAACTTGTCCAGGGTCACATTGCTAATAAGTGTCTGAGGTGGGGTTCAAAACCATTCCAGTACTCTGTCCACCATACTCAGGCCCTTATTTAATAGGAAAGGGAAGTGTGGACCAGAGAAGTCCTGTGACTTCCACAAAGTTGCTGTGCTAGTAGTTGACAAAGTAAGGATTATTTTTCTTTCATGTCCAAAGTACAGCAATCCAATTTCTTACCCTAACTAGTATGCACGATTGTAAAGTATAGGGCTGTATTTTAGACACTGCTATAAAAGGATGTTTTGGTGATATTTTGAAAATAGAAATCAACTGACCAGTGCAATCAGCTATTTCTACTTCTTCCTCACAGAACCAGGATTGAGGTTGATGATGAAGAGACTAAGAAAGACAGTTCTTATTTCCTTCAAATTTAACTATTGAATGGTTTGTTCAGAATTCCTATTTTCCCTGTGGAAGGTCAGAGAAAGTGAGGTATGGGAGAAGCTGTCTAGTCAACAGAAATTCAAGTCAAAAAAACTGGATTAATATCCAGGCTCTCCTACTTTTATTTTTTGACCAAGATAGTTGATCTCTCTGTGTCTCATTTTCTTCATAGTTTGCAAAGTGAAACAAGATGATCACTATCTTTATTCTATATCTATACTATAGATACTATATCTTTATTATCTATCTTTAATCCTGTGTTAAAAGAAATGACTAGCCAGATTGTTCAAAGACCTAAAGTCAGATGGCTTGGTTTAATTTGAGGATGGTGTCCATTGCCTCCATTTCACATTTATTCTGAGATGATTAACTGTATTTCAGATATAACTTTAGAATCAGTCAAAACAATGTTTACTTTCTTTATACTTTTCTCTTGACAGGTGACATTCAGTATGCTGGAAATTTACAATGAACAGGTAAAAATAAGTGAATTTTCCAGTAATTTCTGATCACCATTTTCCAAATTATAACTTCCTTGATGGCAGAAACCAGATCTTAATCATTTTTATCTAGAATAGTACTTTGTTTATACAATGCAGTTGCTGAATAAATACTTTCCAATTGACTGAACAATTAGTATTTTTCCTTGATGTTGACTATAGTAATAATCCCATTTTCTTTTCCTTTTCTTCCCTTTCATAAGTCATGTATAATCCGATAATGACAAATCCCACCAGGTCTCAGTTTTCCTGTCGGTAAATTTTAAGAGTTGGGAATAAATAATCTCTGAGCTTCTTCTAATTCTAGCACCCTATGTTACTATATTGTTTTCCCTTTACTACTTTCTCTTTTTGGATATTTCAGTGGATTTGGGATATCAGTGATGTGGACACCCCTTCCAATGAAGTACATCACAGCAATTTGTTCCTCTTATCTTGTGCAGCTCTTGTCTAAGTCTTGTAATGTTTAATTACACCTAATGTTTGGAGGACTTTCCTGTAGTTCCCTTTACATTACATGGATATAAGTGGAGCATGTGAGCTGACAGCTGGTCATCCTTCATTCTGACCACATAACCAGCCTAACTTCTTTTTTGTTTAAATACATCTCATAGTTTACATCATGTTTCTTGTACCCTTTTTATGTGTTGAAGTCTGCTTTTGTGCATCGTGCTCCTCCCTATTGTTATTTCAGTGTCCCTCAAGTCTAGTTCTTTAGAGACTGATATTCTCTGACTCACAGTCATGTAGCATCTCCAGAAGAATATTGTTGCTAAAAATATGGGTCTTTATTTGGGGACTTGTTAACCAAGATTATCTCGCAAGGCTCTATGCTGGGCTTTCTTCATCCTCTTCTACTGGTTGGAGCAATCAGACTACAAGTTTTTTTGGGGATACCGTGTATGTATTTTATTATTTTGTATCAAATAGATTTTTTATGATAACTTTGTTAAAATTTTCATAATCAGTATTGTCCAACACAATCTTCTTGACATCGGAAACTATATCTGCTGTTAGATCTTACTGTGGTTGTCTTTGATATTATGTCACCAATAAAACACATGTCCAGTCCATCTGAATCAGTTATTTCTTTGACAATGATATCTTTTATATTACCTCTTGATAATCACTTATTTGTAACTTGTTATAAACCCCTCATGCCTACTATGTACCTTTCCATTGCTCTTTGAATGACTTCAACTTTTATTTCTTTAGAGATTATACTATAATGTTACATGACTTAAGGCCATACAACATCAGTGGCAGAATATTGTCTCTATAATAGTAAAAACTTCTGATTATCAGTGGTAGTCAAGAAACAACTGATTTATTCAAGCATTGGGGTTTCCCTTCTGAATCCTATACTTGCCACACCAGCCTGTCATTTCCTTATGATAGGTTACCTATTTGTTCATGTGGGGAGTTAAGTTGAGCTATGGCCACAAAGTAGCTCAGATTAAGGAAAGAAGAAGCATATTGGAGTGTTCAGGGAGGTCTAGCAATTATGATGTGAGGGCTTGCTGAACCCTTCTTAAAGCCATTTGTTCACCTTTGGTGTCTGCCTTCACCCAACTCTCACCTGTGGCTCCAAGAAGCTGCAGCATGTGCAATGGCCACTTCACAGTAAAACCCTCTCAAGCACATAGGCTAAACCAGGTTCGGGGTAACCATGGGGTCTCAAACCCTTCAGTGAGTTGGGGGGGGGAAGTTCTACCCAAACATGTGAAGACTTCCCCCAACAGAATGGGTGGATGAGAACAGTGTGTTCCAGTGGCCATGAAGGAGGCTAAAGTGGACACTGTGGAACACTTAGAGCTTGCTCAGACTTGGACGTCACCAAGGTCATCCTGTTCATCCTGGATCATTGCCAATCATCTTAACTTTTGTCCTGCCACTGGACTTTGATGACTCAGGAAGAGGGTGAGGTGGATGGCTTTGTGTAGCTCTGCATCAGTTAAATCTAATTTACAAACAAGTTGAGACATCGTCCATGATGTCACTTATCCTCTTTGAAAACAAGACACAACTGATGATTTTCATCTTTTGTCCACTCTGGTTACTGTTTTTCATCCCATGCTTTCCTTAATGTCTGGCATTTGTAGTCATAAAATCCTACTGCAAGAACTTAGGAATGTTAGGAGTTTTTGGAAACTTCTAGTCCTTCTCACTTATTTACCTCTGAGGAAACTGAGTGCCCTAAAAGTTGGCTTACTCAAGGTTAGAGAGCTAGTTAATTGCAGATGCTAGATTAAAACCCAAGTCTTCCAATTTGTTAGCTTAATTCAAACTTCTTAAAGTATTTGAAAGTAATAAAATTATTTCTCTAAAAAATTCTATAACTTTTATTTCCAGAAACAAGAAACAGAGACAAGTAACTCTTTGTCATTGTCTTTCCCATAGGTTAGGGATTTGCTCTCTAAAATCCAGAAGCCTGGGGGGCTTAAGGTAAGAGAGGATCAGCACCAAGGCTTTTATGTAGATGGCTTGACTTATGTACCTTGTGACAGCTATGCACAAATTGAGAGGCTAATGGAACAAGGCATTAAAGCCAGAACTACCGCAGCAACAAGCATGAATACCACCAGCAGCCGGTCCCATATGGTCATCACCATTCAATTTAAACAGGTATGACTCTGACCTTGTAGTTTCCACCTATAACCAAGAGGCATTTAGTGAAATACCTTGAAAGTGATTATATGAACTGGTGACCTTGTTGTCCATATAAGCTTTACTGATACATAAAATGACCATATTTCAGACCAAAGAATGAAGGGGTAAAGCAGAATGAAAAAGAGAAGCCAAGTCTCTCCTCTTCACTATGTTCTTTGAGACCAGAGGTAGGGATCCTACAGCCTTGAGGCTACATGGGGCCTTCTAGGTCCTTGGGTGTGGTCTTTTAGCTGAGTCCAAGTTTTACCGGACAAATCCTTTTATTAAGGGGATTTGTTCTGTGAAGTTTGGATTTGGTCAAAGGACCCCACTTGAGGCTCTAGAGGGCTATGTGTGACCTCAAGTGTACAGGTTCCCCACCCCTGCATAAGACTGAGTAACCTCCATCATGGTGATACAGTAAGGGGTAGGGTCACAGATATATCCTAGCACTAAGGCAGTGTAGTGGAACTGAAGGGTGTGTGTGTGTGTGTGTGTGTGTGTGTGTCTGTGTGTCTGTGTGTGTGTCTGTGTCTTGGTGTGTGTCTGTGTGTGTGTTATAGTGTTTTGGACAGAGGTTTAAAAGATACTGGTCACATAGTATAGAATACCAAGAATTACTCTGAATTAGAATGTTGAAATAAACCAGCTTTTAAGGCATTCTGCTAACACCTCTGTACTTCAGTGATTACTACATGATCACTCTGAACAATCTTTAAAACCTTTTAAATTATCAAAGAAATATTATGTTTAGGATGTTTTTAGTGTTGAGCTTTTGTGCCTCTACCAAAGTCCCACTTTGATGCTCATTTGTGGTAACCCTGGCTTCTTGAAATTTATGCCAGCAGAATGCAAGTCCTAGGACCTCCCACATAGGAAAATGTCAGAATATGGGACTGGTAGCAGATCATTAGTTTGTTGTACAAGGACAAGACTTACTAAGATCAAAAGAACCCACCACACCAGTGGCTTAAGTGATTAATTTTTTTTGAAAAAGTAACTCTTAAAAAATGTTTGGTGTTAAATTTTGCTTCTCACACAACAAACCAAGATAAACCAAAAACACAATATGTTCCATAAAATGAGTTGAATGAAAAAGTGATTGTCATTGAGGATACATGCCGCCATATACTTTTGTAATTTACTATTGGTTAAAATAAAGGGAAGGAACTAAGATGGCAGAATATAGCATATGGAATTAGCAATTCAGCTGAACTCTCTTAACATTTTCCTCCAAGCAATTTTAAAGCTATCTGTGTGTGTCTGTGTGTCTGTGTGTGTGTGTGTGTCTCCAAAATCAAATTTTGGAGAAGGAGAATCAACAAAAAGTCAGAGTGAGACATTTTTCTAGCCTAAGACAACTTAGGAGATTAGCAAGAGAGGTCTGTGAAACCAGTCTAGAACCAATCCAGAGCAAAGTGACTGTACCTCTCCCTGATCATACCCTGTTAGAAGCACTGAAAACTTGTAGACCCCAAGAACTAGTTCTGAAAATAGCAACGTGAAGATGCCTGAAGCTCCCCAACTCCAGGTGAGTAGAGCCAAACTTCAACATAATATTCAAAGTAAAAAAAAAATAGATTAAAAAAATGATAAAACAAAAAATTTTAACATAAAAACCTCTTATGGTGGCAGAGAAGATCAAGACACAGACTTAGATGAAGATAACAATGGCAAAACAGATACAAGCAAGGCCTCAACAAAGGCTACTAATTAGACCTAAGTCTAACAAGAATTTTCCTGGAAGAGTTAAAGAAAGTGTGATAAGAGTAGTAGAGGAAAAATTGGGGAAAGAAATGAGAGTGATGCAAGAAAAATATGAAAAGAAAATCAACAGCTTGGTAAAAGAGGCACAAAAATATGCTGAAGAAAATAACACCTTAAAAACCAGAACTGACCTAATGATAAAAACAGGCACCAAAAAAAAAAATCTCTGAAGAAAACAACTCCTTAAAGAGCAGGCAAGGCTTAAATGGGGAAGGAGGTACAAAAATTCACTGAAGAAAATAATTCATTAAAAAGTAGAACTGGGCAAATGGAAATGAATGACTCCATGAGATATCAAGAAACAATAAAATAGTCAAAAGAATGGGGAAAAAACAGAAAATATGAGCTATCTCATTAAAAAAACTGATCTGGAAAAGGAATTGAGAAGAGACAATTTAAAAATTGTCTAAAAGCCATTTTCAAGGAAAGACGCTAGACATCATATTTCAAAAAATCATAAAGGAAAACTACTCCAGTATCTTAGATCTACCTTATCATTATTAGGGCAGTTAGAAGGAATCTGCATAGACAGAGGGCCTGAGTGTGAATCAGTTATGTTGGGATGATATACTGTTCTACTTATCATCTCAATTGACCTTGTATTGACATCTTTTTTCCAGTTTGATATTTGGGATAAGGATGTGAGCTCTTCTCCCTAAAGCAGGAGTTCTTAACCTTCGTTGTATCATAGACCCCTATGGACCTCTTCTCAGAATACTGTTTTTAAATAACTGAAGGAAATGCTAAATTTCAGTTCAAAGTTAGTGAAAATAGAGGTATAATGTTTTCCCCATCCACATTCACCAACCTCCCTGAAATGTTTAGATAGTCCATGGGTCCTATTTTAGGAATTTTGCTCCAAAAAGTAGTAATAAATAAAAAAGTTACATGTTATTTTGGAGAAAATATGGGAGACAAATTTGACACTATTTTCTGCTTACTTGTAACTTAATCTGGACATATAGCAAATAATCCTGTTTGCCAAAAAATTTACTAAAGAAACCAGTAGAATCTAATGTATTCCTGGAAAATGACTTTGGAAAACCATAGCTCCCCTTTAAAGTTAATAAAGTGCTGTCAATAACCCTGGTTTTTTTTGTTTTGTTTTGTTTTCTTATTATTTCCAGTTATTCTAATTATGGGAGTTAGTGTTTTCATGTTCAGATGAGGAAATAGAAATATTAAACAATGTGGTGGTATTAGAGAGTGCTAAGACCTCCCTTAGGAGACGTGGGTTCAATTCCCACCTCAGACATTTGGTAATTCACTTAGCCTCACTTTACCTCAGTTTCATCATCTGTAAGATGGGATGATAACGCCTGCCTCATTGTTGTTGGTTATAAAGAACTTAGTAAACTTCAAAGGGAAACTCAAACATGACCTGCTCTCATAATAACAACCAAGAGACTAAACGGTTAAAAGATGGACCTGGCCAAGAGCTAGCTCTGGTCCTGAAAATGAACTTGGTGGCTTTGAGAATTGTTCTTTGGTTCCCTCCCCTCCTCTTGTTTTGTAGAGAGTATAGCAACATTAGATTATCTGGAATCAGTTTGAATTGGTCAGGAGAACCGAAGGAAAAGCTAATGAAGCGGCATCATACCTATTACTAAGACGCAAAGTGGTTGAGATAGGGGATGCTGATTGCAGGATGTGCTCGCAGTGATAGGGGCTAGAGACAGGCTGGAGGAAGAAAATGGGGAGAGATTGAGCGGAATGATTCCTGTGTTCGTTGTATGGAAAGGAGGTCTAAGCTTGTGTGACTTTGTAGAAGCTGAACTGAATTGCCCCCTTCTTATGACTAAGCTGAAGTCACATGGCACAGAAAAATGTTTTAGATTTCTTTGAAAGTCTCTTATCCTTGCCAGTCTTCAGCCTATAAAACAACTTTAAGTCAGGGGCCCTTAGCCTTATTTGTTGGCAGTCTAATAAAGACAATGAACTCTCAGTCACAATGATGTTTTTAAGGGCATAAAATAAAATACACATAATTACAAAAGAAAGCAATTATACTGACAGATAGTTTACAAAAAACAACAAAAATCAGGGTTCTCTTGGCAGATTAAGAGCTCCTGTGAGGGAGGCCATGCCTAATTTGTGGGTCTGAAAGCTAATGTGAAGCTTGGAGAGGTTAATCAGAGCCTCCAGTCTCCAGAGTCTCCAGGGTTTTTTTTCCCGTTGAATGTTTTAGAATGGGAGTTTCCAGAGTAGAAAGCATTTATTATTTTGCTTTGTTCTTCAGTTTTCATTTTAATCATCTCTACTATATTAATCAAGGTATTTCTATACACAGTGACAATTTCCCAAGATTCATGTGGAAACAATATTTTTAATGATTTGCTGTTGTGGAGGGATTGATGGACAATGCACAGTCTTGTACAGTTCTAAAGTAACGGATGCTTCATTTTCTTAAATAGGTTTTTCTTGATGAAGAACTCACCAAGCAATCCACTATTAATTTGGTGGATTTAGCAGGGAGTGAAAGGCAGAAATCCTCTGGATCTGAAGGAGACAGATTGAGAGAAGGGTCACGTGTCAACTTGAGTTTAACCACCCTGGGCAATGTAATCAGGTAACAGAATAAAGAAGAAAACATCTTTCTGACATTTGTAGCAGAGATTTTAGATATTCAAAGTGGTTCTTTCTTTCAGACTTTTTAAATTCATTTATTTTGAACATTAAGATTAGGTATTGTAAAAAAATTTAAAAATTATTTTAAAATATACAAATGAAGGCTGCTGTTTTAGGAAAACAACTTAAAAGTTGGTTTTTTCAGACTTTATATTTCTTGTGCTTATCTTTGGGATACATGTCTGAGAATCAGGCATTTATGAAACATTTATTCTGTGCTAGGCACACTGCTAAGTACTGGGAATACAAAAAAAGGCAAAAACACTGTTCCAAGGAATTCTCATTCTAATGGGGGAGACAACATGCAAACAACTAAATACATATAAGATATATACGGAGTAGATAGAAGGTAATCTCAGAGGAAAGTGAGATTGGAAGGATGGGAACAGAGAAAGGCTACCTAGAGAAGATGACACTTGAGCTGAGTCTTGGAGGAATGCAGGAGAGCCACGAGATAGAGGTGAGGAAAGAGCTCATTCCAGGCATGGGGAATGGGGGTGGTAATCCAGCTGGTATAAAGACACGGAGTCAAGAAATTGGAGTGTTGTCTACACAGCTGAATCAGAGTATGTGGAAAGGAGGATAAAACATTTGGACCAATCTCAGATGTTGGATGTTGGCATTAGTACAATTCGTACATGTATATGAACAGTTGTTGACTTAAAGAAGGTCTATGACAGGAATTTTAATTTAACGGGGTTTTAGAAATTATGGGGTATATAAAAACGCAGCGCCATTGGCTGGTTCAGCTGTTAGTCAGCATCGGGCCCTTCAAGAGTAGTTTTCATTGACTCTTGGATTGTGCTGAAGGATTCGATATTGATTGACTCATCCAGCCCGTGACAGGCAATCCAGGAACTCTACATTCACAGTGCTCTTCCATCTTTTATTCAACACATGTTTCCAGGTAACAAAGAGACTGATTAGACTTTTTTTCTCTTTAAAAAATAAAGAGGAAGAAAAAAAATTCAGCAAAACCAATCAACTAATTAGAAGAATCTGATGGCAACAACGCATCCTGCCCACTTTTCTCAGATTTTTCTCCCCAGGACAGATGGCACTTAATTTTTCCTTGTCATGTCACAAAGAGATTTAATTTGTTTTTTCCTGCTGTTTGTTCTTTTTATTGCAGTGCTCTTGCAGATGTTGCCATGGGGAAAAGAGTTCTGCACATTCCCTACAGAGACTCTGTTCTGACTAGACTCCTCCAGTCAGCCTTGGGTGGGAACAGTAAGACTATTATGGTAAAATAATGTATTTTGTATCATACTACCCTTGGTCACATTGGTATATGTGCAATGAAAACAATAGGCTATCAACTCTTAACAGCAAAGACCCTTTAGTTATAGAACAAACAATTTCACTTTATATCGCTTGAAGGGTCATTTCCCATTATCCATTATCTGGATGTCAAAAATATGCCATTAACGTGAGATAGGATGCACAGGCTAAAGACTGCTAAAAATGGGCTGTCCTAGTATGTACCTTGGCATTGATATCCATTTGTCAAATGCCCATGAAATGCTTCTAAACTAGTATATTTGAATGTATTATTTCATTTCCAAAGTTATTAAACTCTTCTTATATGTAAACCATCGTTCTTGGTGCTAGGGATAAAAAAACAAAACCTTACATTCTCTTATATAAAAAGATGTGATCCCTGAATTCACACAATTTGTTACCAAAGGTGTAAAAAGAGAAGGGAGTTGAGGCATGAATTTCTTAGTTGGATCCCTACAAATGCAAGTGGTGCTTATGTATTGACATGGCCAGGAGAGACAGATAGGTCACTGAGACTAATTATATGCTCTTTTCCCCCAAAATACCCCAAGATTTTTTTTAAAAGCAAATTGATTATTTATCATTTCATCTGACTTGAATGATTTCCGCTGTAAGAGTAAACCGTTTATTCATTTTAAGGTTCTCTTATTTCTTAGGCAATTTTAAAATGATTAGAAATTGATGTTGTTATGTGTGTAAAATGATACAATGACCATTCACATTGAAGCTTTTTAAATCCAGTTACCTTGGGTGCAGAAGACAAAATACATTTTATCAATGAGGAACATAAGACCCTTCTGTCAAAAGAGGAATTTGGTTGAAATGTGGATCTCTTTTTTTTTAGAAAATACATTTCCTAGTCTAAGGTATTCTTTGGTGTTATTCAGTGTCTCTTGATCTCTGTGTTCTGTTACTATTGACTGTGCAATCTGGCCTGATAATTTTTTATCATTAATATTACTAAGACCTATGAAATTTTAAGTGGTAGCTTCTCTGACTCCCACTACCCAGGCCCATGCCAGTAGTACAGAGAAAGTGGTCTGGGATCTAGAAGACTATGCTAATGGAGTATAAACTGTGGCAGGTCTTAGCAAACTGGAGAAACTTTAAAAACAAGCCCAGAGACACACTATCATCCAAAGGTCAGTCTTTCAAAGTTCAGAAGCCAAGACTTTAGCCACCAGCTGGCGAATTTTCCTTTAGCAAAGGTAACTCATTAAACCTGAATGACTTTATAATCTATGAGATAAGGGAGGGCAGAGAGTGTGCATACTGCAGAAATTTCTGATCTTCCCAGGTATCGATTTTTAAAAGTATTTATAACTCTAAATTGATCATTGATTTTGTTAAGAATCTCAAACCATTTCTTTGATGCATTTTTGCTCGTCAATGTGAATACTCATGCCAGTGTTGCATTTCTCAGCTCATCCATCGCTACCCATCCTATCATACTCTGTCCTATCTTCCTATAAATTGTTTACAGGAAACAGAGCCCAGTGTGCTGGGGCCTTCCTCTTAATCTCTTCACATTGCATGGGTACAAAAGGAGTACATGGACAGTCTTATCTCTTTTAAGTTTTTAAGTTTTACTTAGAATGTACCACATGGCCAGCCTTATCTCTTTTTCCCTCGCAGTCTGTCAGTAAAATGTGAGTGCCTACTATATTTTAGAGACAGTTCTGAGGTTACAAAGATAACAACCGAATGGTTCCTGCCCAAAAGAAGCTTACTTCCTGTCAGGTGAAACATGTCCACATATAAATATATGCAAAGTAAATGCAAGAAAATTTGAACTGGGGAAACATAGCTGTATTTGATGGGATAAGGAAAGGCCTCATGTCATGAAAGAAGACTACTCTTAAACTGAATTTTTAAGGAAAGTACAGTTTCTCAGAGTCAGAGATAGGGAGAGAGAGCATTCCAAACATGGGAGAAAGAGTGTGTAAAAGAACAGAGACAGGAGACAGAAAATCATATATGAGGAAAGGCAAGAAAGTTTGGCTGAATCATAGAGAGTATGAAATGAAGTCATATATAGTAAATTGGAAAGGTGGGCTGGGGCCAAGTAATGAGGGACTTAAATGCAAACAAAGGAGTTTTTATTTTATAATAAGTATAAAAGGGAGTTCTATTGAGGAGGAGAGTGATATGGTCAGATATCATTTTGGGGGCTCTGCTGAGGATGGATTATAGAGGGGAGAGATTTGAGGTAAGTAGGTAGGTAGGCAGACCAACTAGGACTGTTACTCTTGAGATAGTTCAGGTGAGAGGTAATGAAGATCTGAACCAGGATGTTACCATGTGAGTGAAGAGAAGGGCACAGATGTAAGAGATCTTGGGATGATAGATACCCATCGAGTTTATTTACAAATCATCTTTTAAGGGAGGAGCTGAAGTTGTGAACCTGGATGACTAGAAGAATGGTCATGCCCACCATAGAAACAGGCAAGTTTAGAGAAGAGAGAGGACAGAGAAAATCCAGCAGGACTGCAGAAAGGGAGAAGATAATGAGTTGCATTTTGTTGGATGAATTGAATTTGAGGACTTATGATAGCATTCTTTGAGTTTCTAAAGGGTAATCATGCAGAAGAGGCATGAACTTTGATCTGTTCATCCCTAGAAGACAGAATCCTGGACTGCTAGGTAAAATTTTCAGAGGAGCAAGTTTAGGCTTTTGTAAAGAAACATTTTCTCACAATGTCCTATTAGGATGTATTCAATTCTCCTTCACTGGAGATCTTGAAGCAGAGACTGGATGACCATTTATTGGGAATGTGGGAGAGGGGATTCTTGTCATGAACATGAGTTGTAGAGGGGATTTTTGATCATGAACACCTTAGACTCTGAGGTCCCTTCCACCTCTGACAAATGTGATTTGACTCCTCATTCCCTCCCATGTTCCGTATCTAATCTGCTGCCAAGTACGGTCCATTTTAGCTTTGTACCATCTCCTGGATACTCCACCTTCTCTCCTCTGACACTGCTACCACCTTGGTACAGGCCCTCATCCCCACATAACTGGACTGGCGCAACAGCCTGCTTGCTAGTCACCCTACCTCAAGTCTCTCCCCACGCCAATCCATCTTCTACTTAGTTGTCAGACTGATCTTGCTAAAGCTTAGGTCTGACCGTGGCACTCAACCATCCCCCCATTCAATAAACTTTAATAGCTCCCCATTACTTCTAGGGTCAAATAGAAAAATCTTTTTGGAATTCAAAACTCTTTGAGTCCTGGTCCCCTCCTATCTTTGCACTCTTCTTATACCACTTACCACCCCACCAATTTGTACCCCAGTCATTCTCTGTGATCCAATGGTACTGGCCTTCATGCTCTCCCTCATCTCTCAACTGCAGGCACTTTCACTGGCTGTAGCCCACATCTGGAATTCTCTCTTCCTGCATCTCAATCTCCTGGCTTCCTTGGCTTCCATCAAGTTCTAGCTAAAATCCCACCTTCTACAAGAAGCCAATTTTTCCTTAATGTTAGTGCCTTCCTAGTTGATTATCTCCAATTGATCTTCTTTTTACATAGTTGTTTTCATGTTTTTTCCCCTTTAGACCATGAGCTCCTTGAGAGCAGGGTTGTTTTTGCCTTTCATTCTAAACCCAGTGCTTAACACAGTGCCAGGCACCCGTAAGTGATTAATAAATGATTGTTGACTGACTGACGACACTGTTACTATCACTAGCTGGCATATGTATATAGTGCATCAAGTTTTGTAAAGTGCTTTCTAAATATTTCTCATTTGATCCTCAAAACAACTCTGTATCATTCTTATCATTATTTCTATTTTATGACCGAGAAGCAGGTAGAAATGAAGGAACTCGCGTTCAATTCGGGTGTTCCTGACTCCAGGTCCAGTGCTCTAGACACTGAGTCAGCTTGCTGCCTTCTGAGTGACTGATTCTGTGATGGAAGTCATAATTATGTAGACTACGTAACTGATTCCATCCTAATGGAAATACACGGCATGAATTTGAGTAATATGTCCACTTTGGAGTATTTCATATTCCCATTAATCCAGAACTGGCTGTAGTAAATGGCAGAGCTAAAATCTGAACTCATGTCTTCTAAGTGTAAATCTTGTCCTCCCTCTATAATACCATGTTACCTTTCAATCTCTAAAATTTTAGATTCAGTTCTTATTCCGATCCCTTTCATTAGCACCTAGCACAAGGACTCTTTATAAAGCCAAGGGATGGAATTAAAAGTTTGGTGAATGTATTTACAGATTGCTGCTATAAGCCCTGCTGATATCTGTTATGAAGAAACTTTGTCAACTTTAAGATATGCTGAAAGGTAAATTTATGAATATTTATTACCTTTAGTGGTTCCAGATTTTTAAATGAGACAGGTTTATGCAATATTACAGCTCCTGAGTTAACATTTTTCTTTAAGGGGAAAAGATAGAGTTATTAGGAAAAGGAAGAAGTAGACCTGAGGAAAAGAAACTAAGATAGAGGGAAATATAGGACTATTCATTCTTTTATTACAGCCTGAGGATCTCTATTTGGGAGGAGGAAAATATAATAAATTCTATGGGAGCATTTGGTTCCATCAGTGCTAAAAATATTTCGTAACTCAGGAGTTGTCTGTCTTTCCCTGATAACGTGTCAGTAGTTTTCTTCTGGAATACTACAGAGTGGTAATGCTGGAAAGGAGAGGAATTGTTACTGAATCTTGCAGGTGCGAGAGTAAGAGGCATCAGCTGTTCTGTGAGAGAGCTGGGTAGAGCTGTCTGCCATTTTAGCTACATGTGTGATAAACGCTGGCCTCCCAGGCATCTTTGGTGTAACCCAAATATTCTCCGGAAATCATGAAAATGTTCATTTCTAGCCCTTCCTGTCACCTATAAACCACATCTTAGAACATTTCAGAAACTCTTGCTTCCCACAATGTATTCTGTGGCAATGTCTAGAATTGTTATCTCAACAAAACAACTTGGCACATCCTTGAAAATATTGCTATTTAATCCAGTTGAGCAGGCCTAGACAACAGCTCACTCATTTACCATTAGAACCCCCTGGGCTTATTCATTAATAGAGAATGGAATTTATTTTAAACTTAAAGTTTAGAAGTTCAAATTATAGAATACTGGGTCACATGGGAGAGAAGAAAGGTCTAGATCAGTTGGCTTTTGAATGGACAATGGGTCTATTTCTAGCTACTACTTGCAGTCATTATTGAATGCTTTTATAAAAGGATGGAGTGTCTGAATGTAGTTGGGTTTTTTGTTGGTTTTTTTTTTTTTGGCCTTGGCTTGAGAAAGAACTAAAAAGATAAAGAACAAAGCTGTGATAAATACGAGTCCTACTGAGAAGCTGATAAAAGAACTGAAGGCCGAAAACAACAGACTGTTGTCCAGGCTTGCCGGACTGGGAAATTCAGGGAAAACAGTAGCAGATAAAACAAGTAGGTATTATCAACTAAGAGCTTAAGTCTCTCTCACATAGACCAAGGCAAATAGAGGTGTTGATTTTGGGGAGGATGGTGTTAGAGGGAGGGAAACTGCCTACTAAACCCTGTAAGGGATCATTTAAGCAAAGGCGTAATCAAAGCTGGTCCTGAGAGCTTTGCCCAAGGGAGTAGATATAATGTCCAGTGGGGGAAAAACAAACCAGTGACTCTAAAGAAGACCTACTTAACTGCTACGTGTGGAGTGCTGGGTGTATGCTGGGAATGATTTTAGGAAGAGTAACAAGTAAATGGCTGGCTTATGGTGGAGAGACGATTGTCTCTCCTCTGCCTGCATCCAACAATTTCAGTTGAGAAGGCAGAGGACTGTATTTTCAGAATGTGTCCCAACTTACTGAACTAGTGATACCAGAATATGTTTCAACAAGAGCTTTAGAGCACTACTGTAAGGCACAGCCCTGATCTCATCTAGTAGTAACATGCACTGGGAATCTTCCCAGATCACACTGGTGAACACCTTAATCCTGGGACCTATCCTTTTCAGCTCTATATTCCTGAGCTGTCCTCCTTCTTTATAGACATCAGCACATTTCTTCAGAAATGCCAGCATTTTGGAGCAGCAGGTCACCTGCATGTGTTTTTTTGTTTAGCCTACCTCAGGGTGAGCTCAGATCATGAATTTTGAAGGAATATACCTGGCAAAGCATTCTTTCTCAAAGGACAAGTCACTCTGTTGCAACTTTCATTAAAGCAAAAATTAGAAATCAATTCATAAACAGGGCTAAATTATAAAGTAATAATAAAATCAATATATACTGGACTTTTGACCATTCTCCATAATACAAATGGCTCACAAAGTGGGTTGGATATTGAACAGAGAAATGTCTCATTAAAAGTTCTTTTTTTATAAGACTGGTCAGCCCCAATCTGAAAGGGTGAATACACTACATAAGCAAATACACTGGAGTTATCATTTTTTTAAAGGCAGTTAAGTGCTATTATTCATTGACAAGTGAATTTTCTTAATATCTTTCTGGAATAGAATTTTTATAAGCATTATATTCTTATACACATATATATGAATATATATATATATGAATATATATATATATATATATATAATAGAGGTGTGTGTATGTATGTGTGTATATATATATATATATATATATATATATATATATATATATATATATATATATATTCCATATAGGTGAACAATACTCAATTTGCCTTGAAGATTGGGCCACACTATTGAGGGACTATTTTGTCCATATTCTTTGATCTTGTACATCTGATCTTTAAAACCTCACTTTCCTTTCAGAGGAACTGGAGTATTTACTGGCAAAAAACCAACTGCGCCTTCAGACCATACAGATTACGTGGGAGCGCCAGCTGGAAGAGGCTCGACAGGAATGGGCCTGTCGATACAGCGCAGCTATGCAGGTGAACTTTTTTCTGACTACTAAGGGTTTGGAAGTTAATTAGTTTTACCTGCCGCTACCTTTCATGAAGTTAAAGAGTCTTGTGTCACGTTGAGATTTTTTCACTCCCAGGCTGGAGCAGTCATGGTATGGATGCTTGCTTTTTTAGTGGCTAATTAAAATTCTTCTCATGGGGTAGAAATGAGCATGAAATGTGCCTAAGAAACCCATGCTAAGGGATGGATGGGGGAAGTAAAGCCTAAAGTGTTTGCTCAATATATCCTGAGAAGACACAGAGTGGTGGAAAGAATAGGGCAGCTAGGTGGCACAGTGGCTGGAGTGCCACGCCCAGAGTCAGAAGGACCTGAATTCAAATATGACTTCAGACACTTACTAGCTCTGTGACCCTGGGTCACCTTAACCTTGTTTGCCTCTGTTTCCTTATCTGTAAAATGAGCTGAAGAAGGAAATAGCAAACCACTCTAGTGTCTTTGCCAAGAAAACCCCAGTGGGGTCATGAAGAGTCAGACAAGTCTGTAAATTACTGAACAAGATGTAGAAAGAACACTGAAGTTGGGAATCAGTAGAGTGAAGTTCTTAGACTGGATTTGCCACAAAGTTGTTGGTTATAGGAGGGGGGAAGCCTAGTGCAGTTGTTAAGAGTGCTAGATTTTGTTCCAGAGGACCTGAGTTCAAATACTGCTTCTGCTATTGTGCGACTCTGGGCACTGTTCTAGACTTGCTCTACACATGGAAATGTGGAGGCAAGTTTTCATATGGTTTGGATTAGATAACTTCTAATCTCCCTTGCCTCTCTATATTCATGATTGCAAGTCAGTTCCCCTTTCCTGGACTCAGTTTTGATCTCTGTCAAGGTAGTAGGTTTGACCAATCTCTAAGTTATGTGCTCCTGGGCAAGTCTCTTAGCCCCGATTGCCTCTCAAAAAAAGCAAAAAAGGCAATAGAGAGCTAATAAGGCTTGAAAAACTCTCTAATTTCTATAATATGTTCAGCTTGAAAGACAAACTATCAAGACTGTTGGAAATGCCAAATTGGAGACAATTATTAGGAGAAAGGAAGATAGGTGCTTCTGAGGTTACATGAAGCCACCTGACCTTGTATTTAGCCTGACAGTCATCTAATACCTTTGAAACGAAAGAGGGATAAAGAGCCAACCTACTTCCCAAGCCCTATTTGATCCTCAGCATGAGCAAAACCTAGTTTAAGGGGACAACTGGAGAAGAGGGAGGGAAATCTTGAATAAACGGTAAGCCAGAGGGGCCATGCCAAACTTGCCTTCAGCCCTCCTTCCCAAAATGTTTTCATATTCCTGCCCCTGGGCACATCTGAAAGCAGCAATAAAGGAAGGAGAAGAGAGGGAAAGGGTGAAGAATAGATAAAAAGGGGGTCATTGAAGGAACAGTCTGCCTGAAGAAGAGGAGATGGGAGCAGATTTGATCAAAAGTGTCAGGAGAAGGGTCAGAGACTGGAGTAAAGGAGGAGAGAATCAGGGATCATGTAAAGAAGTGCTAAGTGTAAAATAACAGAGAAGGGGAGGGCTCCTGGCAAAAGGTAATGCAGAGACTGAGGAGTGTGTCGTAGGAGTCTGAGAAGAGATGTGGAGTTATGGAAGATGAGGCTAGAAAGGTAGTAAAAATGGAGGGTCTTAAATACCAGGCTGAGGACTTTGTATTTTATACCCGAGGTAATAAAAACTCCCTGTCTTGTCATTAAAAGGTTATATGAAGAAGCCTAGATTGTTGCTTATCACTGTTCAGTTTGATGAATTTCATTGTATCAGTCTATTGCCTCAGTTAACCAAATAATGTCCATTCCTGATTGTCTGGAACAGATGATGTCTTGGAACTAACCCTAACTGGGTGATTCTCAGTAATGAAAGCTTCACTTTGATGGAGTGCGAATTTTTATCATTGCCTAAGGAAAAAATGCAATTACTTAGCATAAATGCTAAGTTTCCTTATCCAGAGGGACCATTATTTTTTAAAAAATTTTTTCCCCTCTCTCTGTCTTCTGGATTTGGTTAAATTATAACCAATTTAACCATAAATTATATGTTGTCCTATATTCTCTAAAATAAATAAGTAATGTCATTTTCCAAGGAAGTCTGATTCCAGATGTGTTCTTGATGGCACCCCTAACCCTGGTTTCCTTTCCAGGAACAGCAGATGACAAAGACTTTTCCTTACCTCTTCAATGTCAATGAGGACCCACAACTCACAGGAGTTCTCAAGTATTTCATTCAACCTGGTATTTAACTTACTTTCTATTTTTCTGGTAGTACCCAATGTTCTTCACTCCTGCAGCTGTTTCTTTCATCTGGTTGTTAGCTAAATTTCACTTCATCTCTCTACATTATCTTATCCAAATCCTTGTTGTTAAAACATCTGCAGAACTTGAGGTCATTCCTCCTTTCTTTCTTTTTTTAAAGTTTTATTGATGTGCCTTGTTTTAATATTACATACATTTACAGACTACCCCCACTGCATGAGTAGTCTCTTGCAGCAAAGTAAAACAGGTAAGTAAAATTAGTAATACAGCAGCCTCATCTTGAAGTACATGCAACATTTCACTTCTGTATCATACCCCTTCCTTTCTATTTTTTTAACAGAATTGTCTCTTCCTCCCCCTCATCCTATTGAAAAAAATTTTTTCTTGTAACAAATATGCATAGTCAAGCAAAATAAATTCCCTCCACCTCAACGGCTATATCGAACATATATACATACACATGTTGTGTATATATTATATACACGTGCACACATGCAAGTATATGTATGTATTGTGTATATGTGTATACATATATGGCTTATTCTCCACCCATCTCCTCTTTGTCATTGATGGCGTGTTTGATCTGTTGACCATACTTGTCCCACCTCTCAGAATTGCTTGTCTGACACTGTTACGGTATAAAAGGCTTTCCTGGTTCTGCTCATCTCACTCTTTATCAGTGAGTTTACTACTTGGCTCTTGTCTTCTTCTCCATTCTCATGGAGATGGAATATCAATTTTGAGGAGGGTCCATTTTGCCTGAAACGTAGAGTTTATGAAAGGGAACAATGAGAAATAATGGAAAAGTGTGCTGGAACCAACTTGTGGAAGGCCTTAAGTACTAGGATTATGCCTGTATGCCTATATGCATTTTACACTGTTGACAAAATAATCTTTCCATGACACACCCACTGTGTCATGGCTTATAACCTCATCATTCAACTGAAACTGTTCACCAAAAAGTAACCAATGATCTCTGTCCTTAAATTACATATTTTTTAATTGACAAAAATCTGCTTATTCACTCTCCCACTCTCCCACCCAATTGGAGGAAAAAAAAAAGAAAGCCATTATAAAAAATATCAATAGTCAAGCAAAACCAATCCCCACATTGACCACATTCAAACAATTTATGTTTCAATCTTCTCTGAGATAATTGACTCTTTATGAGTATCAAAAAAAAAATGTTGATTACATTCAATTTATCTTGTATATATCTTTATACAGCATATACTTGTTTGAATCTTGTCACCCCTTTGTGACTGTGAGTGACTTGGAAGCCAGGATTGTCTTTCTTTGTATCTCAGCACATAGAACAGGGCCTGAACATAGTAGGTGCTAAACAAATGTTTATTGACTGACTAATGTTAATCAATTGAAAAAGCTGAGTATACAATATACAGAAGCAAACCAATAGAATAGTTTTGATAAACCCAATGCAGCTAGGATATGAACTTATTATTCAGTAATAAATGCCAGAAAAACCAGAAAGCAATCTGTCAGAAACTAGGTATAGACCAACAACTCACACCATATTCCAAGATAAGCTCCAAGTGACTGTGATAAAAACAATAAAAAGCATCAATAACATTTTTTAAAAGACAAAAAAATAGCCAGGCATAAGAGCACATGCTAGGAAGTCCCAGATCCTGGGGAGGTTGAAGCTACTGCATTACTAGAGTTCAGGAGTCATAAGCCATAGTACACCTAAACTGGATCAGATGTCAATACTGTTTGGCACCAATATGATGCAGAAAATCACGTTGCCCATGAAGGGGCCCCGATTAAAACTTCCATACTGATCAGTATTGGGACCTGCGATAGACCTAGTCTAAAAACAATAACTACCACAAATCCTTAAAAAAAAAAATCTAAAAAAATAAAAAAGTAGGTAGAAAAAAGTTATACCATAAGTCACTTGGGTTTTCTTTTTACTTTTGAAAAATGTTATTGATAAACTTTGTTTCAATGCATTCTACAATGTGCATAATCCCTCTTAACTCCTTCAGAATTTAAACCTTGAAAACAGCACCATAAAAAGTCATGGAGATATACTATTAGTCAAAATAAAGGATAGGTATTCGTTTTATGGCAACAAACCAAGCTTCCTGTTGTTCTTTTAAAATCTGTCACTGCTATTTTTTTTTTTGTTGCCATTTCAAAGCATCTCCTTTCACAGACTTGTGTTAATTGTACATATTGTTCTTTTGGTTCTGCTTTGTTTCCTATAATTTTTTAAATGGGATGTTTTCATATTTTTCAGGTTCATCTGATGTTGGTCAAGCAACTTCAAATAAAATTATCCTTCAAGGATTGGGGTAAGTTTCTATGAATCTACACCTTTATTCTGAATCAGTTATTAATTCCTCAGCCTAGATGGGGCTCTAAAGAGCTATCTTGTCTATCTCTCTACCCTCAAGCAAGGTCTCACCCAACTCCTTACTGACGGTTGCAAAGAAGGAGAAATGCATATTCTCTCCTATTAACCCATTCCAGTAGTTACCAACCCAAACTACCAGGAAGCTATTCCTTTTCTCTAACAGAAATCCACCCTCATATAGTTTATGTGTCTTTCAGTACAGTCTACAGTACAGAAAAAGCTAGTTACTATCCTTTGTATTGTAAAATTCCATCAACACATATATGCACATACACGTAATCTCTGTAAAAGTCCTTTGAGATCACATTTTGGAAGTAACTTAGATTCTTAATGGTTACATCAATACATTTGGCATTTATAGTTCCTACCTAGCTAAAAAGACTTTGAATACTGTCTCTAAGACAGACTAAATTTTATTTAGAAGTATCAAAACAAGGAGAAGCAGTGTGGCCCAGTAGAGAACAAGCCTTGAAGCCAGGAAGACCTGGGTGTATGGCACTGGCAAGTCATTGAACCTCTCAGATGTCTGAGAGGCTAAGTAGCAAAGAAGATGCAAACCTACATCAGTAGATGGAATTTCCTCATCTGGAAGTTCCCTGTACCACTGAAATGATGAGTCTGATTCCTGTTTCTCTCCCTTTTCTCAAAAATAAAAATCTTGGTTCCTATAAATGGTATCTGCTTATATTGGATCCTTCCACTTTGTAATAATGTCATTCTTCTATGTGTATAAGTGTTAGTCTTTATCCTCACAAATCACAGAATAAAAATGTTGTAGGCAAGTAGGCAGCCCAGCAGATGGAGGGCTGGACCTCGAGCCAGGGAGAACTGAATTCACATTTGGTCTCAGGCACTTTCTAGCTGTGTGACCCTGGGCAAGTCACTTACCTCTCTGCCTCAGTTTCCTCATCAGTGAAATGGGGACTGACCTCCCATGATGAGGATGAAGTGAAATCGTGTTTGTAAAGTGGTTTTTGCAAGGTTTAAATCAGTTCATAAATGCTCACCATCATCTTTGCAACATCTTATTTGACACTGAGGAATGGAAAAGAAAAACACTCCTTCTGTGGTCTTTAATGATAACCTATAAGTGACCCATCAATCTTCTGTCCTGCAGAATTTCCGATAAACACGCCACATTCACCAACACGGATGGAGAGGTGACTGTGACGCCATGGAACAAGGGCAGAGTTGTTGTCAACGGCGTGCCGACGGTGACGGAGACAAAGCTGCAGCATCTGGTAACCTGTCCATCTGCACTCGAGTAAATCAGTGAACAAGCAGG
Source organism: Potorous gilbertii (assembly GCA_028658325.1). NCBI lineage: Eukaryota > Metazoa > Chordata > Mammalia > Diprotodontia > Potoroidae > Potorous > Potorous gilbertii. Next base: position 63,203 of record JAQQSK010003183.1, read on the forward strand.
CAGATGGATGAGTAAATGAATGAGGAGATAGATAGATAACAGACAGGTAGACAGAGGAATAAATGAATGAGGAGATAGGAAATAGACAGGTAGGTAGATAAATAAACCTAAATACATAAAGTTCCAGGTTAGGTGCTGCATAAAAGCAGCAGCAGCAAGCTTCAAGGTTTGCAAAACACTTTACAAATGTTACTTCATTTTATCTTCTCAATAACCATGAGAAAACTCAGTTTTCTCATCTGAGACTGAGGGAAGTTAAGTACCTTGCCAGGGTCATCCAGTGAAAAAGTGTCTGAAGCTGGATTTGAACTCAGGCCTTCCTAGCTCCAAGTTCAGTACTCTTTTCATTATGCCCCCTAGCTTCTCTGCATACATGACTTCATCTCTCTGGTATTTCTACTTTAGATAGATTATCTTTTAGGTATACTGTTAGACATATTATTTAAGTATATTGTTATTAGACCTTTAAGGTGGGTGGGGATATAAACTGCATTTCACAGATGAGGACCCGAAGATCAGGGAGATAAAGTGAGCCAGTTCTTTGTGACACCAGCTTCATTGGATCTCCTACCACTAGAAATGGTTATTGTTTCTTTATGAGAATGTAGATCTTGACCATTTACAATTTAACTGTCCTTCTCTGAGAAATTTGTAGGACTACAGAAGTTTTACCTGTTGTTTTAGAGCAGTTCTTAACTTTTTGTGTTGTGGACCCCTTTGGCAGTTGGTGACACATATAGACCCCTTCAGAATAATGTTCTTCGTGGCATCAGATAAAATACATAGGATTTCAAAGGAATCCAGTTATAAAATAATTCCAATGTTTCAGAACAGAAAAAAAAATTTCACTGACCCCCATGAAATCCATGCACTGGTCATTTAGGGGTCCGTGAATCCTTTGTTCTAGACAGACCATTAGAGATAATGCCTGACAAGAGAGGACTACATTTCACCTTTATGTTATGAATAAATAAAACTTGGGATACTCTCTATAGACACTGAATGACAAGACTATGTCTCAGAAGTAAGAAGTGAAAATGTGGTAGTTAGAGGTAACATTGTAAGTAATTATGTTTTATGTTGTTCTTGCTGATATTATTAATGAAATGTAGAGCTAGGAACTTTGATATTTGCTTAAGTCTTGTTAGTAGATTAAAGGTTTTGATATGCAGTGAAAAATGAAGAACTGCTTATGAGAAAAGAAGTTTCTCCAGTTTGTTAAATATTTAATAACCCAGAGTAGAGGCTCCAAGCTAATTGTTTAAACAAAATAGATTTAGGGGTGGGGAACCTGCCACGTGTGGCCCCAAGACAGCAGGTTCCCAACTCCTACATTAGCAGTTCTTAAAATTCCTTCCAACTCTAAAGTGTTGTGATGCTTCAGATCCAAGATACGATGTCTTTGAAGGGCGTGTGGGGGCTGGGGGAGATTCTGAAAAGTGCTTTGTGAAACTTTAAGTGCTATGCAAATGCAAATTATTATTTTGAGAAGCAGAGATTCTTCTAGAATTATGTGACATTCTTATGAAGGTGTAACCTGACTGACCTACTGTTGTTACTATTCTTAGTCACGTTATTAGCCTTTTAGTTTGTGGGAAACTAGTTCTTATTCTGTTATATAATACTGACATTCAGGTCTTCAGAGTTCTAATGCCAGTTCTCTATCCCTTCTACCACCCTGCCTGTCCTCCACAAATCCCATGTGACCCTGGATAAATCACTTAATGTTTTAGTGCTCTAGTTAATTCTCTAAGACTGTGAATTACAGGGAAGGTGCCAGCTTGCATTGGTAGAGGATGTTTTCCCATCTAGGAATATATCAATAAAATCAGGACTTCCATCCCTATCCTATGCCTTGGGCTCATACCCCACTCCAAACCTATGGTAGAATTACAATTCCTTCTCAAAACAGTGATGTTTAATATCAGGAGGGATGCTGGGATCCTTTAATCCACTGTCTTTTCCCTAGGACCGAGTTATTTTGGGATCCAATAGTGCCTACCTCTACGTTGGATTTCCTTCTGAACGTAGCAGCAATGATTGGGTCAGGTTTGATTATGACTTTTTTCAGTCTGAGCTCGCAGCAGCAGAGGGAGTTAGTGTAGATAAGCTTGGTAAGTATAACCCATGTTTCTTATTTTTGATGTTTTCGGTGTGCTGACTTGACTTGATTGTCTCTTACAAGTATCATTGTTTTCCAAAAATTGTCACCTCCATCGTGTGTCTCTCCTAAAATGGAGATAGATTTGCAGGCCATCCGTAGGTTCTTTAGATTTCATGGTGTTCATGAGCTTGGATGGGGGGGACATTACATCTTTATTTTCACTAGATTTTAGTTTCTTTGTAATTTTATGTATTATATTTTATGCATGGAAAAACACAATTATTCTGAGAAATTTTCTGTATTCCTAATGTAGTCCAACCTTTTTTTTTTTAATAGATGAGGAAACCAAAGCTCTGGAAAGTTAAGTGAGTTATCTAAGGACACCAGGATTTGAAGATGTTTTCACTTCAAATCCAATACCTTTTATGTTACATTGAAGGCTACCTCTCCTTCATAAAAGAAAACAAACACCATTAGTTTGCCTGGTAAAATGGGGGTACCCATGGTCATGAATAATGGAGATAAGATGCTTATCAGATAAAGAATATTCATAAATCATCCAAAGTCATTTCTCCCTCCCACCTCCAAATGTTTTTCTTTGAAAAAAATACTCTGATTTATCTTTGTTTCTCTCTGGTCCTTTTTCTGGGGTGATGAATAAGAAGTGGACACAAGCTTTATATTCTACACCAACTGTGCTGCTGGTTGTTCCGTCTTCCACAGGTGCCCCTTCTAGGCATGACCTCCCTTCTGACCTTCCTTTCTTCCTTTGGGGTTCAGCTCGGATATCTTGACTACAGGAAGCCTTTGTTGGTCTCTCTCTGCTCTCTGTCTTAGACTTAATCTTATATTTATTTGTCTGTTTACATATAATGCCCCTGATCAGAACATAAACTTTTAAGGGCAGGGATGATTTTTTGGTTTTGTATATTGAGAAGCTGTGTAGTTAGGTGTGAAAGTAGTTTCATTAAAACTGAGGAAGTATATAGTATCTTGATCAGAAAATTACGATTAAACCGTAGTCACCTTGAACACAGGACCAATGCTCTAGGCATCTTTGTCTCTCTGGGAGTAACTAGGTAACAGCCTTTCACTTGGCAGATCCTCTTGGCATTCATGAATGAATGAGTGAATAAGTCTTTTGAACTCTGATACTTGCTAAGTGGAAGTTCATTGACTTCCAGGAGCCACTGTAACTCTCCCATATTTACCTCCAAACAACCATAAAATAGCACCCCAAAACAAATCATGGAACCACAGAACTAGCAGAGTCAGATGAAACAATCTTTGAAGAATGGGGAGCTCAGTTAGGATAGATACATCCCAGCAAGCCAGAAACAATCCCCACCTCAGCAAACCTGTGATAGATCCTGAGCCCTAGAGCAGGGAAGTAGGCAAACATCAATACCAGGTTCCCCTATGGGCCTCAGCATAGCCAGGGAACTGACAAACTCCAACCCTGAAAAATGCCACATGCTCCAGCAGCCAGACCTCCATGCACTTCATTGTAGCCCCAGGCAAACGGGTAGATGACCCTACGAATGCCTAAGCAAACACCTCTCTTTATCTCCCGAGGGAATGATCCCTGCAACTCTGAAGCCTGCTGAGATCCTCTATCTGACTGTGACTTATGACTGGTTTCTCTTTGGACAAGCATTGGTAGAGCAACTCAGCAAAGAAGAGATTTTTCTTCTGCTTCAGTTTTTTGAAGCACATCACCTCTGAGGAGTTCAGTTCTCTGAAGTTACAGAGAGGCAAGAGCCTTCCAGTCAGGGACACCTGGTTCCCTTAGACGACCTCTGTATTCTGAAAAAGAGGCATCCAGGGTAGCACAACCAGACTGAGTTCTCCAACAACAACTGGGAGCTTCCCCTCTGAACCTGTGGACCCAAGCTCCACAGAAGCACAAACACAGGCAGCAAGAGTCATACATCTTCTGCCCAGACTGTGTCCTGGAACCATCCCCAGTGATCAGAAGACAAACAGACCTCCTATCAAGGGATTGTGGAAGCCAAGTTTTCTGGTTCCTCATCCTCGTTCCATTCTGATAACTTCTTCCAAACAGGAGGCAGTCCCCTGGAAGTCCCCAAAACCAGATTAGAGGGCCCCTCCTTGCCCAGACATGATACATCAAAGCGGGAAAAATGTTTACTCAATGAAATAGGAGGATTTCAAGCTTTCATATTTTCAGAAACAAAAAATTTGATCTCCAATATCAAGATCCAAGAGAAGCCTAAAAAGATAAAAAAAGATAAGAAAACCTAAGGTTTTCAATGGAGTGGGACTGTTTACATCCTTACAAGGGAAGACAATATTTGTGATTCTTAAAAATTGTACCACTAATAGTGCAGCTAATAGGAAGATACAGAGACAGAGGAGATGGGTATAAGGTGAATTTGAGGGAATGACATAAAAAATAATTAAGGTACACTGGGAGAGTACACTGGGAGCAGAAGGGAGAAAGAGAATGGTGTGAATTGTTTCACATGAAAAATTGCATCTTGCTAAAAGGTGCCATAGACAGTGAAGTAATGTTAATACTGAATATATATGCACCAAGTGGTATAGCTTCCAAATCCTTAAAGGAGAAGAGAGTTTCAGGTTCATGATCAAACAAGAGATGGAGAGCATTACAAAATATAAAATAGATAATTTTTATTATATTAAATTTAAAAGTTTTTGCACAAACAAAAGGAATGTAACCAAGATCAGAAGAAAAGCAGCTTTACAGCAAATGTCTCTGATAAAGGCCTCATTTCTTAAATACATAGAGAACGGAATCAAATGTATAAGAAAACAAGTTATTAACCAATTGATAAATGTAAAGAATATGAACAGGTAGTGTTCAGATGAAGAAATCAAAGCTATCTATAGGTATGAGAAGAAGTACTCTAAATCACTTTTGATTACAGAAATGAAAATTAAAACTCTGAGGTATGACCTCACATGTATCAGGATACATAATATGACAGGAAAGGGAAAATGATACATGCTGAAGAGGATGTAGGAAAATTGGGACACTAATGTACCGCTGGTGGAGTTGTGAACTGATCCAACCATTCTGGACAGCAATTTGGAACCCAAAGGTCAACAAAACTGTGTATACCCTTTTATCCAGCAATACCAGTCCTAGCTCTGTATCACAGACAGTATAAAAAAAAGGAAAAGGATCTACATGTGCAAAAATATTTACAGCTGCCCTTTTCATGGAAATACTGGAAACTGAGGGGATGGCCCATCAATTGAGGAATGACTGAACAAGCTGTAGTGTATTAATGTAATGAAACACTATTGTGCGGTAAGAAATGATTTTAGAAAAACCTGGAAAGACTTGTATGAACTGATGCAAAATGAAATGAGTAGCATCAGGAAAACATTGTACACACTTTCAGTGACACTGTGTGATGATCAGCTGTGAGTGACTCAGCTTTTCTCAGCAACACAGTGATCCAAGACAAGTACAAAGGATCATGAAGTAAGATGCTGTCTACATCTAGATAAAGAACTAATGGATTCTGAATGCAGATCAAAGCATATTTTTTTTTCACTTTATTCTTTTTCATGGTTTTTTCCTTTTCATCTGTTTCTTTCACAACTGTGACTAATAGGGAAATATGTTTTCCATGGTAACACATGTATAAAATATATCAAATTGTTTATCATTTTCAGAAGAAGGGAGAGGAGAAAGGGAGAGAGAAAATTTGAAACTTAAAATCTCACAAAAATGAATGCTAAAAATTATCTTTTCATGTAATTGGGAAAATAATAAATGAAAGTTCAATTAATTTTCATTTAATTTCTGTTTCTTAAAAGGTGCTATAAATAATAAAGGTGGGAAAATTGATCCCAGTGTTCTGGCTGTATTCCAGGATTATATTAAATTGATACCCTTGGTTGCAGAAGCAAATCAAATGAGTGAAGAACTAATGAAGGTAATTTAGCATTGCTGGTGTAGCCCAACCAGTGTCCCTTCACTTCCCCTCAAATATCTGGTACTTTTAATTTGGTTAGTCCCTTTTTAGGTGTATCTTTTGCTTACATACACACACCCTTAGGTATGGACAGGTGCCACAGAGGGTAAAACAGTACTGGGCTTTGAGTCAGGAAGACCTGAATTCAAATCCTGCCTCAGATACTTACTAGCTGAGTGACCCTAGACCAGTCTCTGGATCAGCTTTTGGTTTCCTTGTGTAAAATGAGTAGGTTTGAGCTTGATTGCTTCCAACCCCCCTTTCTGCCTCTAAATCTGTAATTCTGTGAGATCTGTAGATTCCTCTCTCCAAAAAGAAGACAATTCAAAATCACATGGATTAGAGTGAACTGAGCCTGGAGCAAGTATTTTAAATTTAAACAGACACCTCACAGATTCAGAATCTCTTGATTTCCATGAAGACTGTGTCACGACTGCTGCCCTGACAGAAGTGTAGAATCTTCAGAGAGGTTCAGTAGGATGGTTGATGAATGTGATCCCGTTTTTGAGATTCTTAACTAGAGCTGGGGAGGCTGAGGCTGGCAGATAGCTTGAATTCAGGTGGTGTGAACAGCAGCGAGGATAAGAGACCCTTGAAGGTGGAGAGAGGGCCACCAGGCTGTCCCTAAGCACGTGTGATTTGGCTCAGACCAGCAAGGGAGTGGGTCCAGGCTTCTATGGTGGGGAATCTAGCCTCAAAAAACGAATAAAACTAAGAGTTGGTATTAAAATAATATCCTTGGTTTAATCAGGCAATATATTATAACTGAAAGAAATCTTAGTGCTCATGGAGTAGAATCTTTCATTTTAAAAAAACATGACCCCAGAAGTTGTTCAAGGTCATAGAGCTAATCTTGTGTCAGTGAGAAGTAGAACCTGACTCATCTATCCTCATGATGTGCTAACATGAAGGATTTGCTGAAGTTTGGGTCTGACCTGTTTGTATGTACCACCTTCAACTCCCTTGAGCAGGAATAAACTGTTTAGGCCAGCACACATCACAAAGTTCATTTCTTAGCTGTATGTGGAAAGATAAAAAGATAAGAGAATGTATCCTGAAGACTGATGAAGTTAGAATAGCCTTTTGAAAAGTGTTTCCTTTTCCAGGGGCTTAAATTGGAGCTAAAAGTGAAGAATCTGGCATCAGCTGATTCTACAGGTTATGATTTGCAGAAGGAAGTCATAGTGAAAGTGACCAACAGAGAGACCCAGGAGGTGAGGCTGTGTTGGGGGGAAGCATGGACATTCATTTGTAGGTGATGGGCTTCATCTGAAAATGTTCCCCTCATCCATGGAAGCAAAGAATAACAACAAATGTAGGTGAACAAAAGGTAACATAAAGACAAACTGAAGAATCTGTTCAAAAGGTAAAGGAACCATGATGTCCCATGTAAGAGACATTCAGAATACAGATTTGGAAGACCAAGCAAGGAGTACAAACCTGAGTTTAATCTGTATCTCAGAAGAAACCAATACAGAAAGGGAGGTATCCTAACAAAATAAAACAGAAAAAAGCAAGTGTTTTCCTGAAAGCAAATACTTTTTACCCATTTCCTATTCTTTTGTCTATTTGAAAGGTTGTTGTTGGGTTGTTTTTCAATTGTGTCCAACTCTTTGTGATCCCTTTTGGAGTTTTCTTGGCAAAGATATTAAAGTGATTTGCCATTTCCTTCATCAGCCCATTTTATAGCTGAGGAAATTGAGGCAAACTGAGTTAAGTGACTTGCCCAGTCACACAGCTAGTTATATGTCTGGGGCTAGGTTTGAACTCAGGAAGATGAGCCTCCTGACTCCAGACCTGGCACTCCATCCACTGTACCACTATTTCAGATGTTAATACTGGTTATAAACCACTGACATCCACTGGAGAAAAAAATGGTGAGGATGGAGAGAATTGTACAATTTTCTTGGTCAACTTGATGAGGGTTGGAAAGGTACAGGAACCACAAGACTAGAGTTCCCTGGATGGGCTGTCCTGAAAGAATTCATGGATTCAAGCATTGCTGAGGTCAAGGTGGCAAAGATTTATTATGTTTTTCAGCACGCAAGAGTTTTTAGGGAAGCTGCAACCTTAAAGGTGTACTGTTAAAGTTTATATAGGATATTCTATAATAAAACATGTGCAAATATGCTAACTAGGTGATTAAGGGTGGGATTAGGGAATGATTACGGAGTGGTTAGTTCTTAAATGAACATATATATACCTTTAGTATCTACTGTGAAGGTATTTTACCCAGAGTTCATCGGGAAATAGCCCAAAGTGGGGCGGGGTTACATGGAGGTGTGGTTTTTGGCCTGAAACATCACTAAGCCAACTAACAGGGTTGACTGAGAAGTACCCAGGCTGCCCCCATCATTGTCTTGTTAGACAAGATAAATGAAAGGGAGCATACGCATGTCTAAGTCTAGGATGCTAAGTGAATAGTAAATATCTTTATGATCCAGTACACAGCCAGTTCACACTAATAAATTCAGTAGGTGCAGCTGGCTAATGTATCAGGAAGAGAGATGCAGGACAGGCAGTCCTTGGGCTGAGGAGAAACTGCCTGGGATAGTGGGTTTTTTTGAGGCTAGGGAGAAGTGTGATTTTTAGAGAGAAATGTAATTTTAGACTCCAAGCACCCTATCAAATTCACTCCAACTTTAAAAATCCAGAAGCTGATTTTTATATGTAATCTAAGTCTAGATTTAAATTCCATCCTTAGACATTTATTCACTTGTCAGAGATGTTTATATCATTTATCAGGTGTTAGAGTGGTTGGACTCAATGACTGATGAGGCCCCTTCTTGTTCACAAATGCTATAACCGACCCTGTGCAAGTCATTTAAACTCACCACGCTTCAGTTTTCTGACTTGAAAAATGAGGTTAGCCTCAGTGACTTTTAAGGTCTCTTCTGGCTCTAGAACCATGTCCCTGATCCCTCAGTGAAGAAAAAAAGAGCTAGTCACCATCAAATAATAGCTTTGATACCTGATACCTGATACCTTATGAAGCCACTTGCTCTATCTTCTCTCCAGTTGAATAGTCCTCTAGGCTCCCTTTCCCCTCTAGGTCTGCTCTTTGGGCCCTTTTCAAAATCTTTAAACCAGACCTGATATTCTAGAAACTTGTATGTGTACAAAATAAAGGAAAATTATCATGAAAAGTAATGTCTGGAAAGGAAATGAGAGCCAGTCATGTACTGAGAACGAGAGGCAACAACCTATGGGCAACCTGAAAATACACTAACGTGCTAGAGGTACAAGGACAAAAGAAAAACTTCTATGGGAAACCTGTGATGAAACATGGACCAGTCTCCATGGGGAGACAGGGTCTGTGGGTCTTGTGAAGGTTCCTTCTACACTAATAAAACCACAAATTTCAGTGATAAGTAATAAAATAAAAAGGTTGTGATTTGTAATAAAAAAGGGTACAAATGATTGTTCACAAGACACAATTATAACATAAAATTCCAAGCTTGCTGAACTCCTGAAGTTCTTAAACATTTTTTTCTGAGCTGCACACAGGATGTTGCAGCTTCCTAAATGACTGGTAACTTTTATGAATTTTCTGCGGCAGTCACGCACCACATCTATTGGAGGTTCTGCCCAAATTAGGACTGTTAGAAAGACTAGGAGAAATAGTCTGGTATTGAGATGGTCAACTCTTATACTTTTTCACTTCTAGATGTGTTTTGGGATGTGTTAATCTAAAACTGTGTTTTCCAAGTGTGGGTGTGAGTTCAGGTGTTTGGACATCATGTGAATGATGCAACATGAAGATTATGAATCCCGTGGCCTTCCCTTAGTGATCACAGACTGCACCACTAAGCCTAGCCAGCCATTGCATCAGGGGGATGAAAGAAATTACAGCACACTTCCTACTTATGACCTTGTAATAGTAGCTTGATCTTGGTAAACTGATCACCCATTCCACTGTCCTGATTCATTCAACTGAATTCAACAAATACAACGAGTGCTTACTCAGAGGCAGCTAAGTAACACAGGTAGTAAGAGAGCAGGACTAGGAGTCAAGAAGGCCTGAATTCATTAGCTTCACTTACTAGCTGTGTGACCCTGTCCAGGTCACCGAACCTTTGTTTGCTTCCATTTCCTTATCTGTAAAATGAGCTAGAGAAAGAAATGAATAGTACTCCAGTGTCCTTGCCAAGAAAACTAGATGATCCATGAGGTGAGAAAGAGTTGGACACAACTGAATGACTTAACTCTCCCAGGCCTGATTACCTGAGAACATTACATTCACCCAGTCAGGATAAAAAGAGCTAAAAAAAAAAATCTATTAAAATGTTACTGATCTTACTTTGCATTTCCAGGTGTGGATGTGGTCTAAAGCCAAGTTCATTAACAGGAAATACCTAATGGAGGAACTTTACCAGCACTTTCTGGATGGAGAAGACATCCATATAGCCCAAGAAGAGGACCCATTCTGGGATCCTGTAGAGGCCATTCATTTAGGATCTGCTCATGTCTGGCTCCAGTCTCTTGCTTATTGCATGAAACTGGAAGAACAGGCAGAACTTTTGAACTCTGAAGGGCTGGAAGAGGCCATCGTACTCATCAACATAATCCCATGCTCCAAAACAGGAGAGTAGGTTTCTTCCTTTTCTTCTTTCCTTCTTTTGAAATACCACCCTAGTATAGTTCAGTGCTAGTGGCCTCCTGTTGCCTCAAGGATCAAATATTTCCTCTTCATCTCATCCTTTTAAAATTTCTATTTGCTTTACACTATACATAATTACCAAAGTAGTAGCACATATAATTTATAATTAAGTTTTCATGTATTTGAATGACTACAAATGCGTTTATTAGGCATTTGCTACATGGTAGGCACTGTGCTAAGTAGGGGGTGAGGGGAAGGGATCAGAGAAATTTGGAGACCAGTGGTGGTGAGGTTATGATTACCAACTTTAAGGTTGTAGACTTGCAAGTATTAACATAGACTTGGACCCCTCACAGTCCTTCCCTCATCCATTAATGATGTCTCTGAGCAACAGTCAGTATCTTAGTGGACAATGCATTTATTTCCCTCTCCTGTTTGACAGGGCTTATGGTGAAGATGATGTGGTTATCGACCCTTTAGAGCTGCTTGGCAAGAGAATTGATTTCCAGATTCAGATTATACGGTGTCTTGGCATCAAATGGCTCAAGGAAGATGCAAGGAGGGGCATACAAATTGGGTATTGTGCTCCATTAGATCCTGACAACTATGTTTTTTGTTAACCTGGTAGTCTATATATTGAGGCCGCTCCAGTTTTTGAGTAGCATTTTCTTCAACTACATGATACATCTACATATACATTCACATATGGACATATACAGCCACATACCATATATAATTTAATGATCATGATCTCTTTCCACTAAAGCAATCTATCACCATTTTTGATTCGTTGAGAATCTCTCCTAAATATCACCAAGGATTATGTGGTATGTGCCAAGTTTAAAACAGAAAAATTGGCTGGTGGTGGTATCTTAATACTATTTTTAAGAAACATGATATTTAAAAGCCTATTTATCTGTCTTCCAGCATTATCTAATATAAACAGTAGTGTATTTTGCTCTTGAACTGGAAAGAAATAACTACCATCTAACACATGTGACATGTAGTTATGATTTTAAATGTGCCTGGGGATATTCATTACACACTATAAAATATCAGTCCTTAAAAAACATCCACCCACTGGAAAAAGTAACATTTTAAGTTCTATGTAGGTGGCAAACATATAAAGCACTGATTTTTTTCCAAGATACATACCAATTTCAAGGCATCCTCAATGAGATTATGATAACAGCTTCTAGTTCTTTCTGAAGTGCTATTCAATCACAAGGCCACCATTTTAGAGTAAACATATAGTTATAAATCTTGAAGTAGCACTGTCCTTGCTAATGAAAATTACTCCATAGTCTTAAATACCTACTTTTGGATTCTTATTTTCAGCTACAAAGTCTATGACCTTCCAATCACTTTGTATACAAAGCCTGTCTGGAAAAATGTGAATGCCAAAATTGAAGAGACAGTCCATTTTGTGGCCTTAAATGCATCTCACAAGTTCTTGAACTATTTACAGAAAAATGCTCTTATTGTTGACTTATGGGGTCTTCAAGGTATCTTTTTAATTTTCTTTTGGGGAGAATCACCTTTTTAGATAACAAGTTTGTGTATCCAGGGTAGTAAAGAGAAGAGTAATTTTTTCAGTCTTTGTTCATATTCACAGGGCTTCCTAGCTCCTAATCCAGAATGTAATTACGGTTAGTAATAGGCTGCTTTAATGAACTAAAAAGGGAAACTTGAACTTGAGGTTTTTTTTAAATCCTCTTTATCCTACCACAGAAGGCTGTACTGAACTGAACTGTACTAAGAAAGACCTTATCACATGGGAAGGCAACATCTTGGTAGACAATATGAAAACACTAACAGCTCATGAGGCCAACCAGGTAAGTGTTCAAATGTTACATTAAATAGAAAATGACTACACCCATTTCATTTATAAGTGGGGTTTTTTTCCACCTTAATCAATGTGACTCTCATTTGCCCCTGCCTTCTCAAAAGGACTTTTCACATTATGCTAGAATAATCTCCAGAAAAGATAGCTAGGCAATCCACAAAAAGATTAGGTTGGAGTAAGTTACTACATGCTGGAATTACTTTATAGGCTACATCAAACCAAATGGCAGAACTTTATCTGAAGCTGCTGAAGTTAGAACAGGAAACAGAACTGCTGAGAAACATTAACAGAGCCCTAAGAGAAGAGAACATGCTTCTCAAGGATTCACTAAAGGGATGTGGTCCTGGACAAGGTCAGTGATGCACTCAAACCCTGATTATGTTAAGATACTGATCATAGGCTTCTAAGCAGGGTGTTTCTCATAGAACCACTAAGTCTTGGAAGGACAATCTATTTGCTGCTCTGAAGAGTATTATTCAGTATTATTGAAATTTTTCACTTAACAAGCTGCAAAAAACATATTTTTCCCTTTTCCACTATAAGTTATTTTAGATAGTCTATGCCTACATATTGGATTGGACTGAAGAAAATTGGACCTGAAGGAAAAAAAAAACCTCTCTCTTCCAGATCATAAACTTTCCAGTGCATCCAGGATAACTGCACAGGCAGTATCACATAGAAACACTCCCCTGATGTACCCTCCTCGGACCAGCTGTGATGCTGACTTTGCCAAAGCTCTTAAGGTCTTCTATCAAAGTATGAACATAGTGAGAGGACAGTTTCTCAAGCTGAGACATAATAGGCTTCCTGTAAGTAACTAGCAACTTCTGTTTTCCACGGGTAAATGGATTTTCCTAACAATACATTTAGTAGCATCCTGGTAGGCACTAGTCACCAAACTTCTTTTGCTTACCAATATGCGAAGAGTTAAACTTCTGTGGGTAATAGTAGAAGTGAGGTGTACAGTGTGATCCTCTGCAGAACTGTATGTGACAAAGCCAGGGCATCCTTAGTTGTTACATCATTCCAAAAGAAGACACTTCTACTCTTACTCATTTTAGTTCATTTATTTTTCAGGAAGATGATCAAATGTTACGTCCTTTTACACAAAGACAGTCACATCTCTTAAAGGACATTGGTGAACTACTTGAAGCCAGCCTGTGGAAACTGAAAAATGATGTTGCTCTTATTGTTAAGAAGAAGAGAGAGAGCTTAGTGCACACCAAATATCGAGGCTCCAGCTTCCCATAAAACATTTAAAATTCACTTTGTTAATATTAATGCTGGTTTACTAAGTACTTATGTTTTATAAAAGAGGCTGAATTGGTTAAGTACTGATAAAAAAAATTCTCTGCAGTTTGAAAATGAAATCTGAAGGTACAAAGGACAAACTGTAAAATGGCTTAAAACCCTAAATTTTTTAATTATATGCTATCATTTAAACCAATAGTTTTATTTACTTCATGTGTGTAATAATTCGCTAAGGAAACTCATTAAAGCAAAAACTATTTCCAGTGACAACCATAAAGACATTTCAAAGGGCTGTACTATTTTATGTGTATTCAGATTTTAACTCTGAATGAAACAGTATTAGTGTTTGGGTGTAAGGGAAAAAGCACAACCCAGAATAGACTCTGAAAAAAAGCTGGTCCTTTCCCTCATCCTGCAAGTGAATAAACTGTGTGCAAGAGAGGTGCTTTTCCCAAGGTCAGGCTATATGGCACATGTTTAGTGTTTTAAAAAACCCATGTATAGCTTTCGTGAGGAACAATATAATTCAGTGGAGAAATTCAGTTTTGGCCTAAAAAGTGAAGGAGTAAAAAAACTTACTATGGGCACTGAAAATCAAAGAAAATTCTTTATCAGGACATTCAAGTATAATCTTTATAGTCAGAAGAAGAAAGAATCCCTAAGTATTATTAGCAGGTAAGTTGGGGCATGAGAAGCGCATTCATAACCCTGTCAATACACAACCAATCATCTAGAGGTCACCTCTATACTTCATCTTATTAAATGACCAAAGCTGGTTAGAGGCTAGTGGGAATCAAGCTCCAATAGCAAAGGCACAGAAAAGCATCAGGGAAGCCCATTCCTTCCACATGACCAACCACTTCACATCTACCTAAGGGAAATATCTGATGTACTTGTTGGATCCCTCTGACAAGCAATGACAATAGTTAAGAACAGTATGTTAGACCACAGGTGCCAAGCACAAACTGCTTTTTATAAAAAGCCTTTTTGCTCTGGTCACGTGGAATTATCTTAAGAATGTCAAGCATCAAATGGAGAAGTTGTTAATTCATGCAATTTTATAAATAGTTCTAATTTTTAGACTTCAGAGCTGCTAATGACACTAAATTCAATGCCACACTGGTTGAGTCTTTCAATCAGCTTGGTTTTGGAGAAAGCGGCTCCAGGTGTAAAGACACCACCTCTGGAAAATAAGATAAATTAGAATGTTATGACAGAGTATTCAAGTCCTGAACCTTTTAACATGCTGCAGAATTATTTTGCAGATTGCTTCCAACAAACATGTAGGTTACAGTAGAATCAGAAAGTCACATAATTCTTAAACGCTGGATTCAATTTTTCTCTTATAATCATGATCATTTCCATACTCAGAATTATTTAAATGAGCATCCATCATACTCAAAGAAAGTCAGTACTATCTGCACCACCAGTGAGCATCTCCTCATCTGGATCCCTTAAGTGCCCTGACACCACACCCCCAGGGGACCTAATCTATTTGGGTTTGGGACTCTCATTCTAGGATGGAGTCACCCTCAACAATTCCGTTCCCAGCAAATTCACAGCAACTAAGTTCATTAAAACCTTGCTCTGGAAAGGGCATATAGCTGACTGTCTAGGAACTCTACACATTCTTTGATTCCCCTGGGTAAGTTATTCTCTTTCTAAGCAGTTCATTACCAAATCTATCCAGCCCTAGTCTTTCTCCTACTTAACAAACTCCACTACCTCTAGGATCAAAAACGAAATATCTCTGTTTGGTATTTAAAGTTCTTTAGGACCTGACCCAACTTTCAAGTCTTTTAACGCTCCCTTCACACACTCTCAATAGTCTGTCTGCTATTCCTCACCTAAGATGACTCACTTTCCTGATCTCAAGACAGACTCTATTAGAATTCAGTTCAATCACCATCTCCTTCAAGAAGACTTTCCTGGTCTCTCCCATCCCTCCCAAATTTGTCTTCTATGTACCAATTTAGGTGTATGATGTCTCACCCCAATCTCCAGCACTTAATGCATGCTTATTGACTAACTGTTTTAGGCCCTGCCTAATTTATTTTTATAGGCTCTAAAAGCCTGTAGTCTCCAGTTACTTGGCAGAGTTGTCCTATTGTTATAGTAACAGTTCAATTCTCCATTAACATGCTTCACTAAATTACTATCTAGCTCAGAACAAACTATCCCACTCCTTCTGAAATGTAAATACTTTCATCATCAACATACGTAATTGAGCAGTGGGACTACTGGACAACAATTTCATTTTAGGCATGAAGAGTTAAACAGCAAGACTTTTCACCTAATCTAGGGATCCGTATTTATTTTTCAAAGAAGCAATTAATAGAAGTAACCAGCTCATAAAATAATCTGAATATCCCTGTATGTCTGGACCAATAAAAATAAAATACTGAGAACCACCACAAAACAGGCAAAAGTCTAGCAGTTACAGATGGGCTAATTCTTCCAAGTATAAGCAAACGAACTCACCCTTTAGGAAGCTCAGCGGTATCTTTTAAAAGAGTCACGGCTGCCTGAACCATTGCTATAGGTGTAGCCACATAACCAGCTTCTACATAAACAGAAATACATAAAGTATTTTATTGAAAGAAAATTAAAGCACTATTTATTCAAAGTTATGTAATTCAAAGAAAAAATTTTTTTTATCACTTTGCGTAAAGAACTTTTAAAACCTAATCCACTTATGAAACCCAATAACCTAGCCTTGGGCCTTTGATTTTTTTTTTCCTTTTGGGAAGAAAATCTGAATATTGATTTCATAGCTGTGTAGTAACTCCTTCCATTGATCAGTCCTTGAGAACGTTTCAAATATGGAGAAGTCACACACTTATAGTACGTGTCACAGACAAGACCGGACCACATCTTCTTGGCTCTAAGGCCAGCACTTTACCCACTGCACCACATACAGTAACTGAACTGTGTGCTACCTGATTCTCTATGCTTCACTTCCAAAAATTAGCTATTCCAACAATCTCTGTTTCTCACAAAGTAACTAATTATGGCTATTAACCTTGCAACAGGATATCAACAATGATCACTCCCACACCTATGAAATCATAGGTCTGCTTTCCTCCCTCTCTTTCTCAAAAAAAAAGCATCCAAAGTTAAAGAGGTTGCAGTCAGTGATCACCAGTCATATAATGAAACTAAAAACCAACTTGCTTTAGAAAATCATTTAGGAATCTGAAAATGATGCCCAGTTATAGGAATAACTGATGCAAAAACAAAAAAACAAAACAAAAACCACACGTTTTACAAAGACAACTGTCTCTAGTTCAGTTAACTGATATTATAATCAATATTTATAAACCAACATCCCTTTTCAAATGAAAGTACTAACTTTAGCTTCAACTTTTCCCAAATTGGAATTAATAAAGCTAAATAAATGATTTTACTGAAGAAACCCATTGGGACAAATATTATTTATTGTAAGTGCATTTATTCTCTCAGCATACCTCATTTCAACTTGATTCATGTAATTTATGCAAATACATTTTTAACATGATTCAACTTCTCCTTTACTCAAATCCAGTGCCTCACTGTGGAGGCAATCCTGGATTCTTAAAAGCATACTATAAACTCAAGAAGGGAATATAAAAACTGAAAAAGCCTCAAATACAAATCTAGCAACAAACTAGATGTCTGTTATCTGGGGACCAGCCTAGCTAAATTTGGAGAGACTCATCCTCAGAGAATTGGTCTCTACATAAGAAATGAGTTGCTATGGCCAAAAACATTTGAACCTCTCTGATAGTGGGGCAGGTGTGGAATCTGGATAAGTAAAGGAAGTGCCCAAGAAAGTCAAATCATGGATCTCTGAAATGGAAAGGTATCAACTTCTATTTTAAAATGGTTGTAGAATGTATACACTCCAAATCCACAAGAAGAAAAAGCTCAATGTACCTAAATCAGAAACATACCTGGTCCTTTCACTTGGGTGCAAATTTTAATATTGGGTTTGCCATGTTTTGTAGTACAGTCCTGGCTATATCCTTGACCAAAAAATGTAAATGTAAATGAAGCATCATCCATCTGCAAAAGACAAAATATAGAGATATTTACTTATTTTTTCTTTGAATGTAAGAATGCCTGTTATTCCCTAACCCATAAAATTCCCATTTTCAGAACATGAAAACCAAGATTTAACTTGATAAATCATAGTAATCCTTTGGGCAAGAAAAAAAATTCTAACTTCTTTGATATTTCCATTTTTCAAAGCAATTACCCAAATAAAAATTCCTTATTAGTACATCAAATCTGCTTAGCTCTTATTTCAGAAAGATTAAAAACACTTAAAAGTCCACTCTTTCCATTAATATTCTCACACTGTATTACCCTAAGTTCTACATAATAGCTCTGCCTCCCCTGCACCTTCCTTTGTTAAGAAAATGTTACATGCCCCTAAAAGATATCTGACCATTCAACCACGATTTATCAAGCACCTAGTATGTGCCAGGTCTGTGTGCGGGGTGATTGTGAGATTCAAAGAAAATAAAAATCTTAGTCCTTCTTCCTAAGGCTACAATCTAGTTGGGTAGATAAAACATATACAGCTAGACAGACGGATGCATATACTATCTATATACACACCCACCAAGCATATAGGTATACACACATACATGTGTTCACAAATGTGTCTGCTTACATGAGTGTGCACATGTGTAAATACACATGTATACTTCTATGTACACATAAATACAACCATGTAACTATGCTATACAAGTCAGTGTGTATACGGATGGTAAAGACAAAAGGTGCCAAGGAAATTCAAAAAGCAGTGTTCTGGTTAAGGTACAAAGAGAAAGTTTCTAGGGAGAGACAATCAGAAACAACTCTAGAAGAATAAGATGGATTTCAACAGCTCAAGGCAAAAAAGATGTTCAATATATGCTATGTAAATCACCCAATCTGTCTGACTTGAAAGATTCATGTAGAGCAATTGTGTAAGTGGAAAGGAAGCTGTGGGCAGATGGCAAGGCTTCACAATCATGGCTGCTGGCTGCTGGATTTCATCCTGATGGTATTAAGCAGCCAAGAGAGGTTCAGAGCGTGGGAGTTAAAGTAATCAAAAGGAAGGTTTAGGAAGATTAACTTGACAGCAGTGTGTAGAGTGAAGAGAATTCCACTTAGGACAGGGGTTCTTAATCTGGTATCTTTGAATCTGTGCAGTTTGGGGGTAAATATTTTGATAATTATTTCAAAACAAATGGTTTCCTTTGTCATCCTATGTATTTTATGCATCTAAAAAAATTACTCTAAGAAGTGACAGGTTTCTCCTACTTACCACAGGGGTCCATGACACACACAAAAAAATTAAAAGCCTCAAACTGGAACATTAATACAATAGACTGGGTATGAACATGAAAAGGCCTTTTGAGTGTGAGGAAACTAAACAAGGCTTTGGTCTTAGTGGTTGATTAGGTGTTGAGGAATAAAGGCAAGAGAAGAGTCAAAGATGATTTTTCTCTTTAAGCTTATTTTTTTAAGTCATTTTTCAAGTGTGTCCAATTCTTCATGACCCCATTTGGGATTTTGTTGACAGGGCTACTAGGAGTAGTTTGCCATTTCCTTCTCCTGCTCATTTTATAGATGAGGAAACTGAAGTAAACTGGGTTAAGTAACCTGCCCAGGGTCACACAGCTCTGAGGCAGGATTGACCTAAGGAAGGAGTCTTTCTGGAGGCCCAGAATTATTGTGCCACCTAACTGCCTCCCAGTAACCCAAAAGTCAAAGATCTAGGGACATAATACAGTTAAAATAAATTGGTATGCAAAACCAAAGATGAAGGATGTTTTTAAAACAATCAAAGACCAAAGGTTCAATACATATTTAAGATGAGGGTTTAATTTTTCATTTTCCCTCTTGTTATTCAATGGGGCAGAGGGGCTGTGAAAGGGATTAACTCACAAATATGTTGGGGAAAAATTAAGGGTTATTATGCCTCTTACCATTAAGTTTGATAATCTAAAACAATTTCGAGAAAATGCTTTATAAACAGAAAAGAATTACCTGTTTCTGCGTTGGTCCTTGTTGTGAGAAATACCCAAAGGAGAACAACCATGGAAACTAAAGAAAAAAACACCTGGAGTGAATTTTAAGAGAACAAGTGAACAAATGCTTCATTTAAAATTTAAACATTGACATCTATACTTACTTTTACCAGAAGTTGTCTTCCAATACTAAACTTCACAAAGAGTAAAAAGAAAAGTCCCGCAAACATCAGCTTAATAACAGAAGTAAGGCCTCCAACAGTCACGTAAGCAGCATACTGTACCTAAATAAAGAGCACCAAGCTGTGAAGTGACATTCTGCATATTGGCTATACTAAGTAACACAAAGGTTAGGTATTTATAACTCAGTTCTTACATATGGACTCAGGGGAGGATGGGTAGGAGGGGAGAATTCAGTAGAAATAGTTATAAATGCTGTTTAAGTTCCTAGGATAGCCTAGGAAAACTCATTTTAATCCATGATATCTCAGAACTACATGGAGCACCACCTTGAATAACACAGTTTCTGTGTGGATTTGTTCCTAGTTCCAGTGTGGAGAACAGAGACATATACCCCAGGTGCAGTCCTGGCACGGGACAAAGTTACAGCAAAAGAGTGAGAAAGGAAGAAGCTGTCAAAGTGGACCATACATAGGAAAAAGACTATGCCCAGGGCCACAACAATGAATAAGAAGCCAGCAGTCACTGTTGTGATATTATAGACTCAAAAGTCATGTGGCTAAAATTTAATAAAAGTAGTAAAACCAAAATATATTCCTTTGGAACCATCTGGTTCTACCTATTTAAAGATTCTGGTTTACATCCAAATAATGAAATGAGCATCATTTAGCTCTTTTGTTTTGTTACTTTAAAAACACAAGGTTTCTATTTAGGAAAAGTTAATATGGGAAAACAAATAAGAGGGTGCTCATTTATAGATGAACTTCAGTAATATAAACATACTGGTGTTTCTTGCAAGTTTTCATACAAGAACCGCTGTGTCCGTTTCACAACAGAGGCATCAGCTCCCATGAATGGAATAGAATATTCACACAGTTCACTACAGTAAGAAAGAGGCCATCTGAAAGAGAAACACAAAATGAAGGCTTCCCTCCTTTCTGCCCCCAGCATCACAACAGCTTAGAAACAATTGTCTTAAAAAAATAATCAGGGAAAAATGTAGTGACTCTCTAATGGCAGCCGGGGTCTGCTCTCCTTACTTCCTGTCTCCATGACGAGGAGCTCTGGAGTAAACAGAGTGCTCTGCACGCAGTGGGCACTAGATCCATGCCATAACTTCTTTTTGTCAGTAGCCTTCGAAGGCATACAAATTCCAAGATTAAAGAACACAGTTCAACAGGCAAACCTCAAGAGCACTAGATAGCTTCTATCAACAGGCTTGGGGATTACATTTTTTTTCCACAACCAAAAAAGTTATCAATGGGACACATCAGAGCAGATAAGAGCGTCACGTAGTACGACAGCTGAGTTCTAACACAAAAATTTTAATTCACATTAAAACTTGACAGTGGGTAATAAAAGTTGTTATAAAATTACTTTTACCCTCAGACTCTAAATATACTATTATACACAGGATACTCCTTTTTAGGGTGATTTTAATTAAAACTTCAAGTTTCTTTTTACTTTAATTGATACACTGACCACAGATCATTCTGTGGTTTCTATACATTCTGTAGTTGTTCTATATACTGCAATCTGTTGTTTCACAAATTATAATGAATAATATTCAAGTGAGCAATAATATGCTTAGAATAACAGGTATCTTATTAACAGATCCTAGGATCACATACCTTCTTTTCAATTTTGAACCAACAACTGGAACAGGTTTCATACTTGATTGTTTTCGTAAGTCTCTTAAACGCTTCTTGTCACCGAAACCATGAACAGCTGACTTCCAAGTACCATCATGAACACAAATTCCCTGATGAAAATATTTCATGTGATAAAATACTACAGAACTGGCAAATCACACACACACACATTATTATGCATTATTACAGTGCATATACAACTGCTGAAATTAAGTTGTTTGAGATACTATCAGTTATTTAACACAGTAGCAAAGACACTTTCATAATTGGTTGGTTTCCTCCAGAAGTCACTAGCTTTAATACATTTACTGTTACATTCCCTCTCTGACACAGGACAACCCATGACCTGACTACCACTATTCATGTTCTTTCCAGAACATGTACCACTCCATCCCTTTATCACCAAATCATATTCCTTCCTACAAAGTGGAACCTATTGCCTAAACTTAAAGCCAACTTGTGGAGACCTCTCAGACCATATGCCCCCATCTGATTTCTTCATAATACTCTTTCAAAGAACATTCTATTTATTACCTGCTTAAGTTGTAAGTTACAAAGCATTACTTGACAGCCTCACCATCCTCTAAGGTGCAGTTTGGTAATCAAGTAAATCAATAAATCAAATAAACCTGGCAATAAAGTCAATATGGCACAGGAGAAATAGAGGCAACATCAAGTTGACATTGTACCGAATCATAATTAGGTATAAATAATACTAGGTCAGAAAGTGCAAAGATCAATTTTACTTAGTTCATAATTTTACTTAGGGTCAGTCCAATCAACAACTAGCTAAGCTATTCCCATCCTAACCACAAAGTTGCAGATTGAGTAGTGTGCTAAGGGCTACCCAGACTATGTTGGGAATCAAAGATAATTTTTGTCAGGGTTTAAGTTACTTGTTTGAGTAACAGCCTAAAAAACAGAAACCCTGAGCCTATATGAAACAGTTTGAAGTGTGGAAAAATAAAAAGATAAAAAAGATTTGAGGGCTTGAGAATGGGTCTGCAAAGCAAAGGTCTATATAAACTAAAATTACAAAAGCATTTTTAAGGTTAACCGATGGGGCGGGGGTGGTGTCAATAAACCCACTGAAGTCATGGTAAAAATCAAGGCACTACTTCCTGCAGTTCCAGAAGGTCTAGTCAGGCCACCTTACTTGCTTACTACTCCTTTCCCTCTGAAGACTCCTGGGTTCGTCACCCAGGAGAATCCAGGCAGTTAACCTTCCCTAAATTTTCTGGCAGGGGAACTTATAATCCAAGATTCCTGGACTGCCAAGTATTCACAATTCCAAGTCTGGAGAAGGAATAAGGATGGGAGAGCTTGGAGCTCTACTTTACTTAAGGGAGGGCAAAATGTTTTCTTTGTGACAGCAATTCCCCTCCTACCCATAAATCAAAGATAGACTGTCAGGGACTCAAGATCAGGAGGCAAAAGTAGGGTACTGATTGTTTCTTCTGACCATCCCAGAGATAGAACAGGAAAAGCCATACTTATATAAAGGCAGAGTAGGTAATATGGCTTTGAGAAGGCAAAACTAACTCCCTTATACTGCCTGAAATTCTACCAATAAAAAGATTGATGTATTTTGGAAGTAAGTAAACTAGAGATGGGAGAAGGGAAGAGGCAACAGAAGGGAGGGTAAGAGTGAGAGTTCTTTTTGATACCTGACGTAAGGCAATATGAGCACGCAATCTTTCTCTGGATGTATTTAATAATTTTAAAAAGCTTGCAATACTAACCTCAGTTCCTGATTTTATTGTCAGAAAACTTTCAACAGCAGTCAGAATACCTTAGAAGTGGGGAAAACAGTAAGGCATCAGAAAATAAAATATAATCATCCACAAGAGATTCAATTTCTCCATTTACTTCTCCTTACCCTTGACCCAATTTTAATACCAACAATTTGATACTGGGCCTAAAAGCCGGAAGTCCTGGACTCTGTAGTCTAAGCTTGTAGTCACTTAAATACATGATAACAGAAAACATTCAAGGACCCTGGAGAGTGCATTATCAGCCATGTGACCAAGACAGTAGATCAACAGTCTAAAAACAATAAAGAGCAAACAAATCTAAAGGTCTGAGAAGTTGAAGGCAGTAGTTGCAGCCTTCCACGGAGGAGCAGAAAAGTCTCTTTTTCAATTGAAATGTACAAGTTTAATTTGACTTAAGAATGACAAGCCATATTTTGGGCAGTTTGCAATTATTTTTAATCACCCATGACTGGACCCTACTACTTCACCTATCAGATTATAGTGTCATTAACATGAGATAGTAGATAATGATGAACCTGAAGCTAGAAGACCTGCATTCAAATCCCACCTTTAACTGTGACCATGGCAAATATTTAGCCCCCAAAGCTTCAATTTCCTCTTCTGTTAACAATGACTGACATCTGCAGGTATTACTATCACCACCCTGCAGATTAACAAACTAAGGCTGAACAAGGTTAAGCAACGTCCCTGTGGTCCCACAGCTACCTAGAGTGAGAAACGGGATTTGAATGGGGGTCTTCTGGATTCCAAGTCCAGCATTCTATGTGTACTATCCTCTATCACCTCTGTAAAAGAGAGATATCTATAATGTGCTTTATAAACTTTAAATGGCTATACAAATGTCAGTAATTACCACCCACCTATTTAACTTTAGGAGTAAGTTCAAATCTACAAAGCTCAAGGTGATGGAAGGCCTTCTAATTAACTTTGGTATGTTCAAACACTTGTACATGCTATAGCTTAGTACACAATCTACAAATACTATCAACTGAAGAATTCCGTTCCAAACACTACTTAAGATTAGATTACCTAACACATCTGTATGTAAAAAATATCCTGAAGAAATTTTAAAATCATTCATAGATTAAGTGGAAAAGAAAATACACACACACTTAATTTTTAGGTCTGAAAGACATTAAACTTTAAGTATTATCCAGTCCAAACTCTTCATTTTACAGATGAAGAAATTAAAAGCCCAATCCACAAAGTTTACAAGACATGACCAAGGTTTGGTGGCTGATAACACTCTCCAGGGACTTCGATTCACCATCCAGTGATCTTTCTATGGTTCCTGGTGAAGCCTGTCACATCATCATCTTTAAATGTTGCCCAATCAACAATACAAAAAACTAAATAATATAAGCAGCCCCATGTTTAAAAAAAAGATTCTCAGTGGCTTCATTTTTAGATAAGATGCCTGAAAATTGGAAGGAAATATTGATTAAACTGCCAAGATCAATGAATTCTTGTGGAAGATAAAAGTGACTTTGGATTTTTTTTGTCCAGATCTGTGATTTCAATGGTGTAGGGAATTCTTAGGTGTAGAAACACTCTCCATTGATGCAGATCAGCAACTGATTTTTAACTTACAGCTTAATTGTTTGAAGCACAATTTGTAACTGAGTGTGATTAAACAATTACTGGGTTTCAGAGGCAAACTGAACCCATATCTCCCTGAATCCAAGGCTATCCTCAATCTACTACACCACAGTGCTTCTTGAATTTAAATTAGGAAAGCTTAAGGTAAAATACTTAGTGTTTTGCATTTTTCCTCAGATATTCCATTCTTCCCCCTCATTAAAAAAAGCTCTCCATCGCTTCAAAATTTAGGAAATTTTACATTTTTTAATCATAACTAAATTATGAAATGGATTCTGTCACATTATTAAAAACAATTTTCAAGTCTCACAAAATCTGACAATTCATCATTACACCTGCAACTAAATAAAAGTATATTTTAACATTATTCATCAAACTAATCACACATATCAAACTTCTACGCTATTTAAGTGAATTATTGCTTATCAATAATTACCTTTCAATTTATTTCTGGTATATAATACTCCTAGATCAGCTGGGATGGAATCAAAACCACTGCTTCCAATAATATATACCCCTTTCTCTGCAGCTTTTTCATGATACTTCCAATACATTTCTTCCAGAAACTGAAAAAATACAGGAAAAATGTAAGAATATTCAACATAAAGGGTTAACTATGTAGAATGGGTATAGATGGTGGAATTGTTTTTAAAATGGAACTTTTAAAACCAACAAAGCTTAACTAGTGGAAGCTTACCTCTGCTGATACAACAATTTCATGATCTGACTTTATTTAGAGTTATCTGCGCTAGGCACGTGAGTTTTAGGAACATCTTTTTTAGAGCCTTGTTAGCTCCCAATACTTGTTTGTTCCTTTGTTGTCCAAGTACAGTTGAGTGCTTCTTTCACAGATTTCCAAGCAGCCCTCTAGATTTGTAAGACATAGCTTTAAACATTTTGTTGTAGCAAAGAACAAGAAACAAAGGGGGTACCTAGCAATTGGAGAACGGCTAAAAAAAATTATGGTTTAAAAATGTAATGAAATATTATATTGTACCTTAAGAAATGACAAAAGGAATGGCTCTATTTGGGAAGGCTTGTGTGAATTGATGCAAAATAATTAAGCCAAACCAATAAAATATTGTATACTGTAACAACACTGTAAAGAAAAAACTGTGAAGGACTTAAGAACTCTGATCAAAGCAATGACCAAGCAGTACTGAGAACCAATAACAAAGCAAGTTACCCATCTTCTGCCATAAGAATAATGGACCCAAGATGTAAAGTGAGATATATACTTTTGGACATGGCAAAGGTATGGCTTTATCTTGCTTAATTACACTTATTTCTTATAAGGACAATGTTTTCCTTTTTTTTCCATGGGAGGGGAAGATGCAAGAAGGAAGGGAAATAGTGATAATGCTGCCCTTAAAAATAAGAAAAAGAACTTTGATAAATTCAACATTCAAAGCTGACTTGGTTGTGTTTCTTTCTAAACTTCTGTTCATTTAACTGTCACTGATTTTCAAATATAACTATATAATTAACTTTTTATAAAAATGGTGAAGTCATGTCACTGTTTAGAAGGGGAAAAAAATCAGAGATTGATTGGATTGCTCAAATTTCATTATGCCATTTGAAAAAATCAGTTAAGTTCCTCTTCCTATCCCTCCGAATGCTCCAGACTTTCCCATCAGGTCAAAGCAGCATTCTCAACCTGGAAGATTTCTCTATCTCTGCAGCCACCCCGACCCCCACCCCCATCACCTCCTCCTGGTGAGTTCTTGCAGAATCCTCCAAAGGAAAGAAGTGCCCAGGCCAGTCATACTCGTTCCCCTCCCAGCTCTGCTCAGGACTCTGGATTTTTCTCTCTCTCCTTTATCCACTCACTTTTCAGCTTCCTTTCCTATGCTGTCTTACACCCACAGAATGTGAACCCATGAGAACAGGGAATTCTTTCTTTTTGTTTGTGTTTGTATTTTCAGTGCTTAGACTAGTACCTGGTACTTAGGAAGTGTTTAATAAATGTTTTTTTTTTTTGACTCAACTCCCTTCCAATTTATAAACAATATTGAACATTCACAAATGATACTGTCTTATTTTAAATATTTTATATACCTGTGGTTCCCCAGAGATGTCAATACAGTTAGCTCCATTTTCAATACATGCTTTGACCACAGGTTCTCCATAAAATCGATACTAAGGAAATAAAAAAAATACATAAATTATCTTTTTAGGTAGTTAAAATGAAGTAAATGCTCTCAATCTTGCCTAATAATGGAAATTGTATAAGGAAAAGAAACATTTCTTCTGATTAATAAGACTATACCATAATCATGATCTACTGCTGGGTTCTAGTAAAGCAGTAACAATATACGGTAACAATGATGTAGAGCTGAGGCTCTCTATCGAAAGTGGTAATTATGTTTTCACTGAACTAGCCACAGTTTCACCTTATACTTTATAACCAATTAATTTGCTTTTGTGAGAACACTGATGGCCAGGCTTAAAGTTAATCTATAGTCCTGAAAAAGAAATTCTCTCTTTAATGCTGCTGCATAGTATGAAAATTAAATCTGCAATCTTATTCTCCAATGGAGCGAAATAGTACAAACCAATATTATATAGAGTAGTGAAAGGAATCTCTGGGAGCATGTCATTTCCCCTCTCCTAGGGCCTTGCAAATGTCTGATACAGGGTTAAGGACCTCCATGCTAACTGTCCGGCCTCCCTTCTTCCCACCTTATGTTCCTTTAGAATACAAAGTAGCAATTTTGCTAGAAAAGAGTGTGTTGTTTGTCTTAATAAATAGAAGGGCAGATTACTTACTGGTCCTACACAATTGAGAACAATAGACCCCTGTTTAGCCATTTCATCAAGAGAGGCTGGATTCAAGATATCACAGATTATTATACCAACTTCAGCTGGGAGTGTTGGTCTTCCTAGAAATGAAAAGAAAAATTATAAAAGAGGTATGGTACAACATTATCCTCTGGATCTTTAAAAACAATACTAGCTAAAATAAACAATCTAAATCAACAAACATTTATTAGGTACCTACTAATTTCAAAGCACTATGCTGAGCAATACAGAGACAAAATGAAACAAGTCTTGAGCTC
Source organism: Potorous gilbertii (assembly GCA_028658325.1). Taxonomy (NCBI): domain Eukaryota; kingdom Metazoa; phylum Chordata; class Mammalia; order Diprotodontia; family Potoroidae; genus Potorous; species Potorous gilbertii. The sequence continues at coordinate 91,242 of JAQQSK010003183.1, forward strand.
AAAAAGCTGGAAGGATGCAACATGTACAGATAAACCTCACACTAATTTGCAGTGAGAGCACCAACAACTATGTTTGTCCTAGGAGGCAGCATCTGAGCAGAGCCTTCAAAGATTTTAAGAGATGTGGTGGTGAAGAAACTGTTCCCAGATGTGGTCAAGTTTAGAAAGAAAATGAAATGCTAAGTTCAGGGGCATACTTAGGCTAGTTTGGCTAGGACTCAGGAATCACACTCCATCTTTTAAAACACATAAAGCTTTTGCTTTACCCTAAAACATACACAGCTGTTTTATTAATATCTTTCATCAAGTAAGAAGGAAGACAAGGTCTTTTGATCTTCACATTTTAGAACTCTTAAATATTTAGAAGAAACAATGTTCACATTAAGAATTGTTTTAAAAAAGTAAAAAGGGTAAGTACATAATACCACTAATTAAAAAAAAAATTAGCATAACCAAGTATGATCTATAACCCTAAATCATATGACAACTTTGCACAGGAGCTCTGGTGATTGAACAGATTAGTACCTTAACTTTCTATGGGAGTGGGAGGAAGTGTGTAATGGGTGTTGGACTGGACTAAACTTGAGATTTCTTGGGTATTCAGAACTCTCAAAGAGACAATTCCCTCTACCAATAAGCAAAGCAGCACCTGCTCTGCAATTTACTCTTAGAGTGTTGCCTAGGGGCACTGAGATTATACAGGAAAAATTAAATCTGGTTTTCCAATCCACTATCCCATCAATAACTAAAAAACTGAACACAATTCAAGATGAAAATTAACTTGAAAAAAGATAAAAATAATGGAGAAGACAATGAAAGGGAGAGCTAAATTTATTGCAAGGAAACTTGCCCCATAATATAGATGTCTTAACTCAGCGACACACTGGAAGAACTTATAAAAACTAGGAAAGAGGGGCAAAAATGCACAACTATTAAGACATTAGACAAACTAAACCAAGGTCTTATTTTAACTTTCCAAGTATGTACTTCCAAACACTGCTTACAAAAACCTCAATAAACAGGAGCTATAAACAATTGATAACTCCTTATGAAAGTAAAACCCATTTATTCTTCAATACCTAAATGGTCAAAGGATATGAACCATTTCAGTTCTGAAGAAATACAATGGGTTACTAATCCTACAAATTCTATAATAATCAGAGATACGTAAATAAAAATGCTTAGCAGGGGTTGATCCTTTTTTTGTCAAGGAACCTTTCTGACAGTGAGAGGTAATCCTACTTGGAATGTTTTTAAATGTATAAAATAAAATACATAAGATTATAAAGGAAATCAACGTTATTAGAAATAAAGATGTAATTCTTTTTCATCCAATCTCACAGACCTCCTCCATGAAATTTTTCCATTTCCAGGAATTGGGGGCTTGAAGTCAAGAACCCCTACTACCACCTAATATCCAAATTCTCAAATAGTTCAGAGCATTAAAATTCCAATAATGGACCAACTGTGAGGAAACAGAAAAATATTCCATTGTTGAAACAATGTGAAATGACGCAATCTTTCTGAAGGTCAATATGCAGTATTCATGATCTTTGACCCAGTGATCCCAAGTTTAAATACGTTATTTAAGGGTCAAAGGTCAAGAGCACTGCCTATTGCTCTTCAGAAGGATTTCATCATTTCACATTGTTTCAGCAATGGAAAATTTTTCCAGTTTCCTCACTATGAAGCCATTAGGTGACCCAGTGGATGGAACACTAGGAAGACCTGATTTCAAATGTAACTTCTGACACTACCTGTGTGACCCTGGGCAAGCCACTTAACCCTGTTTGCCTCAGTTTCTTCATCTGTAAAATGAACTAGAGAGGGAACTGGTTAACCACTTCAGTCAATAAAACCCCAAATGAGGTCACACAGAGAACAGGATTCAACTGAAAAACCGAACTGTACAAAAAAAAAGGTTTGTTGTTCGCTTTATTTATAAGTGAAAAACTGGAAACTAGTATGCTCAGCTCTTTGGGAGCTTGTCAAATAAAATTCTGGTTGCACCACCATGAAAAGTTACTGAGAAACAATTTAAAATTTTACGTCATGATGTAAAACAAAGCACTCCGACTCAGAAAACACAGTGACTACAGACCAGTAAAAACCAAGCCCGAGTCCGCAGAGAGAAAAGACAGGAAGGGGCTCCCGCACCTCACAAAGACGCGGTTTCCCTTTCGGTAGGTAAGCTAAGCAGCCTCCGCTCAGGACTACGTATCCGAGCTCATCTTTGCCGTTCCTAGGTTTTTAACAATAACCTTTTTTCTCTATCCGTTTCTTTCCCCGGCGCTCCCGGAGGCTCGCAGCTCTCTCCCATCTCCCGGCTTCCACCCACGCCCCAGGTAAGACTCCCCAGTCCGTCCTCCCTAGCGGAGCCTGGCGCCTCCTCTGCACTCTGTGTCTCCCCACAAGGATGCCGCTCCTGGGGGCTGCCACTCTACGGGATGGCTTCGCCTCCCTGGCGCTCTCCTCCTGGCACGTGGCACGGTGCCTGGTATACGGTAGGAGCTTAATAAATGCTTGTTGATCCGGCTGACCTTGGCTCTTTCCTGACGAGGGGGAACCTAAACAGCCTTCAGAGCTCCCCAGGCACCCCAGCAGGGGTCCACGGCTAGCCCAAGGCGGGGTGCACGCGCGGGCGCGCGGACGCGGGGGAGCCCACGGGGGCCGAGGAGGGCCTCCGTTCCCCAGGGGTCCGTCTCCTCCCCAGCCGGCCCCGCCCTCACTTTACCCAGTTTCTGGGCCGCCTCCTCCAGCACCTGCAGCAGCTTGTCCCGACTGCGGCCGGCCACAGCCCAGGTCAGCGCGGAGCCGCGCAGCTCGGGGCTCGTCTGCTGCCGGGCCACCTCCAGGGCCACGAACCGGCCCGTGAAGCCCGAGGCTCCGAAGACCACAAAGTGGTAAGGCCTCTTCCCAGCCGCCATGCCCAGCAAGCCCCCGGACCGGGATCGCGACGGCTCAGGCAGCGGCTACGCCGAAGGCGGGGCGCCTAGGAGCCGGCGCGCGCTCCCGCCCGGCGTGCCCCGCCCGACGTCGTGACGTCAGCGCGCCAGGCCGTCATGGCGGCCGCCGCTCTCCCAGCGCCCGCGGGGCGGGAGGCCGAGGCTGGGGCTCTCGGTTAGCGTTGCCGCGTTCGTGGTTTGTCCCAGAAAAAGGAGAAAGAAAAGAAATGGAGGGAAGGCCGGCCCCTCGGCCTCGGCCTGGGAGACGTCGAGGGCGGGGGCCGGGGCAGAGGCCCCCCCCCGAAGTCTCTCGGCTTTCCCGCCGGGGCCCTGCCGGGTCAGCGTTTTGCCCTCCTTTAACAAAACGCCCCGGACGTTTCCCCGGTTCGGTTACTTCCCAACATGTACCGCTGTCACCGGGTCATAAGAGAGGCCGGGGCGCCCCATCCCAGCCCCCCATCTTAGATGGGTAATGGGTAGAGCGCAGGCCCCCGCGGCCTCTGCCCTCGCTGTGCACGGAGGTGTTGAAGATGGCGGCGGCGCACTGCGGGAGGTGGCGCGCGTGGCGCGAGGCTGGGCCGGCCTGAAACCGTTTGTTTCGAATCCGAGCAGATGTGCTAGGGCTCATGGATTATCGGAGTGGGGCACACGAGGCACAGAGCTGGCGAGGGATGGTGGGGTGACTATTAGAAAATGCAGCTCGGCGGACGGGAGCGTGGGGTCCCGAGTGCCGGTGTGGCATTGGTCCATCGTGATTAAAACGTCCTAGAGTTGGTGCTCTCTTGATAGCCTTGCTTTTGAACACCTAGCGCAGGTGTTAGTCTTTTTTCACGTGGACTTCCCTTGGCAATCTAATGAGGCCCTCAGAAAGATGTTTTTTCAGGAGGCAGTCAGGCTTAGGAGACTTGTGGAGGGTCACATTGAGTCTGAGGCTGGATTCGAACTCAGGTCTTCCTGACTCCCAAGCAGATGGTAGTCACTGCACTGCTCAGCTAACCTCCAGTGTGTAATTATATCAAAATGCAGTTATAAAACAATTTTTTTACAAGTTCACAGACACTGGTTTAAAAATGCCCGTACTACCATCAGGGACACTCCGTTGTGTTAAACTGGAGTGTGTCTTTAGTGGAGGAGGAAAATATTTATTAATGATAATGCACATTGAAATATCTCATTGGAATAACAACTGACCTGGAAAATAGATCCAGGAAAGATAATTTAAGAAGTATTAGACTACTTAAAAGCCACGATCAAAAAAAAAAAAAAAGAGCATAGACATCATCTTTCAAGAAATTATCAAGGAAAACTGCCCTGATATCCTAGTACCAAAGGGTAAAGTAAAAATTAAAACATTTCACTGATCACCTCCTGGAAGAGATTCTAAAATGAAAACTTCCAAGAGTATCCTTGCCAAAGTGCAGCAGTCCTAGGTCAAGGACAAAATATTTCAAGCAGCCAGAAGGAAACAATTCAAATATCATGGATCAATAAAATCACACAAAATTTAGCAGCTTTTACATGAAAGGATCAGTGGACTTGTAATATGATATTCTGGATGGCAAAAAAGAGCTAGGAATACAACCAAGAGTAACCTACCCAGCAAAACAGTATAATCCTTCAGCAGGAAAAATGGATTTTTAATGAAATAGAGGACTTTCAAGCATTCCTGATGAAAAAGACCAGAGTTGAATAGAAAATTTAACTTTCAAATATGACTCAAGAAAAGCATAAAAAAGGTAAATAGGAAAGAGAAATCGTAAGGGATTCAATAAGGTTAAACATTCTTTTCTGGGAAGATAATACTTGTAACTGCAAAGGGCTGTTAGAAGGAGTGTATGTAGATAGAGGGTTTGGGTGTGAGTTAATTATGGGATAATTAAAAAATTAAGGGGTGAGAAAGGTATACACTAGAAGGGAAAGGTAGAGTGGGGATAAATGGAAAAATATGGAAGGAAATAGTAATCATAACTGTGAATATGAATGAGATGAACTCATAAAACAGCAGAATGGATTATAAATCAGAATCCAAATACATGGTTGTTTACAAGAAACACACTTGAAACACACACACAGAGTAAAAATAAAGGCATGGAGCAGAATCTGTTGTGCCTCAGCTGAAGTTAAAAAAGGGAATGGTAACAATCATGACCTCAGACAAAGCTAAGATAGGTTTAATTAGAAGAGATACACAGGGAAACGACATTTTACTAAAAGGTACCATAGGCAATAAGTAATATTAATATTAAACATATGCACTATATGGCATAGCATCCAAATTCTTAAAGGAAAAATTAAATAAGTTAGAGGAGAAAAACTGTACCAGTGGGGAAAATCAACTTTTATACTCTCAGAACTAGAGAAATCTAACCATTAAATAAACAAGAAAGGAGTTAAGAAGATGAATAGAATTTTAGGAAAGTCATATATACTAGACCTCTGGAAAAAAATTGAATGGGAATAGAAAGGAGTATACTTTTTTCTTTACAAAAATTAACCATGTATTAGGGCACAAATACCTTATAACCAAATGCAGAAAAGCAGAATTATCAAATACATCCTTTTCAGATCATACTATAATAAAAATTACATTCTATAAAGGGCCTTGAAAACAGGTTAAAAATTAATTGGAAACTAATCAAACCCTAAAAAATCATAGAAAAAAATAATTTCATTAAAGAGATTGACAACAATGAGACAACATACCAAACTTTATGGAATGTAGCAAAGCAGTATTTAGGGGAAATTTTATTTTTCTAAATGCTTATATCAATAAAATAGAAAAAGCTGATCAATAAATGGGACATGCAAGTTAAAAAAAAAAAACACAGAAAAAGAACATTAAAAATTCCTAATCAAACACCAAATTGGAATTCCTGAAAAAAAGCTGAAAAAAGGAGAGATTAATAAAATTGAAAGCTAAAAGATCATGGAACTAATAATTAAAACTAGATGATAAAATAGATGAGCTATTGGGTAATTTGATCAAAACACAAAAGAAAAAAGAAAACCAAATTATCAGCATCCAAAATCAGAAGGATGAATTCACCACCAATGAAGAGGAAATTAAAGCAATTATTAGGAGCTATTTTGCTCAATTGTGTGTCAATAAATCTAACAATCTAAGTGAAATCAATGAACATTTACAACAAAAGTTAATTGTCCAGAAGAATAGAATACTGAAATAATCATATATATTAGAAAAAGAAATTAGCAAGCCATCAATGAGCTCTCTAATCCCCAGGACTAGATGGATTCACAAATGAATTCTACTAAACCTTTAAAGAATGATTAATTTCAATCCTATATGAATTATTTTGAAAAACAGACGAAGGAGTCCTACCAAATTTCTTCTATGACACAAATATAGTACTGATACCTAAACCAGGAAGAGCAAAAACAGAAAAAGAAAACTATAGTCAATTTTCCTAATGGATATTGATGCAAAAATCTTAAAGAAAACACTAGCAAGGAGATTACAGCAGTATATCACATGATCATAAACTATGACCAGGTAAATTTGTATCAGGAATAATGGGCAGGATAAATATTAGGAAAACTATCAGCATAATTGACCGATCTTTTAAAATTCCTACCTCCTTTTAAAGGATAGCTCAGTTGGAACATCCTATGAAAAGCTTTTAGTTTAGCATTGCCTATACATACCAGGAACTTCACAAATGTTTTAATGAATATACTTATTCTAGTTGTAGCTGGTCTGACCAGCTCAAAGTCTAAAATCTCTTGCCTAAACCTGGAAAGGACATTGTGTCTGGGATTAATTTAGGTTTTATTTTTATTTTTATCAGCCAAGTTCTACTGTTGACTCATTGAACTTGCAGTCTACTAACATATGTAGATTTTTTTCAAATGAAGTGTTATCTAACCACACTTTACCCATCTTGTATTTGTGAAGCTGGTTATTGGAACCCAAATGTAGAACTTTACATGTATTCCTGTCAAATTTCAAACTCTTAGATTTAGCCTGTTGTTCTAGCTCATGGGCTGGAACAGGTGGCCCTCTAGATCCTCAAGTTTATCCTATGAAGTTTGGATTCAGTCAAAGGGCTGCACTTGAAGACACAGAGGGCCACATGTGGCCTGGAGGCCACAGGTTCCTCACTCTGTTCTAACCTGTTGAGATCTTTTTGAACCCCAAACTCAATCATCCATCACTTCAGCTATTCTTCTAACTTTGTCATCCATAAATTGGATGATCATGCCATCTATTCATTCATCTAAGTCACTGATCAAAATGTAAATCAAGGTCAAGCATAGATTCTTGGGGTCCTAGGAGCCAAGTTAACTAGAAGCCATTAATGACCAGCCTTTGGGTGTAGTCATTCAACAAGTTAAGAATCTACGTAAAATGTACAACGACAATAACAGTGTAAAAGGAAAGGAAAATTACAAGACTGAACAATTAGTAATCGCAATAACCAAACCTGGCCCCAGAAAAGAGAGAACATCTCATTAAGACATTACAGTTTCTGTTAATGTATTAGTTAAGTTTGCTGAAGTGCTTTATTTTCATTTCTTAAAACTTTGTTACAAGGAATGATTGCTCACAAGGATATACTCGTATATACTCAGGTAAAAACAAGGTATTAGTGGAGAGATGATGAACTAGGAAGTGCATAATAAGACATTTTCAGACATGGTGAGTTCGTTGAATTGTTTTTGCTTGACTTAGGAAGAAGGGCTTTGTAACAACTCACAGGTTTATGTGCATTTTTTTCTTTGTATACTGATAACTTCGTGTTTATTGATGAGTATTAAGTTCTTAATAAAAGAGAAAATTTAAATTTCAAAGGACAAAAATAATAGACATCTTTTAAAAACTCTTCCAAGCTACTTTTATTTCTCTGTCTTGTCCAAAAAGATATGAGAAATTTTTTTCAATGGCTTTGCTGAAGCCTAGTAGGAGATCATAGAGCCTTCCTACACTATAAGTTCCATTAGCAGGGATCTTATCAAAATTCTTTCTTACTGTTCCTAGCCCAATCGTTTCACTCAGTAGACATGTAAATATTTGCTGAGTTGAATTTATGGATCAAATATGGAGGCAATAACCTTAGCTTTTGATTTTTTTTTTTGATGAGACTGGATTTTCACCCATTAAAAAGTTAAAGGCATAAAATTAAAGTGCTAAAATGAGTGTTATGGGAATAAAGTGAAAATTCAACAAATATTTATTAAGTTCTTAAAGACATTGTTCTAAGCACGATGAATAAAAAACAAAAAACAGCCTCTGCCTTCAAGAATTTTATATTCTACTAGGGTTTACAACATGGTAAATAATGTACTTTGAGGAGGGAAATAAAACTAACGACTAGGACAGTCTTCTGATAGACAATGGTTCCTGAGTGGAACATTAAAAGAAGCTAAGGCTTTTATGAGAAAAATTGGAAGAGGAAGTGTATTGCAGCCCTAGAGCTATGTAGGGGAAAGATTAATGATTAGAGGTAGCCAAAAGATTAGAGGTAGCTTAGAGTAATGTGTTCCACCCTCATTAGAAATCTTTAAGCAAAGGTTGTACAATCACTTAATATGCTGTAAAGATGATTTCTGTACAGATGGTGGATTGCCCCATTGGCATTGATTGAGTTGGGCTGCATTAGACCTAGAAGATTTCATGGGACCACCTGAGCTGAAGGATAGGTAGGATCTGAGCAGATAGAAAGAATGAGGAATGTCAATGGAATCATAAATCAAGATTTAAAAGGAAGAATCTCTTTTTGTTTCAGCTCGTTAAAAAATTTTCTGGAAAGTCTACTCCCATATCTTTATAACAATGACAATTTTTCAGCAACTTGGGTCATAATGCTGAATACCTGAGCTCAAATACAAGAATTAAAGTAGAAAGTATGGAAGGTGGAGCTTAATCTGTGCTAACCCTAGGAAAGTGTTTTGTTTTGTTTTTTTTAACATAAATGACAATGTCTCTACAGAATTTAATAAAGATAAAATGAGGCATAGACTACTGAGCTTTATCAGTGTATTAGCAGGGTATAAACCTGTTAATTAAATGGCTACCTCAGGCCAATGATCTGGAGGAGGAGGTACAACTTCTTTTAATAAGCATAAAAAAAAGAACAGAACTGACTAGGTGAAGAAAATAATATAATTGGTTATAGGGTTGGCAGCATAATGGGGGTGACATGCTTGGTTACATTAAGAAGAGCAGGTGTAGTGGACGGCCCGCGTCCCTACACGTCTTGCTGAAGTGGTTGAAGAAAAGAGTCACGGGAGGCGGGAAAAGATAGACCAATTCACTTTATTGATCTGAGGGTTAGGATTTATATAGGCAGGTACTGCAAGTCTACGTGACTTTCTGCTCAGCTCCTATCCTAGTGATTGAATCAGTCAGGGTGATTATAAGTCTTATAAGACTGTGAGCCTAGGGGCATCTATTTTACATATCCCTTGTTTTCTATAATTCTCATTTGTCTCAGAGAGACAACATCTGGGGGGCATGGAGAGCCATTCTGGATGATAGTGAGCACAGTTTCAAAGTACAGTTTCCCTGAAGGTCTATCCTGATCTTGTCAACCACACTTCACCCTGGGCCTCAACAAGCAGGGAGAGGAAAGATGAAAGAAAATGAAAGGAAGAAAGAAGGGAGGGAGGAGCTGTGTTGCCCATGTGGGGCTAGCAACCACCCTTCACTGTCAGAGAGGAATTCTTGGTTGATTTATGGGATCCGTATACATGCTGAGGCCATTGAGAATAGACTAGAGATAACAGATTCCCTGGCTCCTGTGAGGTAGATAAGATCCTTTTTAATTGTACAAGGACAGGCAAGATCGACTGTATGTCTTGTGAAAATGTACCGGGTCAGCTTGTAAGCCTTCAAAGATAGAAAACACATCACAGGTTATCTAGGAACTAAAGGTATGAGAGATAACAAGATGAAAGGAAATGAAAGGAAGAAGGAAGGGAGGGAGCAGCTGTGTTGCCCAACTGGAACTTGCCAATTGGGTCCCCAGTGGGGCAGCCTGTATTACTCACAAGTTGTGGCTTGTCTTTTGTTCTTGAAGAAATCAGAAAGGTGATGCCATAACTTGCAACTGAATTTGGATTTAAGTGAAGGAGGGCTGTGCAAAGTGAGCAGTTTCACTTTCTCTATCTGGTGCCATCTGGGTCCAGTGGCAAGATCAGATCAGGACAACTGGAAATGACCTGCCCAGGGCCACACAGCTAGTTGTGTCTAAGGCTGCATCTGAACTTAGGAAGAAGGGTCTTCTTGACTCCAGGCCATATACTCCTCCCATCTAGTGCAGCAAGAAGAGTTAGCATTAACACAGTCAGGATAGGTGGACAGAGAAATATGTCTAGCTAGATAGTTCACAATAGTGTCATAGACATATAGTTTCTACCTAGACATATATCTCTATCTATCTCTATAGCTGTGTGTGTATGTATACATGTATGTGTATATATATACACACACATATATACACACACACACACAAATGTATATGTGTGTGTTGAGGGCCAGGGTGGCGTGTGGTTGAAAAGATCAGGATAGACTTGGGGAAACTTCTTTGAGACGGTGCTCTAATCATCTGGACTGGCTCTCCATGCCCCTCCAGATGTTGCTGTCTCAGTGAGACAAACAAGAGAATTACAGAAAACAAGGATACATAAAATAGATGCCTTCTGGGCCCACAGTCTTTAAGATAAAACTGATTAAATCACTGGGGCAGGAGACAAGCAGAATGTCACATAGACCTGGACCCTCAGATCAATAAATGGAGTTGGTCTTTGTTCTCCTGCTTCCTGTGTCTTGCTTCTTCACCACATCACTGAGTCGTGTAGGGACGCAAGCCATCCGCTACATCTGGTGTCTCAACAGGGACATGATCCAGGATAGGGACTTGTCTTTCAGTGATAATGGCCCCCTGGAAAGGAGCTCCGAGTTGTAACAAGGCAATTAAGGTAAGGGGAAGCCTCAAAGAACCCCTGCGGGGGGCATTTCACTTTGTCCAAGGTTCATGCAGACACAGTAAAATCTCAGCAATTACAGGCTTACGGGGAGAGCTTACTGTGTAGAATCAAAAGGCAGATCTGTTCATGAGAAATCAATACTGACAGGTAAATAGCAAAAGTAAGGTTAACAGTGGGTCAGATACTTTTTAAGGGTAGAAACACTCAGGTAGAGGTGGATGTGGAGAAGGAGGAAGGGGGAGAAGAGGTGAGCTCCTTGTCAGCAGAAGCCTCAGCACCCCTGGAACCCTCGACTTCCACAGAGCCACCATTCTATACTTCTCCAGAAAGGAAAAAACTAGCAGGTCCTTGGATACAGGACTCCGCCTATATCGCTGCAGCCTCCTAAATTGCCAGTGACAGAAACCCCAAATCCCAATAACGCAGGAGGAGTTGCAAGAGAATTCACCCCCCTGGATTTTAAATTTTTACAGGAATTAAAACAAGGGGCAATCAATTATGGACCAAGTAATCCTTATATTCAGTCTCTTCTAGACAGCATTTCTTAGACAGCCCTATGCCCACTGATTGGTGTAATTTAGATAAAAGCATTCTTGGAGATTACTTAATGTGGAAATTTGAATTTCACAAAGTGTGTTTGGAACAAAGTAAAAGAAATCAAGCCATAGGTCTAATTTGTGCAGAGGATTTCTGACAATCTTTTCTTGGTTTTTTAAATTCTTTTTTATTGTCTGTATATGTATTGTCTCTGTTCTGTGTGTGTTTGTGTTTCCTTCCTTCCTCGTCCCTTCTCTCTGATGATTGCAGGGAGGAGTATGGGAGAAAGAGAAACTAATCTTACATTGCTAAAGGCAGTTTCAGATAAGGTATACAAGGAAATGATGCATGTGCAGTTTTAAGGAAAGCATAAAAGTTTTGGAAAGTTGTTGGTAAAATTCTCTCTCTCTTTCTACCTTCTAACTCTGGCCGGGTTGTGAAGGTGGAAAGACAAGAAGATATCAGAGAAGCTTTTCCCCTCATATCAGAGAGGCAGGCTGACTAGCATTTTAATTATCAGACCTCCTAGGGAAATCTTGACCTCCAGGAAGCTGCAAGCATGATTTGGTATTATGTTGCTAATACAAATCCCTTTGCATCCCTGTTTCATTGGCTGATATCCATATTACCTCTATCCCTTAGTTTCTCTGTGCAGCTATTCATAGGTGCCTTCTTTCTCTTAGGTATGCTTTTCAAATCCAAGTACCTTATCTCTGGTTACAACAAAAGAAAGGGGGAACTGTTGAGGCCGAGGTGGAGTGCGACTGACACGATCAGGATAGACTCAGATCCTCAGATCAATAAACGGAGTTGGTCTTTCTTCTCCCGCCTCCCGTGTCTTTCTTCTTCACCATATCACCGAGCTGTGTAGGGATTCAGGCTGTCTGCTACATGTGTGTATAAATTTACTATTTACTTATCTTTCTATCCATCCATCCATCTCTCTTTGATACAGCAAATAAGCAGTGAGTTGTTCCCAAAACTGAACAGAAGAAGAGTAGACCATTGCCTATGGGAAATTGAGAAGTTCTTTTAGCATCTCCAAGTTTCTTCCTGAAACAAAGGCTCTGAATTTTAATGTCAGTATTTTTCCAGTTTGTTACATAACTGAAGTCACATGGCGCCAGAGGCTCCAAAGGATTGAAATTGAACATCACCCAAAGAGGACATTGCAATGGTGAATGTTCTATCTTCATCTTATCAGAGGAAGAAGATAAGATTCACAACGAATGAACAGAATGTACAAAGGCATAGAGATGGGACTTAGCATATCAAATTCAGGGAAAACTTGTAAGCCAGTTTGGCTGGAACACAGAGTGTGTGAAGAGAAGCACTATGAAATAAGTCTGAATGGTAGGTGGGGAAGTCTAGAGAATTTGAGAACTTTAAATGCCACATTGGCATTTTATCCTAAAGGCAATAAGAAGTCATTGAAGATTTTTGAGTATACAGTGATATGGCCTGATCTGTTTTTTAGGAATGTCGTAAAAGGTAAACTCTTTAGTTTAAACCACTAATGGAAAGGATGCCAGTTACAAGCACTCCCCTTTGACTTTTAATGCCTTTCCTTTTTCTGTTTCTGGCATTTGTTAAGTGCTGGGAAAGCAATAGATTTGCCTGAGCTTTGATGAAATAGGTTTACAGTAAGACATTTTTAGTGATCAATGTTAGAAAGGTTTGTCTTGTCTCTGGCTCTATAATTACCTTGTTTATAGCCAGATCCTAGAATTTTCTAGGAACATGGAATACTTTTGGAACAAGTGCCATTTCTTCCATATAGTGCTTCAATCAAGATAGAAATCAGAAATCTGGGGACTGGTGAAGTTTTTAGCTTGTGTTTCTCCTTTCCCTCCAAGTGGTTTTCTTCTATCACTGCTGTTTGAGTAGTTGTATCCTTTGGGGTATACTGTCTGACTGCCCAGCAACACTGAGAGAGGGACCTCAACAAGTGACTTTATTTTTAAGGGCAAAACATTTTGGTCCAATATCCTAAATACTATTTCTAACTGCGAGCTTGTTCAGATGCTTACCGTGTAATCCATGCTGAGTTCCCGTCCACTGGAGACCAGAGCAGCGTGATCAAAATATTTTATTGTTTGCAGATCAGAAAGTATTCGAAGGTGGTGCAGTTATTACAGACATTCATCTCATGTCTATCCTATGGAGGTGTGGTTAATTGTCTAAGCAGAGAGTTGAGGCTGTTACTGTGAATCTATTTGATGCTTGTTAATATGCAATGTGGAATGATGTTAAAGAAAGCCGTTGATGGATAGAATTGAGTTGGGGGATTACAGAAATCTCTGCCTCTTGGTTATGCTTAGCCCTTAGCTACTCTAATGTAAGGCTGACACATCTCTCAAGTCTCTTAGGACTCTAGCGACTCTGACCCTATAGAGAGTGGAGGTACAGAATCCACAGAGTTTTGAGCTGGGAGGGACTGAAGAAATCCTCTAGACCAAGTAAGCAGGTCCTTGCTTAAAGATCTTCACTAGTGGATTCTGTACTGTATTGCATACTGGTTCTGCACTCATATAAATACTAAATGGAGTGTATTTGTGTAGTCCTTGAATTCTGGCCAGAACAATACAGAACTGTTCTGTTATTTGTAGTTATACATTTGACATAAGTATTAAATCTAATAATTTAGAAAGAAGGAATGCAGGAATGCCTTTGATCTTTGCATCAAGCTGAAAGCCCTGGTCAAGTCACTAGCACCACCTAATCTCTTGCCTTTCTTTTGTAAGGAGCCAGATGATCTGAGCTTCTTGTTTAGATGTTTAAGGACTTTTGTTTTTTCCAGGGTTGCCTACTTACTGATGAGTGACTTTTGTACTCTTAAATGTGCAGGAAGAAAGCTGAAAAGTTGGGACTCCACCTACAGGCTACTGGATCATCAGAGAAACACTTTGCTGGCCATTCATTCATCTTTTCCAGCTAATGAATTGGAATCTGTTGTATTCATTGGGATTCAGGGATATGACATTGAAAGCAGCATGCTTTGATTTCATCCCTGGAAACCAGTAAAGGGTTTCCAGGCTTTTTTCAGTCCCTTAGTTTCTTGTTATAGAGTAATTCAGTTGGTCTCTTCCATAGAACCTGAGTCATATCCAAGACAGAAAGAATACATGCTAGGAGGTTGTTTAGAATAATAAATAAATTAACAAATGATAAAGGGCATCTAGGTAACACAGGGGATAGAGTGCCAGACCTGGAGTCAGAAAAGCTCATCTTCCTGAGTTAAAATCCAAATTTAGATATTTACTAGTTGTGTGACCCTGCACAAGTTACTTAACCCTGTTTGCCTTATCTGCAAAATGAGCTTGAAAAGGAAATGGCAAACCATTCCAGTGTCTTTGCCAAGAAAACACCAAATGGGGTCACAAAGAGTTGTACATAACTGAAGAAGGCTGTAAATAACTGTTTTATGCTGTTACACAAAGTCTCTCAAACCAAAATTTAAAATACAATATTGTTTGGATTTTTGGTTTGGTTCAGACCTGTGATTTTATCTGTGGCACTTCAGTTATAAGGTACGCTCTTGGGAAGTTGTCTGAGGCACTAAGAGGTTAAGTGATTACCTATGGTGACATGGCTGGTATGCATAAGAGGAAAGATTTGAGGTCAACGCTTTCTGGCTCCAAGGTCACCTTCCATTTTCATTTTGTCTATGAAAAGTTATCTGGGCAAAAATTTTATGGCTATCAATGTATAAGTTGGAAAATGGTGGAACAAATAGAAATAATTATAGAACCACAGAATTACAGCGATGGAAGGGACCTAAGATCCATCTGACCCACCTAGAATTATGAGAAATGAGAACGAGAAAGAAGATAGATTACTTTGATGTAATTGTTAGAATCAGACACTCTTTTGCTGTTTCCAAAGTAAACTACAAGTGTTTAGAAATCCTTTTCTGCAGTTTATCTGTCCAAGATCTAAAAAACTTATGAAATGAGAGATGTGCATGTGAGAACCATAAATAGGTATGCCTATTATACCATTTATATCTATGGCATAAAAGAAATCAGTCAATGCTAACATACATATACATACATGTACACATATTCTCTCTTCACAAATAACGTATCAAAGGGATTACATAAGATGTTTCTCCTTTTTTACTGGTTGACTGGAAGCTGTTATTTTTAATACAAAATAATATTAGTATGCTGCATCTGGCTTTTATAAGTACTTTCCTAAAAGCCTCCGATTATAAACAATGCTTACTGATTACAAACAGCTTACTGATAGGAGAATAGATAGGATTAGGAAAGAGCCTGCAGAAATGAAATTATTTCTTTTTGGTACCTTCCCACTGCTCCTGCCCATGGACTTGTCAGGGTATAAAAAAATTAAATTTAAATTCATATTTAAATAGAAATTATCACAACAGCATAATAATATACATTTATATACTTTTAATATTTGCAAAGTGCTTGAGAGACATTATCTCATATGTCCTTCCCAACAACCACCCACAAGTGCTGTCGAGACTCATAAAAGTCAAATGTCCAGGTAAGACATATCGTGCTACCCTTGCATTGCAGATGAGGAAGCCGAGATCTGGTGGGGTAATGTCCCACAGTCTTAAGTGTTGGAGATGAGATCTGGATGCTCTCTAGACTTCTAATATGACACTATCTTACCACTTTTTGTGCTGGCCCTGGCGGAGTAAACACTGCAGTATTTCTATTTATGCCTTACGTGCATCCTCGATGGAAAATTTATGGAAGTCTATGGTTAGCAATCCCCCAGGATGAGAAGGCATATTGGGTTCTGCTGGAGAGGGCAATCAACCAATGAATCAGTCAGTAAGCTTTTGTTAAGCTCTTACTATAAGCCAGGAACTGCACTAAAGCTTGGGGACATACCAGGAAACTGACCCTTATTGGGCTGTCTAGATGGTTTTTATTGTCTTGTACTTTCTCTATAAACAGTAGACCAAAGAGGACAGTCTATTTTATTTTACTGTTGGTGTCTTTATTCTTAGATATGTTTCTTGCATCTGATACATATATTTTAGAAAGCTAAGATGGTCAAGTTCCCTGTGTACATTGATTTTTTTAGACAAAAAAATTTCTCCTTCATAGAAATTGTTTCCATTTGTATCTTTAGAATTTCATTCCTGAAAGTTTTCTGTCCCTTCTGGGCTATCCTCCTCTGTAGAAATTTAGTACAGGATATCTTATCTATCCTCCCTCAGAGTTTTTAAAATCTGCTCTTCCTCATTCTTTTTGTTTTGTTTTTAAATTTAACTTTTACTTATTTTTCCAGTTACATGTAAAAACAATTCTTAATATTCATTTCCTTAAAATTTTGAATTTCAAATTCCTACCTGTTCCTCCCCTCTTGAGAGGGCAAGCAATTTGATACAGATTATACATGTTCAGTCATGCAAAACATTTCCAAAGTAGTCATGTAGTGAAAAAAAACACAGACCAAAAAAAAAAAAGACAAAAATAAAGAAGGTTAAAAAACTGCATTCAGGCTTCATCAGTTTTTTCTCTGGAGGTGGATGACATTTTTCATCATAAATCTTTTGGAATTGTCTTAGATAATTGTATTGCTAATATGTCCTTTAAGAAAAATTACTTTGCAGCTTTATGGAGGATGGGTTGGAATGGGGAAAAGATTTGAGACAGGGAGATCAGTCAGAAGGCTGCTGCAGGAGTCCAGTGAGAAGTCACAACGGTCTAAACCAGAGAGCTGACCAAGCAAGTGGAGAGGAGAAATGTGGAAATAGAAGTGAAAAGATCTGATCACTTAATGGATGTGGACAGTGAGTGTGTGTGAGAATGAGGAGTTGCAGACCTGGGGAATGTGGAGTTTAGTGGTTCCCTCAACAATAACAGGAAGTTTAGGGGAAAAGAGAATATGTTTGGACCGAATATGATAAATAGGAAATGCTCATGAGACACTGAATTTGAAATATACAATGGAATTTGTGCTATCTGACTGGAGCTCAGGAGAGACGTTAAGGAAGAATCTTTTGATCTTTTGATCTGTGAGATAACCACACAGAGATGATAACTGTACCCATGAGATTCAGGTTAACCAGTCAATAAGCACTGTGCTGAACACTGGAAATACAAGCTGAACAAAAGACAGTCCCTGTCCTCATGGAACTTAAGCTTGTGTTATAATGGGGAAAGACAATACATAAAAAAGAAGCTCAAAGGGGAAAATGGGATAAGGTTCTAGGCCCTTGCACTTGGCCTAGAGGCAACTAGGTGAGGCAGTGAACATTGGGCAAGTTACTTAGCCTGTTTTTCTCAGTTTCCTCAGTTGTAAAATGGGGACGATAGCACTCACCTCCCAGGGCTGTTGTGAGGATCAGATGAGATAATATTTATAAAATGTTAGCATGGTACCTGGCACATTGTTGATACTGAATAAATGCTTGTTTCCTTCCCTTGATGGGCAGCTAGGTGATGCAGTCAATAGACTATTAGGCTTCCAGTCCAGAAGACCTGAGTTCAAATCCAGTTTCAAACACTTACCAGCTGTGTGATCCTGGGCAGTTCATTTAACCCTATTTGCCTCAGTTCCCTCATCTGCAAAATGAGCTGGAGAACAATCTAGTATCCTTGCCAAGAAAACTGAAACAGGGTCATGAAGAGTTAAGTATGACTGAAACACAACAAATCCTTCTGTGAAAAGGGGGCAGGGATAGAGATGCAGAAACAGAGCAAGAAGTTATACTTTACATAGACCTGAAAAGATATCTTCCTATTTTTTTTATTTTTAATTTTTTTGTTTGGACTCTGGAGAAACACATAGACCTAGGGAGCTGTACCGGGTGAAGTCTTGACAAGAATGAGAAAAAGAGATTTGAGATGTTGATGAGAGGAGCCAGTCTTACCCAGGAGACCAAGAGGTCTTACTTAAATCTGGAGAAAGGCCCATAAGCCGTCCTATCTATATGGCCTCAGCAAGGAAGAAGTATCAACCCAGTAAAGAAGTGCTTTGATCTGTCTGCTTTTTATCTGTCATGTGGCCTACCAATAGAGAAAGTAAACCTACCTACAGGAAGAGAGGGCTGCAGGAATCCTTGCAGAAGCAGGGAGTTTTCCTGATTCTAGGGAGGCTTTGACATTTTCTGCGGGGGTTTAATAAGATATATTACATAGTCAATGTCTCATTAGCTTCAGTGTTACAGGAGAGCTAAGGGTTTTTTGGCAGACAGAATTCCATGGTAATTCTGATGTTCTCAGAGGAATTCTTGTTTTATTTTCCCTGTTCCCAAGGAGATTATCTTTTATTACTGACTAGTTCTCAAGCTTGTAAAGGATAGATAACATTACAGTAGTTATCAATCCTATTTTATAAAGGCAGAGTCCAAGGTCTTGGGGTTGAAGGGGCATAGAAAGTGCAGGAGAATGTTATCAGAGAGGTTGACTGAGGTATCTCCATTATACAGAGGAGACAGGGGTATTGGAGGATCAGTTCTCTGTTCTGCTGACACAGAATTATTGTGGAAATGCTTGCAGCTAAGAATAAACTTGGTATCTTCTTAAGTTTTGTAGTTCCTCTCTTCTTCTAGTTGCAATGGCTCAGGGTCTCTGCAGTTCTTCTCTTACATGCCATAACAACTAAGCACTGGAATTCCCCAAATTCATGTCTTCTCCTCCTCTTGCTCCTGGTTTCCTAACTGAGTATAGTTAGAAGTATACAGTTGGAGTTAGAAGATTTGGGTGTTCAAATTTTTGTTATTTGCCAATTGTGTAAACTTGGGCAAGTCACTTAGACTCTGAGCCTCCTTCCTCTTTTTCTTCTTTTTTTTTTTGTATTTTTATTTATTTTATTAGCTATTTATTGCTCAATTACATTTTAATCTTGTTTAGTAGCACTCAGGAATTCTACTGTTGCAGGAATCCTCCAGTGCCTTGTATATACATAGTAGGCATTTAATAAATGCATGTTTAATGAATGGCTATTGTGGCAAAAGTAGTACTAGACCTGGATTCAGGATTTTGAGTCCTGTTTCTAATGCTCATTCCTCATGTGACCTTGGCCAAGTCACTTACCCTCTCAGAGGAATTCTTAGGCGGGAACATGAGCCTAAGAGATTTTGTGAGAGACTCTCCCAAGATTGCATTTCAGTTTGTAATGTCAGTGTGGGAAGTAAAAAGTTCTGTTGTCCACATTCCTAGGTGATAAGGGTTGTGACCTAGCATGGACAGGTTAGAGGTCAGAAACTAATGCACAGACCCAAGGAGCTGTGTGAGGAAGGGCCTATCAGAGAGGAGAACATGGAGTCACAAAGTTCAGAAAACAGTATAAGAAGCCCCATCTTCCTGTAACCTTACTGGAGAGGCTACCCATCCATTCAGGGGGGCAGTGGATGTAAAGATTAATAAAGGCTTTCCTGATTTCACAACAGGTATTGTTCTTTATTTAAGGTGACCATGTTTCTCACTGTTGGGGGCTTGCTAAATGGGCTCACTTCTAATAGTCAAGATCTGGGGCCCACATGACTCAGATGTTGTAGAAACATAATTTCTTCAGTGAACTACATGTACTCCTAAATGGAGTAGGTGGGAGAATAGCAGTTAAAGGAAGTGGATTTTAAAAAATTCATGTTGAATTTTTTTTAAACAAAATACAACACAGGAAAATTGTGTATAGATGTTTTTCTGGTCTGATGACAGTACAGGCCTCCAGAGCTTTGCTCTCCAGGCTACCATGAAGTCATTAATATACAAAACTGCCATATCAATTTTGGGCCTCAGTGACCTAAGTGCAAACCTCTTTTCTAATTAGATTACCATTCCCTGAACAGTGAAGGGCAGTGATTGAATGGCAACCCTCTGGTGTTTTTATATTTAAGGAACAGCAGATGATTTACTAGTGGTTTTATTGTTGTTTTATTTTCAAGGCCATGTGATCTGCTAAGCCTTAGCATCGCAAAATCTGTTCCAACAGACAAAAACTGAGCTATCCCACCAGATGGAGCTATTTAGTCCCGCTTGGCCAATTGCTGGTTTTGACTGAGTATCGGCGCTCCCCAAACCGTAGCACTTGGGACGTTCTCAGCATACATTCGTTCATTCAATAACCATTTATTAAGCACCTATTCTGCAAAATGCTGTGCTGAAAGCCCCTGTAATGACTTTTAATTGTAAGCAGTATTCCCCACCACATCTCCTCCCCTCCTTCCCTACACTAAGCTTAATTTAATCACCAATAATTACCACAGGAAGCAAGCAAATTAAATGAACCAGTTGTAGGACAATGATCCCTGGCCTCAGTCATCATTTCCTTAGATCAGACTCACAAATAAGCCCAAAATATTTTAGGCCAACAGTAATACTCTATATTGGACTAGAATAGAATGATTATAAAAGATAAAATGAAAAATCTGTTACCTAAAATTGAAGAGATCTATACAAGCAAAATCAATGCAATTAGAATCAAAAGGGAAGCAATTAGAAAAAAATCTTAAAAATTTCTTTGATAAAAGTCTAATATCCATGATATCAAAAGAATACATATATAATATACACATATCATATATACTATCTATATGTTCATACTTGTGTATATGTGTTTGTGTATATGTATATATATACATATACGCATATATGTGTGTATATATGTATATACACACACACATATGTATAGCTTTCCCTAATAGATAAGTATTTAAAGGACATAAACAGGCAGTTTTCAAATTAAGAAAAGCAAGCTATCAACAACTCTATGAAAAAAAAAAGTTCCAGGTCTCTCAACTCAAAAGAAAAACAGATCAAAACAGCTCAGTATTTACTTTACATATTATAAGATTGGCAAAGATGACAAAAAATGGTAATAGTAAGAGAGGATTACTGGAGAGTGGGAATTCCCCCGGGAACGTCAGAATTCCCCTGGAACTTTTAAATTGGTTCAACCATTCTGGAAAACAATTTGGAACTATACTCAAAAGGTCAATATATATATTGACTACTATTAGGCATGTACCCCAAGGAGATCAAGGACAGGACCTGGAGCCTTATAGAGGCTCTTAAAGAACTGGAAACAATGTATGTGCCCATCATTTGGGGAGCAATTGAACAAATTGTGTCATATGAATGCAGTCGAGTTTTATATTAAGAAAGGAGGACTATGGCTTTTAAAGAAATAGAGAAAGATATGTATGGATTGGTACAGAGTAAAGTAAGCAGAACCAGGAAAACAGTTTATATGATGACCAGAATTTAAAGGGAAGTAACTCTGTAAGATCTCAGAACACACACTCAGAAGCAGGGATCAATTGTGAATTCAAAAGACTGGTGATGAAACCTACCTTACTCCTCTTAGTGGCGGTACGGGTAACTAGAGATACAGAATCAAATGTACATTCTCATATATGGCCAGTATTTTAATTTGTGTTGCTTTACTACCCACATTTGTTATGAGAATGAGGGGAAGGTAGGCTGGTGGACTTTGACAGATGGGGGTGGGGTAAGAGCACTAATAAAGCATTTCAACAGTTGAAAAAATACAGTGCAAGGGCTAAGAGATAGTTTCCCCATTTTATTCAAGTGGTTGGGGGCCGGGCTCATTGGACTAGAGTAGTATTTCATCTAGCCATAATTAATTTAGGAAACTAGACAAGTGTTCATGCTGTTTAGTTATTATTTTACAATTTAAACATGTTTTATTTATTTTGTCAAATATTTCCCAATCATATGTAAAAACTTTTTAAACTTTCTTTGCAGATCACCAGCCTCACTTCTCCTCCAGAGGCATCAGAATCCAGTGACCAGATATTCATCAGAATGACTGGAGATGACCCAGCATGAGGCAATTGGGATTAAGTGACTTGCCCAAGATCACACAGCTAGTGAGTGTCAAGTGTCTGAGGTGAGATGTGAACTCAGGTCCTCCTGACTCCTGCACTGGTGCTCCATCCACTGGACCACCTAGCTGCCTCATGCATAACCCTTACCATACTAAAGAACTGAACTGAAAAGTATCAAGCAACAAATCATCCAAGATTGTAATTAATCAGACAATAAACATTTATTAAGCAATTTTTTTTTAAAAAAGAGGAATTCTGAGCTGACAGGGGCCCCATCTTAGGTGATCCAGCACCCTCTCTAAAACAAGGGACCCTCTTGCCTGGCCTGACCAGTGCAGACACAAACCCAACTCTAGGATGTCCAGTGCTTTCCATGCCAAGACTGGATTCCTTTCTATTCAGTAATGTGCCTTTGAGGTGTTGAGATTTCAGGGGGAATTCAATTCTACCACGTGTTCCCTGTAGAGCTCACCTGTTTCCCATCTGACAGAAAATTTCATTCTTATGAGATAAATAAAATAGGCATCAGCCATGTTAAACTTTCAAAGTGTGTGGTTGTGTATCTTCTGGTAAGATAAGTCAGATTAATTCTCTGATTTAGCAGTTCCCTCAGTTTGAACTCAGTTCAACAAGCAATCCAGTGGAAAGAAAAATTAATTTGGAGTAAGAGGATCTGGATTCAAATCTCACTTCTGCAATGGTAATGTTAAATGGATTTTCAAAATGCTAGTAGACAAAGGAGGCCCCTAGGTGGTTCAATGGATAGAGAGCTAACCTGATTTCAAATCTGTTTTCCTTAGCTAAGTTATGCAGGGCAAATCACTTAACCTCTGTTGCCTTAAACCACTATAGAAGGAAATGGCAAACCACTCTAGTATCTTTGCCAAGAAAATCCCATGAATGGTATTGGTGTGCTCCGGTCCATGGGGTTATTGACCTACAATAACAGTAGGACAAAAGTCCCAAGACACCATGCCATCCAGAAAGCATTAACCTAGGATTCTGTTCTTCCCTCTGAAATGCCTAAAAATGTATACAAAAATGCAGGTGACCTCATAGACAATTGGATTCATCTCACCCCCACCTCCAAATCCAGTCCAATGCATCTTATTCAGAAACTGCCAAGTGATTCTTGATGCAGCAGAAGGGCACTTTTGAGGCTCTCTAGTCACTGAAGGCAAAGCCCACGGCTTATCCATAGCGTCTAACCCTCACCTTCCTCACCCACAACCTAACCATGAAGTGAGCCACCATATCATTTAATGAGAGGAGAGGCCATAGGCCTCTGAAGGGTATCCTGCCAGCCTCCCAATATCCTATAACTATCTAGGAAGTCTTGAAGGATAAGAGCTTCCAAGAGAATGAATAATAAATCCCTTGAGAAGTGGAAAGTTTTTATTCCTTTTCCTAACCTGGTGATAGAAATCTTGGTGTGTCTAAAAATTATTAGCTTTTCTGTGGAGTCCTTGGCAGAAGACCCAAGGCATAATAGAAAACAAAGCAGCTCACATCTGGAGATTTTCCAGCTGTGTATGTAGAAATTGTGGTTCTGGAAAGGACCATGGGTGTTGGTTTCTCATTTGTATGTAAAGAATGCCTTAGGTAATGACTTAGTTATATCCTCATAGACATTTCTCCAAGGTGGCTCTGGTTCAGATGGAAACTGGATGGGTAGTGGATTCCAAACTCCTTAAGTGTCTTTTAGAAGCAGAGTTCAAGTTCAAACTTGGAGAGTTCATTCTGCTGGATGCACTGAAACACCCTGTCAATAAGACAAAATACTATCTGGGTGATCTTAAGCAAGTCATTTACCTCTCCCAGACTCAGTTTCCATATTTATTCAGTGAAGGGGTTCAACTTAGATGGCCTCTAAGTTTCCTTTCAGCTAAAAAAAAAAAATCTATGACCTTTAATCCAAATATATGGAAACAAGCATTCCATCATGGATATTTTTCATGAAATAGGGAGAAAGAATGTACTCCAGATACAGAGTTTAGTTCTGAAACTGTCTCTTGAAACTATTTTGAAAAATTATTCCCAGAACCCATTAATAGCCTTGACTTCTAGAACTAAAACTAGGTAACAGAACATTCTAGCCACAGTAAGTGAGAAATATCTCTGGGAAGGGAAAAGTTCATTTAGGGATTGGAACAAGAGCTCTTTCTTCTTTCAGCTTCTAAGTGGCCAAGTAGATTGATTGTTGGGCCTTGGAGTCAAGAAGACCAGAGTTTAAATCCCAGCCTAAGATATTTACTAGCTATGTGACCCTAGGCAAGTCACTTAACTAGTTTGCTTCAGTTTCCTCAACTGCAAGATGGATATAAAATAGCACCTATCCCTCAGGGTTGTTGTGAGGAGCAAATGAAATAATATATGCAAACCAAAGTGCCATATAAATATGGTTATTATTCTCTGGTTAATCTATCTTGTCAGGATGGAAAGTTGGGAATTGTTAGAAAAGATCCATAACTTCATTAACCACTTAGATTAAGCTTGTTCCAAAATAGAGGATCACAAGTCTCATTTGTTCTGTTCCTGATGATAACCAGACAAATAACTACAAGTAGCAAATGTTAGTTTTACCCGTGAGAAAGGGGAAAGGAAGTGAATAAGCAGTTACTATATGCCAAACACTGCCAAGAGCTTTACAAATATTTCCTTATTTGAACCTCACAACAACCCTGTTAAGCAGGGCTATCCCCTTTTCTGTTGAGGAAACTGAGGCAAACAGAGGTTAAGTGACTTGCCCAGGGTCACATAGTTAGTAAGCATTAGATTTAAACTCAGGTCTTCTTAACTCCATACACTGAACCATCTAGAATCCGCAAGAAGGAAGGGCTCTTGTTCCAATCCCTAAATAGACTTTTTTCTTCCTAAATGTATTTCTTATTAACTGGCTAGAATGTTTTATGACCTAGTTTTCAGTTCTAAAAGTCAAGGTTGTGTTTTAGTCCAATCACAAAATTGCTCATTTTAGGTAGAAGCAGTAGGAGTTTTCTCTTTAACCAGTTATGAATCACCCCTTTAATTACTTTCATGTCTACAGTCTCAACAATAGACTCAGGACTGAGTCTAATGAAATAAGTGAAATTCATCTTCCATAGTTTTCCATCTGATCTGTGAGTCCATCCTCTCTTCCACTTGGGGACATACTTGAAGTTGACAGGTATTTAGAGTCCTCATGTTTTTTTATCTACATAGGCTCCCATAACTATGTTGGCACCCAGTAAATGTGGTGTGAGGTTAGATGAGATATTACCTGTGAAAAGCTTTGAGTTTCTTGAAATAAAGGTGTCCTTTGAGTTCAGTGATTACAGACAATATACTTATTTTTAATCTATGGCCCATTGTAACTGTCACATTGAATGATGAGTAAATAAATGAATGAATGAATGAATGAATGGAAAAAAGACATTTATTAAGCACTTACCATGTACCCGGCACGTGCTGAGCCCTGGAAATATGAAATTGAGACAGTTACTAGCCTTCCCTCAAAGAACTAACATTCTCAAGGGAGAGACAATACACATGGAAGATTGGCTGTTAGGGAAAGATGTCCTGATAAATCACAGAATTATAATGCATGAGTCTGAGCAGTCCAAACAGATTACTCAACTCCCAACCCTACGAAAGTGGGACAAGTAGCTTGGACTTCCCCCTTCCACATACCAATCATTCTCTCATTCCAAGATCCAGTAACTCAACATCTTGTATGCATTACTAGACAAGCATGCTAGCTAGTGGCTACAAAAGTTCACTCTACTCATACATGCTCAATGGACTCCAGCAGGTATTCTGGATGACTAAGTCTGAGGCCATTGGCAGGGGCAGGGCATGTCTGTACTGTTTGTGTGCATGTGTGAGATTGGAGAGTGCCTTTGGAAAGCTGATCCATAGCCTAGCTAGCCTAGCTAGCCTAGCTCTGCCCTTTCCTTCATGGTTTCTCATCCCCTATCAAGCAACCAACTAACCAATCAATCAAAAGTATTTCTTATCATTAGGAAGGACAGCATTCAAGTATGGTAGAAGCCAGTACAAAGACCCTAGGACAGAAAGTGGAACAAGTATGCAATTTTTCTGGACCACAGAGTGCATGGAAGAGAATAAGGGATAAGAAGGCTAGAATGAGAGGAATGCACCTGGTCATAAAGAGTTTTAAATGAAAAACTTTATGCATTTGATACTAGAGAAAAGTCACTGGAGTTTATTCAGTGTAAGTGTGTGTGGGAGGGAAGGAGGGAATGACACAGACATGCATGTTATCATCCACAAACATATATTAAGCACCTGTAAATATGTTAGAAACCATATTAGACGGATGCAAAGTGAAATGAGCAGAACCAGGAGAATATTGTACACACTGACAGCAATAGTAAACAATGATCAGCTGTGAAGAACTTTGTTATTTTCAGCAATACAGAGATCCAAGACAATCCCAAAGGACTCATGGCAAAAAATGCTATCCACCTATAGAGAATGAAGTGATGGACTCTGAATGCAGATCAAAGCATACTATTTTTCATTTTCTATATTTTTCATGTTTTTTAAAAATTTTGGTCTGTCTTCTTTCCTAATACCACTAGTATGGAAATATGTATAACTTTTGCTTACTATGTTCAGGAGGGGATATGGAAGGAGAGAGGGAGACAATTTGGAACTCAAAAATTTTAAAAAATGCTAAAAATTGTCTTTACATGTAATTGGGAAAAAATAATTTTCTTTAAAGGAACTATAGTAGGCATTTGAAAGGGATTTAGGCATGGCCACTGTAATTAACTTGTAATATATTTAGAGACAACATATGCATAAAAAGATATATAGCAATACTGGGGTACATATGCTAAAGGGCAAATGAGTGGCACAGACAAATGGTCTAAGAGATGTATTAGACCTCTTGGGTCTAAATAGCAGTGCCTCCAAGAGTTCTCACATAACCATCTCATTTTGCATCATAATTCTCATTTAATTTCACAAGGTATCGTGAGAATGCCATAATCCTCACTGTGGGTAAATGAGACTATCTTTACACTTGGCCGTGTCATAACCTTAATATGATACAGCTCTGCACAACCGTCACCTACTTCACACCAGTCAGTGTGTCTCCTTCAGGAACTGGGGACATGTTGCATGGAGAAGTCAGAGGAGATTTATAATAACTGTCTTTTATATTTTAAGGGCTGTTCTATGAATCAGGGATTAGATCTCTTTGGTCCAGTCTTGCTGTTCCTTGCATTGAACAAATTTGCTTGGGGGTGCTCATTTCTCTAAGGAACAAGCACAGGATATGTGGCTGATTAGGTCCACTCCAGATAATACTAAATTTTTTTTGGTTGGATCTGTGATTTCATCAAGGAGCACCTGATAAAGAATTTCTTTCTACCAATACATGTCCATACATTTTCTGTGACTTACAGTCTCTGTGTGATCTTGGCAAGTAACTTAACTTCTCAGTGGCTTAAGTCACTTATACTCTACCACTATAAGTTGCAAAGCAAGGACCAAGGTTTCCTCTGCTGACTGCCTGTACTGAGTCACAATGCCTTAACTGCTTTCTCAACCAAGGAAATTCCCTCATGGATTGTGACCTCACACTGCCTTCAGTGACTTCTCCCCCCACTTCAGACCCCTTCTTCCACTGGTGAATTCCTTCTGGAATCCCGATTTTGAGGAAGGGCTTAGGCCAGACATTTTTTATTCCTCTCCTGGCTCTGTTTCATCTGTCTGAACTTCACCACTATATCCTCATTAACCCCTGCCCTTCATGCCTTTTCAGCACCTTTTTATGTATTGAAGTGGTTCTCAAACTTTTTGGTCTCAAGACTAAAATTCTTTTATTCCTTAAATTTTTTTTCTTTTTTTCATCATGAGTCTTTTGGAATTAACACTAAAATTCTTAAAAATTACTGAGGTCCTTCCAAAGAGCTTTCTTTAGGGGGGGTTATAGCTACCAATATTTCCCATATTATAAATTAGAACATCTTAGTATTACTGTTAGGAATTGTGGACTCCCCAAAATGGTTTTAGGGAGGTCCCTGGACCAGACTTTAAGAATTGCTGATGTATTATCTTCACCTGTGATAATGTAAACTCTTTGAGGGCAGGGACCTCCTTTTTGCTTGTATCTGTATCACTAGCATTTAGTCTGTAATATATTAAGAGCTTAACATATGGTGGTTGACTTGAGTGATTTTGTTAAGATACTGGATACTAAGATCCTCTCAATCTGAACTGCCAAACATTTAAACTCTACTGCAGAGAGTGCAACTCTGATGGGCTGACCAAGTAGCCTGAATGTCGAGTGCATGTTTGCCTAAAAGACTGTTTTATGGAGAACTCACACAAGGCAACGTTCACATGGAGGTCAGAAGAAGTGGAACAAGAACACTCTCGAGGTCTCTCTGAGGAACCTTAGTATTGATTGTGAAACATGGGAGACATTGGCACAGGACCTCCCAAATAGCATGCCTGCAATCAAGGAAGGTGCTGTGCTCCAGGTACAAAGCACAAGAGAAAAGTGAGCTGTGCTAATCTAGAGACACTTCCATCTCAAATGTTCAAAAGGACTATTTGTGATAGAGTCTTCTGAGCTCACATTGGACTGATCAGCCTCTATTGAATCTTGACCCCAGCATCATGACGTCACTTCAAGTATGAAGGATGGCCACCACCAACAACAATTTTCTGTTTTATTATTGGTTTTTAAAAATCTAATTTTTCTAATGGAGTCATAGTCTAGGGCTAAATTCTTCTTGTAGGATTGTAGGATCAGATTTAGCATTAGAGAGGATTACTTTATAATCATTTTATAGAAGGCGAAATGAGGTCAAAGAGGCGTGTCTTTGTTTAAGGTCACATAGGGAATAAATGATAGAGGTCTGGTTCAAACTTAGGTCCTCTGGCTCCAAAACCAGCACTCTTCCCACCACACCAGATGATCCAAACACTGAAATAATTGTCTATTCTGAGATTCCTGGTCCTTTTCATCCTCCCCTCCTTTAGACTAGATTCCCTATTCCCCGCCAAAGGGTCAGATTCTCACCAGCTTCATTGCTCAAACCTGTCCAATCCTGTAACGTTCTCTTTTTAGAGTCTCCAGATGCACAAATGACAGTGACCAAACATTCCAAACATGCATCAGTACTCTGGGCATGGAAAGTAGGACATGTGTGACCTGAGTTCTTTTAGCGCTTCTGACCTTCATGGGTGAATTGGTAATATTGGGGTAAAAAGAAACTCCCTTTCTATCTTGGCCAAAATATACCAGTCAAAAGAATGGAAATGCCATTAGAAATAGAAATGGTTTTCTGGAAGACAGAGAAAGGTTCTCTTCCAGACCTCCCTCAGTGATAATGGAGCTTGGTATTTTTAGCTTTGCTTACCCACTCAGCTCAGACAACAATCAATGAATGAGGTCGCCCGGGGGTCACTGTGGACTGATTTTGCTGTGAACAGTGCTGATTCTCATAGACTCTTACCCCAGGCCAAGTCCCAGGGAAATAAGAGGCTGAGGAACCAGGGCAATGTACTAATTGGAAGGCCTTCTTAGGGGCCTCAGCATCCTGCCACAAAGCCTTTTGTTTATCCCTGGCTTGTCCTGCTTGTCTATACTCCTCATTCCATGCCCTTTTCCCTTGCCAAGTCCTGGACTTTGGAATGTTTCTTTTGGCTTTTACCAGTTTAATGGCTACTCTAACTCAGGGTAATTTTAATAATTTCTATTTCAGGGTTTATGTTGTGCCTGACTGTAGTAATGGGAGACAAAGATGATAGAAAATGCACTGGACTTGAGTCAATCTATTGATGAGTATTTATTAAGCACTTATTATGTTCTTTCTCTAGGATGAAGATGAGTTCATAAGATTAGTATCTGAATTAATTATAGCATCCCCATTGTCATCGCTGCAGTCATGATGTATATGGTTATTCTTGTCTGCTTAACTCACTCTAATATCAAATTGTACAACTCTACTCATGTCTTCCTCAATGTCTCCTATTCATAACTTCTTCATTAAATTCATATACTACAATTTATTTAAACCTTTTCTAGTAGACAAACACTTACTTTGTTTTTCTGTCTTTGCTACCCACAAAAAAAATGTTGCCATGAATATTTTAATATATATTGAACTTTTATTTCTTTCAGTCATTTGCCTATTTGGGATATATATATGTTTGTGTGTGTGTGTGTGTGTGTGTGCGTGTGTGTGTGTGTGTGTGTGTGTATGCTCAGAAGTAGAATTTCTTAGTCAAAAGATATGAACAGTTTAGTTACCTTTTCCACATAACTATACATTGTTTTCCAGAATGGCTGTATTAATTTACAGTTCCACCAATCTGTATGTCTTTCTACAGCCACTTTAACACTGACTCTTTCCAACTCAGAACTGTATTCATTTGAATTTTTTCCCATGATTTAGAGTACAGGTGTCAAATTAAAATAGAAAGGGATTACATATTAACTTAGAAAACCACAAATTGACATTATCTATGTTGTATTGTATTTTTATTTTGTTAAACATTTGCCAGTAATATTTTAATCTGGTTTGGGCACCCCTTGGGAGTTTTGCTGGCCCCAGTATTCTGTAGGTGCAGAGTGATACCCTTGATTCAGAGCATGTTTATTTAACTAGATTATTGAGAGTTTGGAGTTTTTTTAAAAAAAACTATTTGTTCATATCCTTTGTCCCATTGGGGAGTTGTTCTTAGTTGTATGTATTTGTGTAAATTCCCTTTAGGAAGAAAGGGAAGAAAGAAGGGACAAGGGAAGGAAGGAAGGAGGGAAGGAGGAAGAAAGGGAGACAGGGAGAGAGGGAGGGAGGGAGGAAGGAAAGAAGGAAAGAAGGGAGAGAGGGAGGAAGGAAGGAAGGATTTAAGACACTGCCTCCCACCCCTCCACCCCTTCTAAAGAAGTTAATGAGGGAAGACCATAGTCAAAAGGGAGTAGAAAAGCAAGGAGGGGTTGGTAGTGGGAGATAAGAATATCAGTCTGTTGAGTCAGGAGCAGAGCTAGGAAGGTCATGAAGACTGGCAGACTTGAGTCACTCCACATAAAAGAAGACTCCAAGAAGAACTCACCAATCTAAGAGGGGGAATAGGCCTGGCAGAGGGATATTCCAGGGCTTGAAGGCCACAGGAGTGGTTGGATGTTCCCCAGGGTGAGGAGGCCCCCAGGGCTGAGGGAAATTCCAACATGAGATAGTTTTGAAGTCCAGAACGTCAGAAGCAGAGCCAGGAAGGAGATATAGGAACACATATAACACACACATGCAAACACACACATCACATATGTATACACATGTAATGTATGTACATACACACCTATTTACATATATACACACATTTGTGCATACATAAAACAATATATTTTGAAATCAGACTTTTATCAGTGTTTTTTTTTCCTACTCAACAGTTTCTTTTATTCTAAGTTAATTTTGTTCTTGTAAAAGCTTTTGAATTTTCTGTAATTGAATCAGTGTATTTCATGCAAAGTTATTCTCAAGGTCAGACAAACCGCTAAGGCTTTAGAATATTTTTATAGATTTTTTTTGTTTCTATGTCATGTTCCTTTCAAAATGTGATTCCCTCTTCCTTCTGCCCAGAGAACCATTGTATGTTACAAACAAAAGGAGATCAGCAACACCAGCCAACACATCAACCGCATGTCACATTATAAGCACCTGTGGTCCCTCGCCTGCGCAAAGAATGGGGGAAGATGAATTTTTCCTTCCCTTTTTTTGGGAACGAATGTTGACATCATCATTACACAGCAACAGGAAACTCCTAAAACCTTAAACTAAAAGCAAGTCATCCTGTTAGTCACATAGCCTCAGTCCAGTGGTGGCGTGATTACCCTCCTTCCACTCTCTCTCATTTATCTGAATGTTCATTGTCTATGGACCACTCCCTGAGTCGGAGAGAGAACAGGTGAACTTCAGGTCCAGTTAATACTAATACAGGCTTCTCAGTGAAGAATTCAGTTTCATCCCAAACTCATCAGGGAGCATCAGGTTTAAAGGAACAAATGTGAAAAGGCATGAGGGGGCAGGGGACAGGGCTGGCAGCTAATAAAATTAGAGGGGAAATGGTTGGGTTTCTCTCTAATTAATGTTCCAATTGGTTTAACATAAGGATGTGGAGCTGGGCAGGAAAATGGGGCCTAGGAATGAATACAGTCAAAATACAATTCTCAGATGAAAGAAAATAAATTTATGTCGTTTCAGCTAAGTCATGAAATCAGAATATCATCTATGGACTGAGTCCCAGATTTAAAAAAAAGGAAAAAAGATAATCAAAAGAGCAAAATAAATTGAGCTGTAAAAAAATCACACCTATTTCAGATTTGTGTCTCCAGACTTGTATAATTTTACAAAAACAAAACTAGTTATATAAAAAGTAATACTAAGCTTATTAGGTGTGATATGGCTATTGGATATTTGAGGATATGTAAACCAAAATGAAATTCAGGGGATTTACTAAGGTGGGATGTAAAATCTGATCAATAATTCAATTCAAAGGTAGAAAGATGACCTGCATCTGATTCTAAGCAATGATAAACTCTCTTTTTGGGAGGAGGACAATACTATGTTTAAGCCTCACAATTTGAAAGGGCTCTGATGATTAGGAAAGCCTAGAAAATCTGGTATTTGTTATTATTTCCTTTTTAAGGTTAAATTCTGTTTTAAAAATTATGTTTGTTTTTTTTTAATTGGGTCTCCCTATCCCTCCAGGTTAGAAGTCCAGTAGCCACTTACTGGTTGATCCCATTCTCCATTGCTATAGAAGCTTTGATCTTCCGCATTTCTAACTCAGATGGTTAGGCAGTACTGTGGCCCTCTGCTTCTAGGGGCTCACCCTAATGTTGGTGGACTTAGCATGGACACCCTGATCAGTTGTAGCCTTATTGTATCTCATAATTCTCAAACTAAAGTGATCCACTAGCCTCAGCCTCCCCAGCAACAGGTACTACAGGTGTTCACCACCACTTTATTTCATTTTTTTCAATGAACATTTATTTTCTTTCCCTTCCTCTTCCTCTACTCTTAAAAGCAAAAAGAAAAGAACGAAAATTTTGAAAGCAATATGATTAGCCAAGTAAAGCAAACGAAAAAATGAAAGAGTCACTTACTGGCCCCCCCAACTTAGGAAGTGAATAATGTTCTTTATCATCAGGACTCTGGAATCCTGATGGGCCATGGGGACGATCAGAGTTTTTATAGCTTTCATAGTTGTGTTTTATATTTTTAGTGTTATCATTGTCTACATTGTTCTTCCACTTCTGCTCACCTCACTTTGCATCAGTTCATAAAGTCTTCCTAGGTTTCTTGGAAAGTTAACAAATCAAGTACTGTGTAATGCCCCAGAGATACAAAGAAAAGCAAAAAACAGTCCCTGCCCTCAGGGACCTCACATTCTAATATGCCAACAGTGGGATACACACACACACACACACACACACACACACACACACACACTCTGTGTGTGTGTGTGTGTATATATATAATGTATATGTACACATCAATGTATCTATGTATATCTATCTCTATGGGATGGAGTGTCATATGTGAAACACATCAGAAAGGTCAGTGGTACTGAACTGTAGAATACTTGGAAGGGATGATAGTGTAAGAAGATTGAATAGATAGGAAAGGACCAAGTTGAGAAGAGCTTTAAATGTCAAAATGATCATCTTATGTTTTATTCTGGTGGTAATTAAAAGCCACAGTTAGGAGGGGTGTGGGAAACATAGAAAGGCTGCCCT
The DNA here is from genome assembly GCA_028658325.1 of Potorous gilbertii. NCBI lineage: Eukaryota > Metazoa > Chordata > Mammalia > Diprotodontia > Potoroidae > Potorous > Potorous gilbertii. Next base: position 125,212 of record JAQQSK010003183.1, read on the forward strand.
TGAGGGAAATCCTTTGGGCAACTCAGTGGCAGATGGATTAGGGTGGAAACACTTGAGATAGGGACAGTCTAGGTGTGAGGTGATTTTAGGGCCTTGTACCAGTATTGGGCAGGTAGGTGACATAGTGGATAGAGTGTTAGCCCTGGAGTCAGGAAGACTCATCTTTGAATTCATATCTGACCTCAGACACTGCTGTTCAACCCTGGGCAAGTCACTTCATCCTGTTTGCCTCAGTTTCCATATCTTTAAAATGGGCTGGAGAAAGAAATGGGGAACCATTCCAGTATCTTTGCAAGATAACCCTAAATGGGGTCACAGAGTTGGACACAACTGAAACAACAACACCAATACTATCAGCATCGCATTGTGTGAGTGAAAATAAAGGGACTTACATAATAAATATAGGAAGGTAGAAATAAGATTTGCTAACAGATGAGTGATAGTGAAGCGATGAAGTGGACACTAATATTTGGAGCCTGGGTGTCTGGGAGGATGATGGAGCTCTAGATAGTAAGAGGAATAGTGGGAGGAGAGAAGGCTTTGGGGATAACATAATGAGTCAGGAGATGTAGCACAGTGTTGGAGGAAAAGCAAGAAAGCAAGTATTTCTGGATCATAGAGTACACAGAGGGAAGTTGGATGTAAGAAATCTGGAAAGGTAAGATGGCATCAGGTGGTGATGAGCTTTCAAAGCCAAACAGAAGACTTTATATTTGGTCATACCATTCCTTTTGTAATTTCCTTTAGCACAAAAGGATTCGATTACACGTATTTTCCATAATTTGCGTGGCCATTCTGCAATGGATGGGCCTTATATCTTTCTATTTCAAAGCCAGACATGGAATCCTCCAAGTCCAGAAGGCTGGTTGCAAGATGGGGCTACTGGGTATTATTTGCAAATTTCCCTGTTACCTAAGAGAGAATGGCAGTCTTAGAATACTGAGCTTGGAGTTAAGAACTGAGTAAGAATCCTGCTTACACACTGCAGGGGGGTTTAATTAACTTTCAGCCTAAGGGACTCAATCTTGTTTTGTTGTGTTTGTCTTTTGTTGCCAAAGAACACCATTACATCAGAGAAATGGTGACATGACTTGCACTTGACTTGGTTTTGAGTGAGGGAGGGCTGTGCAAGGTCACCAGCCTCACTTTCTCCTCCTGAGCCATCTGAATTCCATCTTGGTTTTAAGTGATTATGGGACTGCTATAATTTGCTGAGTAAGTACAATGTGCTTGCAGAAACATCCCATACTCTTTATTCTGTTTCAAGATAAGTCTTATTAGCTGCCATATCTATACCATATGTCACTTATATTCTCTTTGAATCTCTGTAATTAATTTATTTTAAACTATCATGCATTCCATGCATGTTAGTGTAGCCAGCCATAAATGACTAATGAGTACTTTCTTTTACCCCTGATTTTCTGCAAATAGTATAGTAAAATCTAATTAACTTGTACATAAGACACATATGCCTTTGCTGCAAGTTAAAATTGACAAGTGACTGTGTTGCATAGGTTTTTTTTTTTTAGGTGTCCCAACAATGTTTACTAGCTGTATGACCCTGAACAAGTCACTTAATCAAATTATCTGTAAAATGAGGAAGTCAGACCCAGTAGCCTCCACGGTCCTTTTCAGCTTTATGATCCTATGATCTTATCCTATGATCTCCTACATGAACCTGTTCTCTTTTTCCTGGCTTCTTCTCTAGCATCCTATGCCCACCATCCCAACCCACAGGTGAGGTCTCCCTCCTCATAGAGGTGCTTGCCTTTTACATTCCTTGTTTGGATCCTGCCTAGTAACATTTATTGACTCTTTCTTCCATCTATTTATCTAGATTTCAAATTCAAACAGGGCAAGGATCATACTGTGGATGGTTACATCCATGGTTCCTAGAAAACTGGCTAGCCCATTGGTTTGTGGTTCAGTAGTGTTCAACTCTTTATGAATCCATTTACACATTGTAGATACTCAATAAATGTTAGCTTCTAGGTAGGGGATGAAGGGCACTGATGTCAGTTTCCATTTGCAAGGCTAAGAGACAGGGAGAGGTAGAACCCAGGGGCCCAGAGTCTATCTAATAAGCTACAAGTAGGCAGTGAGAGATGGCTATATCCATCTCTGGTTGGAAGTCCCCATGGGGATTTTTTACTTCTCTGTTAGGTGGAAACCCCTGCTATATAAATACTCACACTTAGTTCCCTATGTCTTAGACCTATGGCTAAAATTGTGTTCTACTCTTGAATCTCCTGCCTCCTTATCTTACTCATTCTTTGTGAAATCCTGGCCTGGATCACTCCCACCACTGGGCATACTACAAATGTATGCTGTCCAACTCCGAAGGGCTCTCACTTTAAATCAGTCCTTTTATTCCTTCCCAATTGCCTACTCCCCATAGAATCTATACTCATACCTCTTCCTGCCCTCTTCCTTTCTGCTGAGTATCTCACCTCTTACTTGACTGAAAAACGGAGGCCATTCTCTGGGAGCTCACTCTTCTTCCTTCTTATTCATCCCCACACCCCTTGACATCATCCCCCATTCTCTCCTACTTTCCTCCAGTCGCTGATGAGATGGCACATCTCCTTGACAGGACTAATCCTCTTTATATGTGCCCTTGACCCTGTCCCCTTGAGACTTTTCCAGAAGATTACTCACTTAAAAATCTCTTCCCCCTTTCTCATCTTCAACCTCTCCTCCTTGAAGGCAGTGGTCTTCCAACATGTTCAAGCCTTTATTACCCTTACATAATCTTTACTGGACTCTTAGTCCCTCAAGAAATTGTCCTATTTCTCACCTACCTTTCTTAGCCAAATTCCAAGAAAAAGCTATTCCCTTTCCTTCTCTTACTCATTCCTCAACTCTGTGCAGACTGGCTTCTGATTTCATCATCCTGCCAAAGCTGCTCTCTTCAGTTACCAATGATCTCCTAATTGCTGAATCCAATAGTCTTTTCACAATCCTCCTTGGACTTCAGTCCATTATGTGTTTCATGGCATACCTATTGGACATTTCAAACTGGATGAGGTCCTGGAGACAGCTTAAAATCAACATGTTCAAAACTGAATATCCCTGTTTTTATTAAGAGTATCATCATGCTAATGGCTTTCCCTTGGAAACCTTGCTTAGAACCTTGGTGTAAACCTCAAATCTTCACTCTCCCTCACCCTATACAGTTCAATAAGTTGCTCATAAATCTTGTCATCTCTATCTTCATAACATTTCCTGCATTTGACCTCTTCTCTCTACCCACACAGCCATCATCTGAAGTCTGGCCTTCATCACTTTCTGCCTAGACTATTGCAATGACCTCCTAACTTTTCTCCTTGCTATGTCTTTCCCTACTCCAATTGATTTTTCACACACTAGCAAAGATTTTTCTAACCATATTCTCCCCCACCCCCAACATGATAAACTCCAGTGGGTCCTCAAGGATTAAGTCTAAGCTTCTCTGTTTAGTACATCTTGACTCCAGCCTTTTTCTTAGCCTTATACAGTATTCCTTTTCTTGTACTCTGTGGTCCATCCAAGCTTCTCTTTGTTCCTTACACAGCATCATCAATCTCTGTGCTTTTGTTCTATCTATCTCTGATGCCTGCAGTGCTCTCCTTCCTCTCCTCCACTTCATAGAACCCTTCCTTCTTTCAAGATCTGGTGTAAGCACCATCTTCTATGCCATGCCTTTTCTGATCTTCCCAAATTCTATTGTCCTCTCTCCTTATCTTGTATTATTCCCTTTAAATTTATTCTGTATATGCTTATACATGCATGTACGTCTTGTCTCCCCTGGTAGGCAGGAATTACCTTATTCCTTTATTTGTAAACTCAATACCTAGCATAATGCCTAGCACATAAGAGGCACTTAATAAATGCATATTGATTTAAAAGTCACTTATTAAATAACTATATTTCTGTTGAGAGGCTAAGGCACAATAGAAAGAAGGCTGAATTGAGGCTGTGGGTGGAGTAAGGTGGGTGGGAGGTTCTAATCCTGTCTCTTCCCTCATTAGTTTGAATGATTTAGCCAAGTAACTTGGCTAATCCGATCCTCTCTGGGTCTCAGTTCCTTTTCTGTAAAACGACAGGGTTAAAGGATGTGTCTTGTCTCAAATCTCAGCTCAGATCCTTACTAGCCTTGTGATCTCAGGCCAGTCACTTAATGTTTCAGATTCTCAATTTCTTAATCTATGAAATGCAGACAATAACTGCATGGCTCAGCCCATAGGATTGTTATCAGGAAAGCATATGAAGGGTGCCATCATTTTCGTTCACCTTCAGCACAGTCTTTCCTATAGATATGCAATCAGTGTATTTTTTGATTCTGTTCATTCAGTAATAGCCCATAATTCTAGCTTAGAACACAGTGCCTGAAAGTTTTGTCTGCTTCCCTGGCTCTGATGTACAACCAAACCAGCTCATATTCTTAGTCTCTCCCATATGGTCAGTCATATTAGCATTATAATTCTTATAGCTTAAATTTAAACTAAGGAAAAATTAAAATGGAAAAAAACCAAAACCAAACCAAACCCTTATAGACTTTCTATCTCATTAGCCATTGCTTGACATGACTGACTTTTTCTCTATAGTGGTAGCATATTTAAAGATGACATTTCTCTTCTCTGTGCTTTGGTTACCCTGATCTCATTCTTTGGAAAATAAAAGAGTCATTTATGGGCTGTCAAACCTCCTGATGGACTGTGGGATCTTCCCCACCTCCATTAGTGCAGAGCTTCTTTTTCCTGACCTCCTGACACTAGCTAATCAATAGTCACCAAAAAAAAAAAAATTACAGCTCACTTTCCGTAAATGCATTCACAGACTGAGGGAGATCTGGCTGTTCTTAAAACCTCCATATCTGGCTGGCATTCAGAAGTATGGTTACACAAAGCCTTTAAAAAAAAAAACCAACCCAAAAAACACCCACCGTGACCTTGGGCAACTCATTCCAGTTCTTAGGGTCTCAGTTTCTTTATATGTAAAGTGAGGGGACTGGCATAAATAATTTAAATTTTAGCATTCCATAGTACAGAACTCTGACCAAAACCTTAAGGCTGCCCACAAATGATCATGAAAATAAATAAGAGCACACATCCATACGGCCCTGTAAGGGCTACAAAGTGCTTTCCTGACAATTGTCACGTGGGCAATCATCTTCATTTTACAGATGAGGATTCAGGGTCTTAAAGATTCAGTGACTAGCCCAAGGTCACCAGGCTAGTAAGTATCAGAACTGGGACCTGAGAGATGAAAATATTCTTAAAAATTCACTGAATAAAAAAGCATAGAAGGGGACACTGAACAATTTTGTGACTAACTTAGTAAGATACACACCCATACATATACACTGTACATGATGGTTCAGTTTCTTACATAATTCTTCTCTTGTTCTTTTTATCTTGAAATGTGTGTGTTTATTGAAGATTTTTAAGTTGGCAGGAAAGAAGTTCAAATGAGACTACTGATATAAAGCATTTGTAAGTCTTACAGCACTCTATAAATGGTAGCTGTTATTTTATAGTGTACTCTATGAATAAATCATTGTCCTCAAATATCCTGAAGGAACTTAGGGTGGATGTAAAAATGGATAGATAAGATTGAGGCAGAAAACCCAAGTCAGCAAGAATTGTCTTAATACCAACTAGTCTAGTGTTCTACATACTACAGTTACAGCCTCTCTGTTCAGATTAATCGTGGTTGCCTAGAAATAACCAAATTGTCTTGACTGAGTGTCACTGGTCAGTGATTATATGGATGCAATTTCCTTGCCAGTTAAATGAGAGAATCAGCCTACATGCTCTCCCAAGGTCCTTTCCAACTAGACTGTTTGTTTTGTGATTCTATGTTAACGGTCTGGTCCTGTTGCCAGACTTGTAGTGCTCCTCCACATTTACTAAGTGATCTTGGTAAACATGAGCTCAATTAATCTTCACAAGAACCCTGTAAGGTAAGTACATCAGAGGGAGCTCTGTGGATAGAGCACTGGACTGGGAGTCAAGAAGAACTCAGCCTCAGACACTTATGAATTGTGTGAACCTGGATGAATCATGTAACCTCAGTTTGCCTCAATTCCTCAACTGTAGAGTGTTTATGCCGTAGGGTTACTGTGGGAACCAAATGAGATAATATTTGCAAAGTGCCTGGCGTACAATAGGCCTTTAATAAATGCTTGCTTCCTTTTCCATTTTACAGATGTTAGGGGCAGGATTAAAATGCAGGTCTTTCCTGACTCCATATGCAGCATTTGTTCTAGGAAACCAGACCCTCACAACACAAAAGGAAACATCATTAGAAAAAGATTCCTCTTGCTGAAACCACTATGACACGGAAGCTGTAGATGGCAGGTAACATAGGTGTTAAGTAATTAAGACTAAAACAGATATAGGCATCCTACAGGGTTCCTTGTGTGTTCTGAACCTTTACTGTGGAAGGACAATGACTTCAGGATAGAGAAAAAGAATAATCTGGGGCCAGGCTTTTTCTCTCACCCAGGGGAGATTTAAATCTTTCAGAATGGGAAGGGTTAGAGATGAGGGGTGTTACCTGATGCTTTTTCCCCATTCTGCCTGGAGGATCTGAGTGCCTGGTTGGCTGGAGCTGCTAGGTTAGGCTGAGCTACAGCTCTGTTCTTAACCTTGGGCTCGCTCCCTGGGGAACAGAAATGGAAGACAATCAGGCAAGCCTTCTTTCTGTTCCTCCTCTCCACCCCCAACAGAAGCCTGGGCCATGAAACAAAAGAGCTGGCGTTTTGTAAGTCACTTTGACAAAGCAGAATTCCCTCAGAATTCCGTTGAGTTAAAGGGTGCAGCAGCATCTCAGTTTTACTGGGGAGTTATGTCATTTACCCACAGTCACACTGTCAGCCAGTGGTTACTTTTCTCTTACCCTGGAGAAACATAAACATTTTTAACATATACGTCCTTCCTATGTGTTGCTGTTGGATGTCCCTTCAGGAATGCCGTTCCCCCTTTGGGCCTCCTATTTCGCCCTTCCTTCTCTGTCTTCTTTCCCTTAAGCATGATTATCCTCCAAGGTTTTGCATATTTCTGACTTGAGCTTCACAACTTTGTGAAGAAGGTGCTATAATTATCTCCATTCTGCAGATGAGGAAGCTGAGGCTGAGAGAAGTTACAGGATCAAATGAGATCACAAGCTTCTTGTTAGCTATCATTGTTATATGATTTGTCCATGGTCACACAGGGAGTATCTGAGGCAGCATCTGAACTCAGGTTTTGGTGACTCCAAATCTACTATGCCACACCTCTCTTTCTCACTATACTTTTTCTCTTGGTGGACCTGTCGATTAGTTAAATTATCATCCGTAAGCAGACCTTCAGATATACAATATATAACCCTAATCTCTCTCCTAAACTCTAATCCAATCTACCAGGCTGCTGGACATCTCAAACTCAGTACATCCACAATGGAGCCATAAACTCACCCCTCTTTCTGTTGAGGGTGTCACCAACCTTCTTCTAGTCACCCAAGTCATCCTTATCTCATTCCTGTCCCTCATTCTCTATATCCAATAAATTGCTGAGCCTTGTACATTTTACCTCCATGACAACTCCTTCTTTTCTCTTTCCACTCACATGGCCTCCACCCTAATTCAGCCCCATATCCTGTCTCACCTATACTGTTGTAATAGCTTCCTACTTCATGATCTCCCTGATTCAAGTTTCTTCCTCCTTTATCTTCCAGAGAGCTGCCAAATCAATACAAGGCACAGGAATAACTGCATTCAGTCATACCTGCATTCAAAAAACATCAGTGGTTCCCTAATATCTGAAGGATAAAACATGAAGTCCTCAGCCTGGCATTGAAGGATTCCACAATTTGGCTTGAATCTACCTCATCTGACTCCCAGTCAAGTACTCCAAGTTCCATCAAATGGAACAACTAGTTATTCGTTCCACTTGACATTTTATTTCCTATGTCTTCACAGGGGCTGGACCCACACCCAGAAATGTACTCAGTTGTTGCCTCTGCCTTAAATATCCCTCCTTTTCTTCAAGGCTCATCTCAGTTAAAACTTTAAGTGCCTTCCTGACATCTCCATTTAGTTAGTGCTCTCTTCCTCTTCAGATTGCTTTATTATTTAATTACCTGTGCACATGGGCCATCAAGTAGGATGTAAGTTCTGTGAAGAGAGTTTAGTTTTTTTGATCTACAGTGCTTTGCCTCTCAAGCACTTATAAATGTTTATTGTATAGAATGATCATTGTCACTAGAAGGATTAGTGTCAAGAACTATGTAGCACACTTAAAAAAATGATACTGGGGCAGAGCTAGGACAAAACAGTTATATGTCCCAGGAAGGTTGCATCTACTGGACTCTGGAGACTTTCACTATAGCCTGCATAACTGAGAGCAGGATTCACTGGTATTAAAAACATGGACTCAAGTGGATCTGATATGGGTATCTTTTGTGATGAAGACAAATCGCAGGCTATCCTGTATGACTCTTGGCCATGTCCTCCCACATGGTCACCACAGGTCCATCCAGTGGGAGGACTTTGAGTTCTTCTAACCTGAAGATCTCTTGACATATCCATTCATCTTTTGCTATTCTACATTTCTTTGGCTGTATCCCTTACACAGGTGCTTCTCAAACAGGAGCACTTGGAGGACCTAACCTTCAATTTGGACCTGTGCTGGATCTTTTTAATGACAATGGTCAACATCGTGGTCAAGATATTTGGTCTACATATTTTATGCCTTGCTGGATATTAAAGACTGATGAGTTCTTGAACAAGATTATTTGTTATATTTTCCAAGCAGATTTGTATAATTTTGACCTAGGCATAGGAGACACCTCATTGGAAGAAAGCCTTTAAGGTCTTTTGTTCTTCTGAATCAAATACTTTTTTATATTCAACAAATAATAAGCACAGTAGCATTTTGTATTCTATAAACTTGTCATTCATATGTATGATGGTAAAGATGTGGACTGCCAAAGAACACTGCTGATAAAAGCCTGACTAATTTCTTTTAAAACCCTCATCAAGGAGGTTTGTGTGTGGGTAGATTATCCTTGTAAAAACTATATGTAGCTGGGCAAGTAGATATGGGGTTAGTAATGGTTGGTCTTTTTTGGGTAGTATTAAGGTCAAAGGTTTTTGCCACACTTTTTGATATCTTTTCCTCATTTAGTCTCAGATACTTTGTTGAGGGATGCCTCAACACCTTCAAAATTGTGTTGCATCTAGCATGGACCTTTCTTCTGTGTCCGGCTGCTTTTCTCATTTTTGTCCTCTGAATTATCATTCCATTTCTGGGACTGTGACAACAGGTGTCTAGATGCAGTGGCTTTACTGTTAAATGGACAGTCTACTGGGGATGAGCCTCCACCTATTTAGTGAGCCTAGCTCGTGGAAGGTAAGGTGGTCTGTTGTCAGGACAACACTCAGAGCTCTGATAATATAGCTCTCTGGTGACACAGCAGGGTCATCTTTGCAACTGGAAGATGCTCAGGAGTAGGTCTCCAGGGACTTTATGGAAGAAAATACATGCATTTAAAAAAAAGTGATATTAAAAAGTATTCTTTTCATACCCCCTTCTCTATGTGCTGCAGTTAACTGCCTATCTAGCCTGCTTTGCATCCTGACTGTGCTAGGAGAGCAAAGGGTAATTCTTTAAAGATTACCAGATTACTGAGGTTTTAATGAAAACATTTTAAGACAGAATAGGAAAACATTAACTTCAAAATTTGTATTCTTCTACCTGTAGGTATGTATGTATAGTACTAGACAACCTTAAAAATCCATGGAGTAAGATTGCTGGTTTCAGATTACTCTGATGACTTAATAAAGAGCCCAACATTAGCCAAATTTGTGAAACTGGTGAAATCTGCATCTTCGTTGTTCTCTGCTCCTCTCCCAATCCCTGCTCCATACCACACCCTGCCTTCATGCTGTCCCCGGCAGTGCTCTATCTCTTCCCTGTTACTCCTGGGTGGGGCTTCCTACCCTCCTCAAAACTCAAATAGAGAACCATGTGTTCCCCCTCCCAGCAAGGCTAGAGTTTTAAAGGACAAAACCTTAAATCTGAAGGAATGGATCTTTTATGGCAGAATTTCAGGTAGTGCAGCCATAAGTGGAAGACAGTTATTTACAAACAGGAGCCTTTCAACATCTTGATGGCCACACATAATAAAAGTCAAAAATTGTTCAGCACTCAAGGGTCCAATAAATTCTCTCAGACACTTTTTGTTTGTTGAAGATTTTAAATCACAAGCTAGATTTGATGCTTTCAAATACAGTTCTTCAAGAATATTAGATTTGTTACAAATTATCAGTACCTTCAAATGACATAAAATTTTACACTTGAAAAATTAGGTGAAATTTTTCATGTGAATTAAACGGCCCTTTCATCACTAAGTGGAATTAGAATTACACCAAGTCATGCAATAAATGGCTATTAAACTTTTAAAAATCGTCCTAATTTGCTTTGTTGAGATGTTAAGCCTGTTTTTAAGTCAAGGCATCTATGTGTTCTGGCCACACTATAATGACGTCACTTTTCCCCACTCGGGGCAGTTATAAGGATACATATTCTCTCTAAGCATCACTTGTTCAATTTTACCAATGCATCTTATTTCCTTTCTCCTTCACTCTTTGTGTGAAAACTTCCCAGCAAATCAACAGGAACTATGCTCAAAGGAAGAGGCCTTAAGTTCTAAAGGCAAATACACTGTCACCGATTTCCTATAGATTCCAACAGTAAATGACTTGGAAGGGAAGGGCTTCAGATGTGTGACTGAAACAGGGAGGAAAACCTTATTTTTGTCTTAATGTGGAATTGCCAGATTGCAGGACAAAGTACCCCTAATTAAAAACTGAGGGCAAAACAGGAGACATCTGGCAATGGCTAATCGCCACTCACTGGAGTTCTTGTGAGTAGGCCTGACTGACAGAACCACAGAAGAATTAGTACCATCAACATTTATATAGAATTTGAGAATTAATTTGATACACAGTGCAACTGAACTGCTTTAAAAAAATCACCTCAGCTTTTTAATCTCTTAAAATTCATAATAGAACATTAAAATATCTTCTAATAAAATCAGTCTTAAGTATAAGGATTCATGATCTCAATATCTTATATACTTCTAAATAAATATCTCTGACCTATAACTCTTGAAGGTATTACATGATGACATGATGCAGGTAAGTCAAACAGTATTTTTAGGTGAAAACAAACCATCAATTTAAAAATAAACAAATTTAAAAACACTCTGAACTTAAGTTGCAGAAAACCAAAGCACACACTTAATGATACAGTAATTGTACATACAGCTTTAAAATAACTGAATGCATGCTCAGCAACACTTCAATTTACAGAAAAAAAAAATCCCTTTAAAATGAATCTAATCTAAATAAATAAGCAGAAACACAAAGGGAGGTACTGAACCAGCCAGTAACACATAGAAATATAAAACTAATTTCTCCCTTCTTTTAAATGATTCTGACATGAAAATAAAGTAGAACAAGGACTATTTCCTGGAAAATTATAATTCTTAAGTTTTATTTGAAAAGTAATGTTTTGCATTAAATAATAATGTGTAATTGTGGTCTATGATATGAAAAGGATAAGTAAGGCTTCCTAAATGTTAGACAATTGAGCTTCAGAGGGGGATATTTCCATATTATTATTCATCTTTTGGGGGAAGGGAGAACTGAAGTTTACCTATTCCAGAAATGACTGAACCTTTGCTGACAAGGTGACTATTAAATGTCTATTATGCATGTTCAAATGTAAAAAAACATGATTTTTTAAAATAAATACTGAATCATTTATCTCAATGATGTAATCTCACTTGCCAAAAAAAATAAAATAAAATAAAAATTTGCTTTTCATAGGAGAGGCCTAAACTGGAACTGAGCATTCATTCATGGCATCAAGAAGTATGAAAACCATGTTAGAAGCAAGTTCTAACTAGGGGTTAGAAATGAAAGCCTGAGGAGGGGCAGGAACTCTTTGATCTAATTGGATTGGCCGGACATCAACTGGGGTTGACTGCTGCATGGAGCTATCAGAGCTCTCATGCCAGAGCCAAATTTCTGAAACTCAACTGTCTACTCCAGGCCATCTATCCTGTAGCTGCCTGGTTAAACAATGGTTAAAATGGAAGGAAAATCTGTGCCTGCACAGCAATATTCAAGATAACGACTGTTATTATTCTGGGTTGGGTATTTGCTCATAATAACTGCCTGAGAATAGAGAAAGATAAGACGAATACATACACGCAACCATTTCATATACTGGGTGTGGACTTTGAAAACACTGATTTGCTAAACCTGGATTACGCAGCTGTAGCTCCCGAGTATAATTAAAAAAGACATTAAGACTATAAGGTAATTCCTTTTCATGACACACAAGACTTATTGCATGATAGCTGGAAGCAACATCTTTGGACAAACATGTAAACTACAAGTGATCTTTAACCATTAGCACATCAAGATGGCTACAAAGGGGTGCTTATAGGAATGCTTTGTCCATTTCTACTTGCATCGACATGAAAGATACTGATGTGCTTTCTAAGACATCAAGATTTGGTCACCCTTCCATCCTCCAGTGCTCAGAGTCTCTGCTGAAGAAGAAGTCTCTGTTGCCCGTGGTATCTCACTGAAAGTGGCAGCACACAGGAGAGAAGTACTGTCCTATCTTCGGTTCTTGCTGCCAGCAACATTCAAGGCTGGAATGCTGCTAGGAAAAGGATATCCTGTGTTTAAGTTCTGTTATTCCCTGCAGTACCTTGGTATAATAAAAATCCATGTTGGCCGCAAAGTCAGTACATACAGGTGATTCCGCATCACCAAAGGTACAGTACAACGCAGTTCCTCCAATGCTAAGGAAAACAGTTGCTATGCACAGCAAGACCAGTAAAAGACAGGAGCCACCACCAACTTCATCTGTGAGAACATGAAGACAAACAAGAGGTCACATAAAAAACTTTCAACATGGTGAGGTTATCAAAGCAAAACCAAAACAGTGTATACTTAGCATCTGCCATATACTCACTGAATAGGAAAGGCTATATATTTCTAATTATCCCATTCCTCTAGGAAAAGCAGGCTTATTGACAGAAAATCAACGGAAACAGAGCTTTACAGTTGTGTAACAAATATCTCGTACTATTTCAATGTGTTGCACATTATTCAATTTCTAAGATCCCAGATGAAGAGCTGGGAGGGACTTCAGAAGTCATCATGTCCAGCACTCTCCTTTTACATATGAAGAAACTGGGGAGCAGAGAGAATCAGTTGTCTTGTCCAGGGATACACAGAAGCTAAATGACTTTGCCCAAGGACAGACGCACTGGTAAATAACATAGCTGAGATTCTAATCCAGGTTCTCTGACTCCAAATCCAAGACTCTTTTTGAGGTCAATTTGCTTTTTTAGTAACTAACTTGTGCTTAAATGGAATCTAGGCATTTTTATATAGGATTTTACTCTATAATAACAAATAATGAGTTGCCACGTTAAATTGAAATAACTTATTTATATTTTGGTTAAAGATTTGCTATATAATAAGAACATCATTTTTTAATCTAATGAAATCATTGCTCCTACAAATTTCTCTGCTGAGAAAAAAGTATTCAAGTAGAAATATGCCTTTCTTAAGTCCACATCATTATTAGGAAACTTTGGCATAACTAACAGTTATACCAAATAACAGTTTAAACTCTCAGAGGAGAAAAGGTTTGTCTCTTCTGTTTGCGGCAAAAACATGGGCTGGTGAGAATCTATAGAACACAGTGATAAAATATACAATCCCCATAATCAGCTCATCCCCAGATAGTTCTTTCATACATATTATTTCAGTTGATTCTCAAGGCAGGCAGGGCAGGAATTCCCATTCCTGTTTTACAGATGAAATGAAGTAGTCACACACATGCCAACAAGTGGTAGAAGTAGGACTGGAACCAAGCATGGGCCCAGCACAGTAGATATTTGGGCTGTTACCCTCCCTTGAAGGGAAAGATTAATAGCATATTTTTTTTTTTTTGCACAGACCAGCATAAAGGAAGATGGTCCTTTCTCCATTTTCATATTTCAGGAAAAAGAAATAGGGAGTTTAAGGCAGTACTGTCGATAAGGCAGCTTGGTATGGGGGAATAAGCAGCCCTGGTTCTGGAGTCACCGATCATTGGTGCAAATGCCCTGCTACTCACCACTGGGACTCAGTTTCCTCATCTGTAAAGCAAGAAGGGTGGACTCAAAAGGTTTCTTTCGTGTACACATCTATATCCTATAGACAAACAGTAGATGAGAGGCCCGAGGCTTGTTAAAGTGACAGAAAGTTCTTGTAATACAGTGGGGAAAACCAGAGTTAGGTGATGATTAATAATAGCTGTGTAAAAAAAAATGGCTTAGTAAAAAGTACTACACTGCTGACACCATTTCTTTAAACCCTACCCTAATTTTAGTGAGTCACTTGTTTAACTTATAGTGATTAATAAATATTTAAATAAATACATTTTAAAAGAAGCATAACTTATGAAGTTATGCTTTAACTTTAAAGCATGGGATCTGGGATATATTATTAGTTATCCATTCCTGACCTTTATGTAATTGTTTGACCTATGCAATCACATTACAAGGTACCATCCCATGCCCATGGCAGCTATGAATCACAGGAACTCTGTTTGGGAGGGAAAAATCAGTTTCTATAGGACTGGTCTTGCAAATTCCAATTTACAAAGTTACGGCCAAGGTGATGGCAATTATTAGAACTTTAAATTCCAGAATATTTTGCTCCTAAAGAATTTTATCTGTTGTAGAGCTCTCTGAGGAGGTGAGCATCATTTACATACTTTAGAAGAGGGTCAAGAACTTGGACTAAAGCTTACAATCTACAAATATTCAGAATATTAATGAAGTATGGGAATTATTAAGGCTCATAAATTAGAAAGACAAAAATTAATCTTCACTCACAAGGAAAGAAACATTTCAAATCAAATATGAGGGGAAAGAAGTTCATGGGAGTAGGTGTAATAAGAAGACTTCTTTCTGAGACAATGCTTTTCTTTTTCCTCATGGCGAACTGTGCAAAAGGAACAAATCTCTAATTATAAATACTCAAAACAAAAATGACTTAAGGAAACAATTCCTCCACTAAAGCCTTCCTTTGATGCCTCAATGTGGACGGTTTCTCGTGTGATTTTTAGCTGCACCATCCTACACATCCTACAAAGAACAGGTTCAAGTACAAACCTAGTGATAAGTTGTCCACTTTACAGTGAAAGTGGAAAGATGCCCTGTGGGAAGGCTGGCTGCCATGGAATGATTTTTTTTCAGAGTAACTTGAGAAATCATCTATAAAGGCACAAGTACGTCAGTACCAAGACTGATGAAGTCATGGTCATTTACAATCTCTTCCTGGTTGATAAGAACATGTAGGGATAAAATTAGTTGCTAGATTCACATCTTAAAAAAAAAATCCCATTACCAATCCTTATCTGCAACTCACCCTGATCCAAGGAGTCTTCTATTTCTTGGAACCTCACTCGTCGCTTTGATGATTTTTGCTGCATTTGGGCAAGCTGATTTCCTTCACTATTATTTCTTTTCTTTAATATAGACACCAGTCCTTCTGTTGGAACAACCTGTCAAAAGTTTGGAAGGGTCACATCTATATTGATGATCATATTAATAACATATCTCATTATTCATTAGGGTAGAGGTCAAAATATGAGTCTCTTTCTTACAGGATCAATTATATTTGGACATTGCTATTTTGTAATCCACAAGTAGGAACAAAAAACAACATGAAAGATACTAAGAGTGTCAAAACTCCAAGAAACATAGTCCACTTACTTACAATTAGTTATTTTCCTTAAAAAAAAGGTGCTGTAAATTGAAATGAAATGTTATATTTGGTTTTCCTATAGAAACTTAAATTAGTTTTAAATAATACACCTGACACTATAAAGCTTCTTAAATCAAATACAGATACATAGGCATATATTAACATGGGTAATTTCTAGGATTAGGTAGTGACAGTCCTGATACCCCATGCCCAAGATATGCTATAGCTGAAGTGTTATGCTCACTTCTGGGTGTCACATTTTAGAAAGCAAACTGATGAGCTGGGGGACAAATGACCAGTTATTGGAAATTCTTTCTTAAACTAAAATCTTCCTTGTATGTTCTATTCTTGATTCTCTCTCTTTTTTTTAATTTTAAAACTTGATTTATTTTTATTTTTAAAATTTAATTTAATTATTATTTTTAGTGTTCTACAATCACTACCATAAAATTAAGATTTTAACCCCCCCACACCTACCCCCGACTACTCCCCTCCCTCCCCAAGACAGCACACAATTCTGTATAGATTCTACATATTCTTTCCTATTGAGTACATTTTCACTAGTCATACTACGTAGTCGAGCTAAAATAAATGGAAGAAATCATATGACAAATCATAATGTAATACACAAACACACACACACACACACACACACACACACACACACAAACATGATCTGCTACATTCTGCAAATGAATTCCATAGCTCTTTCTCTGAGTGTGGAAGGCGTTTTGCCTTAGAAAACAACTGGGAATTTTTTTTTTAAGTTCTTGCATTATTACAAAGATCCAAGTCTACCAGAAAAAACTCTCACATACTGTGGTTGCTGCTGTGCACAAAGTTCTCCTGGTTCTGCTCCTTTCGCTCAGCATCAGATCATATAAGTCCTTCCAGGCCTCTGTGAAATCTTCTTGTTCATCATTTTTTATGGCACAATAGTACTCCATTACGTTCATATACCATAATTTATTCAGCCATTCCCCAATTGATGGGTATCCCCTTGACTTCCAGTTTTTGACAACTACAAAGAGTGCTGCTATAAATATTTTTATACATGTGGGACCCTTTCCCATTTTTATGATCTCTTTGCTGGGTCAAAGGGTATGCACATTTTTGTAGCCCTTTGGGCATAGTTCCAAATTGCTCTTCAGAAGGGTTGGATGAGCTTACAGTTCCACCAACAATGAATTAGTGTTCCAACTCTCCCACATTTATCATTTTCTTGTTCTGTCATGTTTGCCAATCTTTTAGGTGTGATGTTGTACCTCAAGAGTTGTTTTGATTTGCATCTCTCTAATCAATAGTGATTTAGAGCATTTTTTCATATGATTATAGATATCTTTAATTTCTTCCTCTGAAAATTGCCTGTTCATATCCTTTGATTATTTGTCAATTGGGGAATGACTTGTATAGTTATACATTTGAGCCAGTTCTCTATATATTCTAGAAATGAGGCCTTTATCCCTGAGCTTAGCTGTAAAAATTCTTTCCCAATTTACTACATCCCTCCGAATTTTGGTTGTGCAAAAACTTTTCAGTTTAATGTAATCAAAATTACCTATCTTGCATTTCATAATGCTTTCTATCGCTTCTTTAGAAAAAAATTCTTCCCTTCTCCATAAATCTGATAAATACACTATTCCTTGCTCCTCCAGTTTATTCATGGTTTCAATCTTTATACCTAAATCATATACCCATTTGGACTTTATTCTTGTGTACGGTGTCAGGCATGGGTCTATGCCTAGTTTCCACCACACTGTTATCCAGTTTTCCCAGTAATTTTTGTTGAACAGTGAGTTCTTATCCCAGAAACTGGGGTCTTTGGATTTGATCCTCTTTCTAAGACCAAGAAATAAAGTCTAATTAATCTTATGCTTGATAACATTTTACATGTTTCAAGACTGTTATATTCACCCCCAAATCTCTTCTTCTGGTTGAACATTTCCCAGTTCTTCTAACTCATCCTTTGGTTTTGGGTCCCTCATCATCCTAGCTGCTCTTTTCTGAAAAGATTCAGGCTTGCCAATGTCCTTCCTAAAATGTGGTGCTGAGAAATGAACAAGGTACTTTAGATGTCTGATGAAGACCCTTTCTTGTTCTGGACAAAAGTTCTATTAATGTAGCTTAACTTGCATTATTTTTGACAACACACTACTGACTCATACAGATATTCTAGTGTACTAAAAATTCGAGGTCTTTATTATATGAACTGTCTTCCTTATTCTCTTGTTGACTTTTTTTTTAAAGTACAGAACTTTAGATTTATAAATCTTAAATTTTATTTTTCTAGTCTTAACTTGTCTTCTAGTCTGTCAAATCTTTTTGAGTCCTGGTTCTGACCACCCATTGAATTAGTTATCCCCAGCTTTGTGTTATCAGCAAATTTCTAGGTGGCATCATGGATAGGGTAGTAGCCCTGGAGTTGGCAAGACCCAAGTACATAATATTTATATGTGGTTTTCTGAGGCAATACAGGCCCACAAGGATCTTCAGGTACAATGTAATGGTCCCTATTTCTATTGGAGTTTGAGACCACTGAGTAGCTGTGGCTGGAAAAATTGTTCATCTGACGGTGGTCAATTCTCTAGCACTGAACCTAACCAGATTGGCCTTTGGAGAAGAGGCATATGATCCACTGCTAGAACTGTACTGAGATTTTTTTCGGTTTAGTATATTGAGTTACCAGGGCTTGAACTCTGTTTTGAGAACTTGGTTTTTCCATCATGCCACAAAGAGGCACCGGAATAGGATTCTAGTGGAAGACAAGTCTTCTACCCCTCCACAACGAGAAAAGAAAAAGAAAAAGCTTCACATGTCAGGGTATTCTCAGTGAATCAGAGCTGGTGCTTACTGATTGCTGCTTTCCTGTTTACGTGCTCATAAAACTGTTCAGACGAATCTGTTCTAGGGATTAATCTAGCTGTGTCACTTTCAGCACATCACTTTACTCTTGGTTTTAGTTTCCTTATTTGTGAAATGAAAAGTATGAATTAGGTCATTGTTAAGGGTTCTTCAGTGAGAAGTCTTTAAGCAAAAGCTTGAATGACCATGTGCTAGTTAGGCCGTGGAGGGGATTTTTATTGGATCAGATGATCTTAGAGGTTCCTTTCAATTTTGCATTTCCAACCTGTCGGCTGCACTAGTCCAGAGTTTTTGGATTCTGTTCTGTCTTTTTTGGGAAAATATTTGGACATCTTCCAACTTACATCATCCAGAGATGACCAGCAACCATTCATAATTTTATCTGCATGTTATTTCAGTTAGCTGAACTACAATGTGCCTGTGTCTGGAGATTTGAACTCCAGAGATTTGAACAATGGAGACTAAAACAGTCTGATAATAGGAACTGAGTCATTTCTTAGGTCTGTTATCTATTAATACTGTATAATCTGCCATAATCAATGATCTTGCTTGGAGAATAAACTAGAGAGATTTAAAAACTTTTTATCATTCTTCATAAGATTCAATTCATTTTAGACTTGACCTCTCCTAACACTGTTCTTATAATCTCATACTGGGAATAAAAAAGGAGGCAAATACACAGTCCTTGCCCTCACGGATCTCACATACATACAACAGAGGAGACAATAAGTAAAAACCGTACTTGTGAGATCTCTATAGTGTAGGTGGAAAGGAAGCTGAAAGGAAAGGCATTAGCGAGAGATGGTGGGGACTGGGGGAAAAGAGATGAATCAGGAAAGGCCTCCTATAGAAAGTGGGATTTGTGCTTAGTCTTGAATGAAGTAGGGAAACCAGGCTGTGGAAGTGAGAGGGAGAGTATGCCAGAATTGGGGGATAGTTAATGACAAGGCAAAGTGAACACGTGAAAAATCAGGAGGAGTGTTGTGAGTAAGATCAGCAAGAAGGCTGTTGTTGCTAGATCACAGAGTATATGCAGGGGATTAAAGCGTAACAAAACTGTGAAGAACCAGGTAGTGAAGAGTTTTTACAAGCCAGGAGATGTGATCTTTGGTCTTGGAGGTAATAGGGAACCACTGGAATTTATTAAGTAGGAGAAAGTGGGAGAGTGATAGGACCAGGCAAATAGACTATGAAGACGAATGGGTGGAGGCCAGAGTTAAGAAGACAATTAGAAAGCTAGGAGAGTAGTCAAGGTATAAGGTGATGGAAGCTGGCAGCTGTGTGAGTGAAGAGGAAACACAGAAGACAGGTGTTACAAAGGTAGTAATAATTATTCTTGGCTACAGATTGTATATGGGGGGGGAGGGTATGAGTGGGAAATGGAAGATGACATGGAAGCTGTAGAGCAGGTGGCTGGGAGAATGATGGTGCCCTTAACAGTAATAGGGAAGCCTGGAAGAGGGGATTTTTTTTTTTCTGAAAGGTGAGTACCACTCATCTTGGATATGTTGATGTCCTATGGTCATCCATTTTGAGATGTCTAAGAGGTAAGGTGGTAATGTGACAATGAAGCTTAGGGGAGAGTAGGGTGAGATGTAGAGATCTGGGAATCATCCACATAAAAACAGTATTTGAACATAATAAATCTGAAGATATAGAAGGAGAGCAGAAAAGAACTCGGGACAGTTTAATTTTCTTCTTTGGACCCCAAGAGCCTAAGCAGAGTGCCTGGCACATAATAAGTACTTAATAAATGCTTTTATTGGGGGGTGGGGGTGGCAGAGGTAATCAGGGTTATGTGACCTGCCCAGAGGTCACACAGTAAGCATTTGACGTAAGATCTGAGTTCAGGTCTTTCTGACTCCAGAGCTGGTACTCTACATCCACTGTGCCACCAGCTGTCCATTAATAAATGCAAAATACAAATAAGCTACCTTTCTGGAATGTAAATGTAGAAAGCCACAGTTAAAAAGAACAAACAGTTAAAAGAACTGATTTAGTCATTTTTGCCATTTTACAAACCTATAACTGGAAGCAAAGAAAATACTTGATACTTATAGCTTTATAGCTTGATGACAAAATTAATATGCCTTTTGATATTACAGTTTCAAGCTAGTTATCCAATGTTTAAAATTGCTTCATAAAGTTTCAGATATAAGATTATCTGTACCTATTATCTCCTTGTGACTATCTGTGTGTAGAAAAAGAAGTCAGGAAAGAAAACACAATAGGAGAAAGAAAACAGTGTTACTTTAAAGGAGTCACTCCATAATTACTCTGGCTTTGGACTCGAAATCCGATTATAGGTGAGAGCAGATTATATTAAAAATAGAAAACAATCTTCAGCAATAACCTATTTCTTGATACCAGCAACAGTTTAACATAGGCAAATGTGTAAAAGCTAGTTGTGTTGCCTCATAGACAGGGAAGCTAACGTTAAAGTGGAGAGGCAGTGTGGAGTAGTGGATAGACACTGGGTCTTGAAGCCAGGTTCAGATGTTGTCCCTGGGCAAATTACTTAATATCTCAGTGCTTTAGGAGCTCCCTGTACCAACAGAATCTCACTTCCTATCCCTTTATCATTGGAGATGACCAACCTCCAAAGAGGTAAAGCTCTTGTGCAGAGAGTGCTTCTTACCCAATATCATTTTATCTACCTCTCTGAGCTGACTCAGCTTCTTTATCTATAAAACTAGAAACTGAACTTGGTGACAGACCTCTAAAGCTCCTTCCATTTCTAAGTCTTATGATACTAACTGGAGACTGTACATCTGAATCACAAAAAAAGGTTATGTACTGTTCTGGTCATCGAGATTATTTCTATCAAATTAACTGAAACTAAAACTAGAGAACTAGATTAAATGACCCTAGCTAGAGGTTAATTAAGAGGAATGGGCTCTAAGAACTCAGGGGGAAGAAAACCAAATAGTATGGAAATATTTTGTTGAAGAGGTCATTATAAATTGTTGCTTTCTTCAGAAGCCTTCAAACTTTGGCAGCCATGGGTGAGTAAACTCAAAGGCACAAAGCTCTGAGTTTAAGTGGGAATTTCTAGTTCTCAAACCTGTATATCTCAGTCACAAGTCCTACATGTTGACTTTATTATCATGCTAGACAGTATCATCACTAGATAACTCACTCTTCCTCTAATCAGCCATTTTTTTTGATGGACTGTATACAAAAACAGGACCATCAAGGTTATGTAATGGAAGCCTGGAACCAAAAAAGTCAATTAGGAAGACAAACACGCAATGGAAATAAGGCAGTGAGCTTATTGTCTGGGCAGAGTGGGAAATGAAGACAGAATTCTAGGTTTTGTTTAGTAAGAAAGTGCTCACTTCATTTTAATTTGAATGAATACTAAGCATGACTAGAATGATACTTATTTTTAGTAAGTATAACAACTCATACATCAATAAATGTTCTTCAAAGGGAATATGAATACATATACGTACATATAATTATATTACACTGCTGTTCAAAAAAATTCTATGGTCTTTTTTTCTGGAAACTTATTTTCACAGTTTATCATTCTCACAATTTTATCACTTTATAATGATCCAATAATCATTTAGTCCAATAATTTTGGTCTAATAATTTTTATTTCCTTTTCACTCACTACTCCTTACTTCACTGTCCCTCCTCTCTCCTTTATTCCTTGAGATAATCGCTCAAGAATTATTCCTGGAAGGTTATAGCAAAAGACCCCAAGGAGAGGTCTCTTCAGGGTGAAGGGAAAAGTGGGGAGGTAAAAAGACCAGGTCTTGGAGTGGGACAGTCTTACCATAAATACATCAGAAGCATACCAGCTAAGTTCATGTGCATGATGCTGGTCTGCAGAATGTAATTTAAATTAATAATATGGGTACAACTGGCTGAGTAAAT
This sequence comes from Potorous gilbertii, assembly GCA_028658325.1. NCBI lineage: Eukaryota > Metazoa > Chordata > Mammalia > Diprotodontia > Potoroidae > Potorous > Potorous gilbertii. Next base: position 147,770 of record JAQQSK010003183.1, read on the forward strand.
ATTAATTGCCAAAAGTTGCATTGCTTTAACTACCTATAACATTTGTCCTTCACCTGATAAATGAAATACAGAATACTAAGATGGTTTCCAATATAAGCCTGTCAATGATAACAGGCTGTGCCCATTATCTATATGTTTCTTTCAAATCCTAAGCTCCTTAAAAAAAAATTATTTATTTTTAGTTTTAAACATTGGCTTCCAAAAGATTCTGAGTTCCGAATTCTATCCCTTCCTCCATCCCCCTCATCCTCACTGAGTAAGAAAGCAATTTGATGTATGTTACACATGTGTAAGTCATGCAAAACACTTCCATAATAGTCATGTTGTGAAAGACTTAACTATATTTCCCTTCATCCTATCCTGCCCCCCGATTATTCTGTTCTCTCCTTTCAAACTATCCCTCTTCAAAAGTGCTTGCTTCTGTTTACTTTCCCCCCTTTCCCCTTACTTTACTGTAGAGTAAGATAGATTTCCACACCCAACTGAGTGTGTATGTTATTCTTTCCTTAAGTCAAATCCAATGAGAGTAAGGTTCACTCATTCCCTCTCTCCTCTCCACCTCTTCCCCTCCACTGTAAAAGCTTTTGCTTGCCTCTTTTATGTAAGGTAATTTACCCCATTCTACCTCTCTTTTTCTCTTTCTCCCACTACATTCCTCTCTCTCACCCCTTAATTTTACTTTTTAGACATCATCCCTTCATATTCAACTCACCCTATGCCCTCTGTCTATATATTTCCTACAACTACTCTAATAAGGAGAAAGGTCTCATGAGTTACAAATACCTTTCCATGTAGGAATGTAGACAGTTCAACTTTATTAAGTTCTTTATGCAAATCTTAAGGTTCTTAGAGCTAAATTACCAAATATAGTTCTCCATTTCAATTCTTTGAAAATGAGCACACAAAAGTCAATGTCTCCAAAAATCAATACAAGGTCAGAAATTTATGCCTTCCAAAAGCAAGTACTCCCAGTACTACCTTTGTTCCAAGAAATTTAGAGCAGCTCAAATTACATTAAGAGTTAAGTATAAATATACACATCTCATGTATAAGAATATTTTTTCAAACCTTCTAGAGAAAGCAAGTTCAAACAAACAGAAGTTCCTTTAGAGCAGAAAGACAGCTTAGAGAACTGGGAACAGAACTTAAGATTTTTCTACTCCTATGATAGCACTGTCTCATTTTCTAAAAAGCTAAGAGTGATGGAACTAGATAGCAAAGAATTCATGAAATCATTTGTTTTGTTTTCTAAAAACAAAAGTTTCACCTTTAAGAAAGCTTGAGTCATTGGATTATTACATATGCTTAAATTGTGTTTGCAAGTAGCATCTAATTGGTTTCTTAGTCTTCAACTTAATTTTTGGATGTATGAAAATAAGCTATACTCTAGTTTCTTCACCTCTGTCCAACCTGAAAGACCTAAAGGCTCTGGAGACCATGGTAATTAGTACCATCTTGGTAGATGGCATCACCACATGTATTATGGATGGCAGTGAATTCTTGTCATATGTCAAAGAAGGGGTAAGGAAGAGAAAAAGCCACTGTTCCTGGAGATGATCCAACATACTATGACTACTCAATATCCCTCTGGTTCCTGACAACAAACCAGAGTATAATTTACACTGCTGTTTCCTAGCTTCCTTAACTGAAGTGATGGTATACAGCTCAGAAGGACCTGGAATGCTTTGAGAGTGCAAGTACTTCTAACTCTTTTCATTTTTTCATTTCATTCTTTTTCATTTTTTCCCCTCCCTCCTCCTTTTCTTAACTTTGTCAAGGGTACTGAACCTCTTACAGATTGAAAGAAAGGGAGATAGGCAAACATGTAGAAGGAGGAAGAGGTGGCCAAAAGCGATGTGCAAAGAACATAGAGGAAGGTGGTTGGAATATGGGGCTACCTCTTGAACCCTGCCCTTTACAAGAATAACAAGGCAGAATATAATATGCCCAAGTAGGCACTTGGATAATCTTTAGCTACTCTAGAATCGAAGGCCATGGTCCCTTTAGCTCTTCCCCTAGTCCAGATAACAATATTGGCTAACTGTGAATCTGATTAGTGCATCTGAGGAAGTAAGATCCTGAAATGGAGTGCTAAGCCCTTCTTCAAGTAGTGCCCTTCTCACATTAAAAAAGAAACTCTAACAAAGCTCTTCACTGTGTTTCCATTGAGAACAAAATAATTTCTCAAGCTGCAAATTAATATAATTGTTACTGATGATGCTCTTTGAATAGCGGAGGACGAAAATAAGACCCATCTGGCCTATTGCTGCACAGCTGCATAAAAGGAGTCCTTTTAACACCAACCCTCAGATATCAAAAAGCACCTTAAACATCACTTTAAAAATTAATTTGTTGTATAAACAAATAAAGCTGTTTTCCAACTCGAATGGCACAATATAAACCAGTATAATGAGAAGAAAACTCAGAGACACTGAAGTTAAAATCATCTGCTTGAAATATAAAGGAAGAAAACACATATTGGAGGTCCTGCTTTGAAGACTCATTGAACTTTTCTGAAGCATGGCTCTGTGGGCCACATAAAAAACCATGTTTTAGTTCAAAATACAAATCAAATCAGTGATTTGTCAGTAAAAATGAATCACATACATGCACATATATAGAATAAATACAAGGTAGTTAAATACAAAGGAGGGAGGTCACTTGCAATTGGCTTTCTGTAAAAAGTAGGAGATGATGTAAAGAGAATTCTTGGTCAAACAAACTTCAGAAAAGATGGCCTCCAAGGTCTTTTGTATCTCTGAGATTCACTTGCAATGTCAGTTCCTTGAGAATAGGGGTTTTCATTCTTCATACTTGGATCCCCAGTGCCTAGCACAGTGCCTGGCACATAGCAGATGCTTAAAGCTTGTCAATTTATTGAAGGGGTCACCTAAACTCTGCTGATGTGAAGCTCACTTACGTGAGACTGACCATTCCATTTCTGAAGAGCTCTAATGTGGGGGACATTTTTCTTAAGCTCAGCTAAAGTACACCTGCCTTTAACTTTTATCCAAGTTTCTGGTTCTGCTCCCTGAGGCTAAGCATAACAAGTACAGCCCTTCTTTCAGATGTGTAAAGATGGCTACCCTGTGTAGCCTTAACCTTCTTTTCTTTAGATTATACACTAAAAAGTTCCTGCAATGAACACTCATTTTGGTATGAAAACCTATCTTACTTTCTTTACAATTCAGGAAAGTGGGAGAGAAGGGGATAAGCAGGGTAGCGGGGGATGATGGAAGGGAGGGCAGTGGGAGAAGGGAGCAATTTAAAGTCAACACTCTTGGGGAGGGATAGGAACAAAAGAGAGAATAGAAGCAATGAGGTGCAGGATAGAATGGAGGGGAATATACTTAGTCTTACACGACACGACTATTATGGAAATCATTTGCAAAACTACACAGATATGGCCTATATTGAATTGCTTGCTTCCCAAAGGGAATGGGAGGGGAGGGAGGGATGGAGAGAAGTTGGAAGTCAAAGTTTTAGGAATAGCTGTCGAGTACTGTTCTTGCTACTAGGAAATAAGAAATACTGGTAATGGGGGTATAGAAAGCTATCTGGCCCTACAGGACATAAAGGAAGATGGGGAGAAGGGAAGGGAGGGTTGTAAGAAGAGAGGGCAGATCAGTGATAGGGGATGCTTGGCGTTTTGGGATGGAGGGAGGGGAGAAATGGGGAGAAAATTTGGAACCCAAAATTTTGTGAAAATGAATATTAAAAGTTAAATAAATAAATTTTTAAAAAAAGTTCCTGCAGCAAACACTTGTATATTTTTCTAAAATCACCTATCAGAATGCTTAGCCCATAGAAGACAATTAATATATTTCTGATTGAATGATTGGGGGTAACTATTCACAGCACTCCACATGTGGTCAAACTAAGAGTTCAAATGTCTAGCTCTCAGCTCCTTGCTCTGGACATTGTGTGACTATCTCTATCAATGCAAAATACAAAACACGATTTCAACTTTTTTGGCTGCTAAGCTTGCAGTTCATTAAAACCTTTACCTCTTTTTCACATATCTGACTTTCTCACCATATTTCATCTCAAACCTTATTTTCACTTTGACATGCACATTCACTACCCTTTATTACTGTCTTTGGAGAGTAGAAAGGGTGAACTGCTGTCTAGACATACCTTCCACACCTTATAGAGTTGCTTTTTTGAACACAGGTATAAGATTTTACATTTATGTGTTAAATATCATCTTATTAGATTCAGTCTAATGTTCTAGAGTGCTAACCTTTCAAGGTCTTTTTGGATCTTGACTTTGGGAAGGGTAAGGAACATGTATTTTATTAAGTGCCTGCTTAATAATGGGCAGCTAGGTGGCACAGTAGTGCTAAGTGCTGAACCTTGAGTCATGAAAACTCAACAGATCTGGTCTTAAATATTCACTAGCTGTGACCCTGTCTGCCTCAGTTTCTCATCTGTAAAATGAGTTGGAGATGGAAATGGCAAACCACTCTAGTATTTGTGCCAGGAAAACAATAAACAGGGTCACAAAGAGTTGAATACGACTTAACATCAACAACAACTACATACTAGGCACTATACACAACACTACTAATATTATCTCATTTTGCCACTTCAAATGTTACTTTAAAAATGTTACTTTAAAAAAATTAAAGTAAACTGAGAGACAATGGTCGAAGCACGATCAATTTATTAGTTAGATTAGCAGTAACCAATGAATTTGGTCAATGGCCTTTCTCATGACCAAATACCCACGTAGAGTTTATTAGCTTTCATATAGTTTTGCAAAATACAGGAGAACAAAACAAAGGTGGGGAAAACAGTGCAATTGGTAATAGGACTGGCAGCATGGGTGGAGAAGAGTGAGGACACCATGATTGGTTACATCAAAGAAAGCGGGATAGTACCCACATAGAGCTAGTAATGGTCCCTCTCTGTCACTACAGAATGCTTGATTGATTTATGGTACCCATCTTGCATCCTGAGGCTACTGATAGTGGACTAGGGATAGCAGACTCCCTGGTTCCTAATAGGGAGACAAGACCCTCCTTAATAATACAAGGACAGACAAGGATGGAAATTATATCTTGTGGAAATGTACCATGTCAGCTTGTAGGCCTTCAAAGATAGCAGAGATGTCAGGGGATTTTCCAGGAGCTGAAGGTATGAGGGATAACAGGTTTTCTTTTAACTAATCCAGAGGGGAAACTAAACTCTTGTGACTAAGAAATGTTCATTGTTTGTGTCTACTTGCAAGGTTTGTACCAGACTCCCTAGAGTCCACCTGCATTCCTCAAGGATAACAGATTTTCTTGAGGCAAGAATAGAACAGTGATTAACAGAAATGAACTCCTAAACTTAGCTCATAGGCAAAGAGACAGAGAAATGTGGCTTGAGCAATCACACAAATGGGACAGTTACAAAGAAAAGGATCAATTACAGAACAGAATCTATAAATGATATAGAATCAATTTAATTCCTTATATCTCATGTAAAAATTGATAAATATGATACCTATTCTTTTATCCAAATCATTAATAAAAATGCTTTTTAAAGCACAAGCTTAAGGGCAGATCCTTGGGGGCATTGCACTAGAGATATCCCTCCAAACTGACAGTGACCCACTGATAAGTACTTTTGGGGTCCAGTCACTTAACCAGTTCTCAATCAACCTAATTATCATCTAGTGGGCATCTACCTTATTATCCACAAGAGACTTTATCAAATGTCTTTTGGAATTTCCCTTAAACCAAGCATAACAGACACAGCAATAGGCATGTAATAAAGTGAATTACAAGGTTTCAATAAAGTTTTCTTTCTCAAACATATTTTTTTTTGGAAATGATCTTTAATACTACAGTAACCCTATTCTATATTCTACCACAATTAGTAAATACTTAAACAACAGACCCCATTTTTATAAATCTGACATATGGCTTAGAAATGTATATCAGTTAACATAAAATTAGGAGAGTAGGCCTGATATATGAAAAATGCATTGGATATTCATGAGGAAAATTGTAAAACTTGGAAGTTCTCCATACATACACACATATGTTGTTAAAGAAGGAGCTATATACAAATTAACATCTGATAAAGTTGACATGAATGAATATAATGATTCCTGTACAGGATGAAAAGTTCATATGTAGAGGCTCCATGGCAGAGAAGATAGAATGGGAGACTGAGAATTAGGAAGACATAGGATTATAGCTTGCCTCTGACTTAATATGTGAACTGGAGTAAAATGCTCTGACCCCTCAATTCTAATTTAAAATGGGGATAAAATGACTGACTGGGAGGCAGCAAGTCATAAAAAAAAGAACATTATTGCTACAGTCAAAGGACCTGAGTTCAAATCTTTCTATTGACACTTAACATCTGAATGGCCTTGTTCAAGTCACTTAACTATGCTGGGTTTCAGTCTCATCCTTTGGAGGGGTAGGACTAGATGACTTCTAAGGTTCCTTTTGGTTCTACATCTCTTAATTCTATTCAGCAAAAATATCTGGCAAGCATGACACTGCATAATCGTAGAGACTGCCAAACTAAATCCAATACAATGCAATACAACCTGCAATCAGCAAAAAATAAGACAACAAAAGACAAAAATGAAACTGATTAAATGTTGGGAATCTCAAAAGGAAGGCTAACGAGGGTGAAATATTAATTATAAAGTCTATGATTTTTTTTCAAGAGATTGAATTACATGTTTCTTGATAAGTAAGCACCTGCTGGCTATTTTCCCCCCTAATAACGAGGTTTGCTGGCTTAAAGAATGAACACTGACATCATCCTAAATGGTAATGAAATGGTGACAGCGACAGGACATTTTATGGCTTTTTTTTATACACAATTCACGTCAACTTAAGTAGGTGGATCCATTTGTCAGCAGTTATATTAATATTGAGAAAAGCATAGACCCACTTAAGGAACATAATTTTTAAAAGGAAACAAACCCCACATTTTTGTTTCATATTAGTAAATGAAAAAAATGCCTACTTTCCCTCTAATTCACATTGGTAGGCTTGTTTGCATAATCCATGGAAAATCACACTTTCACAATCAACAGAAACAAATAGTTCTCTGACCCTATCTGTGTGTGTAATTCTGTAGTATACCAGCATGACTTGAGAAGTATTTAACTATTTTTTCCATATCTGTAAGTTCATCTGTGTAGGCAGCTCCTGGTGAGTAAACCCCTTCTACTAATGCATAAAGCTACTGTTTTTCAACTTAGAATTTAAAATTCAGATCATAAAAAATAGTACAAGCGGATCAGTGGAATAAACAAAACAGAATTCTAAGACTTCATGAGTAGTAGAAGATCAATGTAGTTGTTGTCTTTAGGGAAGGAATCAGATGGCCCATAAAGAGAACATAGCTAAAGATTCTCAAACATGCCTCTAGAGCAAGGGTTCTTAACTATTTTTGTGTCAAGGCCCCCTCTGGAAGTCCAGTGAATGAAGCCTATGTATCTCTTCTCAGAGTAATGTTTAAAAATGCATAAAATAAACAGGATCATAGAAGAAGTCAATTATATTAAAATAAAGTTACTGAAGCAATAAAAAAAGTTCACGGAACCCAAGCTAAGAACTCCTGCTCTACAGGCATAGGACAAAATCTTACCTCCTTTCCAAAGACAGGCAGCCTGGGCTGTATCGCAGTTACTGTTCTCTTTGAGTAAACTGACTCCCCTGGTTATGAGGTACATGGCCAAGTGGCTTGGCTAGAAAACATCATGATCTCTGACTGCTGTCCCAGGACATCTCTATACCAGGACAGCATGCAGAGCATGTGGAAGGAAAGGCTGACAGGTGATTCACCTCCTAGTTACTTCCAAACCATGCCAACTATGCTATAGCCATCTTCCTCATCCCTCTTCCACCAGAACCTCGGCCCTGACCCCATGGACTCTTGGTTCTGAGAGAAAGCTTTCATATTGGTTAGGGTTAGCTAGGTGATGGAGAAGATAGATTGATCATTGGGCCTGGAGTCAGGCGGATCTGAGTTCCAATGTGACATCAGACGCTTGCCTATGTTTGTCTGTAGCAGTGCCTGTAACATGCAGGGACTGTGTTCTACAAGTGTTACCTCACTCGACCCTTAGAACAACCCTGTGAAGCAGACGCTGTTATTATCGCCCCCACTGTACAGATGAGGGCACTGAGGAAGGCAGCTGTAAGTGACTTGTCCAGGCTCATGCAACTATAAGGGTCTAAGGCCTGACTTCATGTCCAGCACTCTATCCACTGAGCCACTGGCTTCATTCAATTCAATAACAAATAAGGCAATTTATAAAGGAAATTAAAAGACTATAGAACAAGTCATTTTTTTCCACAGGAAAAAAATCTGTAAGAATTTGTATTTTAGCTCAGAGACTCTTAGAATTCACAGCTATTAGACTGATGTTAATTTGGGCCAATATATAAGGTGGGGTTTCACACACAAAGGTCAACTTAAAAATTAAAATAATTGGTGTGACAAAATTTTTGGCATCATCTAAATTTCGTCTCTTCCCCAGTGTCTAAGCACAGAGCTCTAGACATAGATGATACTTAATACACTGCTTTTGTTGAATAAAATAAATTAGCATAACCTATGTTGTGTTTTTGGTCTAAAACAGTTAATGACAGAGTTCGGATTCCAATCCAATCAGTCTTTAAATTCCATTTCTTTAGACTTTTGCCTCTTCAAATTGCTCTTCTATAAAATGAGGTAGGTCTCTTTTAGCTCTAAAATTCTACATCTCTAAGTCACATTGTGAAGAGCTTACTGCTCTATACAGTAAAAGCCATCTGCATTGATATAACATATTTATACATGTTTATAAGACACCTCCTGTCATTCTCTGCCCCACCCCAGGTACTCTGCCTCACTTAGCACTATTCCTTATTCTCCACCCACGACAGCTGTACAGATAGCATGACTTCATGGACTGCTTCATAGTTTAGCTTAAATTTTATTTCTTCCTATGGATCTGTGGTTAACACTTTCCCTGGACTGGGAGAGGCAATTTAGGGAACTGCTTCAGCAAATGTGCAAAGGGTTGCACAGGGACAAAAATTAATGAGAGTAGAGAGTATCAAAATACTTTATCATTTACTCTGCTTAATTATGTCAAGAAAACCTTAAAAGAGAATTATTCCTGGAAAAATCAAGCAAAAACAGTAAATGAAGGAAACTAAGAATTAAAAAAAGCTGATGTCCTACTTTAGCAGCAATTAAGATTTTAAATGTTACTGGAATCTTGAAAAAAAAGCATTTCAAAAAAACTTTTATATGAATGTAATTATTTGTTTGCCTTTAATCTTGGCTTATACACTTGGTAAAGTAGCTTTATGATTTAATCTAGAATTCCATCAGTATCAACTGTAGATAAAACAAGCACAGAATCAATCAACAGGCAAGAATGAAACTTAACCATGACTTAGGGAAAAAAAAAGGCCCTTCTTGTGGGTTTGGCTATTATTCCACTGAACTATAGGAAACAATAAAACCACTTTTTCTAAAAGAGGGTTATTTTTTGTTCGAACTTGTTTTACTTAGGATAATTTTGATTTCTTTAAAAAAAATCTGGATTTGAATTACTTATAACATTTGTGCTACTAGAGTAGGTGGCCCATCTTTACTCTGTCAGTGAGCTCCTAGGCTTGTCCTCAAAACACTCTGTTTATTAAGATCACAATAAAAACTTATTCCTATACTCCACTGCTTTAATATTTTAAACTACTTTTTATATTCTCTATGAAGATTAAAATTTTTTAAAATTCAAATTAAAAGCAGAATATTAAATTTTGTCTTCTATATGAAAAGTAAAGACTTGAATGAAATATGACTAAAAGCTCTAGAGAATAATTCTTATATGCTTAACTTCCTTTTACTACCATATAGAAGTCATATTTATTAAGTGTTTGCAAGTAATTAGTGAATATGACATAACTGTATCCAGAGACCTGTAAGTAGATATTTCATGAATTTCAAAACATCATTAATAAAAACAATTTATGGCATATATGTGGGGCACATAGTAGGCACTTAATAGATACTTGTCAACTGATTTATGTAACTAATATTTAAGTCCTTAATAAATGAAATTAAGATTCTCTCTTATATCCAGGACAAGTGGTAAATTACCTCCTACCCTCCCCCCAAATTAACATCTTCACTGTATAAGTTAACATTCTATTTCTAACTCGGATTTTTGGTATTAAACCTTTCGGATTTACCTCTGTGATCTCTATCCTTTTTGCAAGATCATCAAGAGAAAGGCAGCTCTCATCAGAAGGCAGAGGATCCTGCAGACTGTAAGATGCTTCTTCAGGTGAAAGATCTTGAAGGGTGTCAGAGTTCTCCTGATTTTCTTCATATGGAAGATAAAGCCCAGTGTCTTTCAGGCATCCTTCTAAAAGCCTGTTCAAGTAATCTTTTGTTTCTTTACTGACTTCTTCCTCCTCCTCCTCCTCTTCTTCCCTCCATTCCTCTGGTGCTATATGTAGTTCTGGATCCTCCAGGTCAGATGTTCTCTCATCTTCACAAAGCACATTTTCTGGTGGTAATTTTCCATCACTGTCTGTAAGATCGGGTTGCTGCTGATTTAATGCATTGTTTTCAAGTTCTCTCGCAGTCACTTCAGGGGCATCCTGGGGCTGCTGTTGGAGTCCGTTTCCTTCAGCCTGTAAATTTTCATCTTCAGGATTCAGAGAAAGAGGTATATGTTCACTGCCTGATAAAATCAAGGGATCTACCATTGATATTTCAGAAATCAGCACCTTAGGTCTATCAGCAATTCCTTCTCTTTTGGCTACATCCTCAGAGACTTCTGTCTCACCCAGCAGTAAGCGGCTGTCCTCTTTATTCGAATTCTCAAAAGAATCCGAGCTAGGCCTGTTGCCCACTGTCTCTGAGAGCTGGGTGTGTGACTCCAGTGTTGATTCAGCCCTGCACTGCTGCTCCTCCATGTGGTCTTTGCTGGCACTTACGGGAGGATTGACTGCCTCCATCAGCTTATCAGTTTGATTACTGGACAGACTCCTCTCGCTGCTCTCTTCCTCTTTATGCTGGTTTTCTTTCCTTGATTCAATGCCGGCCCAAGTTTCACTCTCTAAAGATGAAAAAAAAAATTCTCAATTTGAAAAATGACTTTGTAGGGGAATAAAGATGAGAAAGAACATTTCTAAGTGGAATCTGTTGCAAGAGTGTTCGACTTAAGGTAAGAGTAAACAGGTAAGGGTAAGCAGGAGATACAGTTAGTTATTTCCTTATTTCCTAATCAAATTTCCTATTTGCAAAAAGAACTAAGTGTATTTCATTCAAAACCATTTTAAAAGGCATTAATGAAAATGATTGGTGCAGTAGAAAGAGTGCCAGGCTTGAAGCTGGGAAGACTCATCTTTCTGAGTTCAAATCTGGCTTCAGACACTTAATAGCCATGTAATCCTGAGCAAGTCAAACCCTGTTGGCCTCAGTTTCCTCACCTGTAAAATGAACTGGAGAAGGAAAGGTCAATCAAAACAGTATCTCTGCCAAGAAAACCTCACATGGAGTCATGACGAGTTGGACACAACTGAAAAACGATTGAACTGACCAGAAGTAGAGTACTTCTTAAAAAATTCCAAGACACTTTTAATACTTTTATTTAGGAACAAACAAGACTATACCTGGAAAATATTTTTCAAGTTCAAAAGGGTAATCTGTATTATTATAAAATACTAACTTGAATTATAAAAATATATTTTTTTAATAATAAAAGATAAAAATCAAAACCAGTAAGATGTCTAATGATTAGGAAACATACTCCCCGCCCCCCCCTCCCCCGGCCAAAAAAATAGAGGAAATTCATGTTGGTTCTGACCTGCTGCAATTTACTCCCTGCTCAGACTATTTTAATAGTTTCCTATATTCATTTTTTTCTGCCTGCAATCCATACTTCAAACTGCTGTCAGATTAATTTTTCTTAAGCATATATCTGATCACGTCAATACTCCGTTCAAAACTTTTCAACAGCTTCCTAACTGCCACTCAGTTTGACATCCTCACCTTGTCATTCAAAGCCCTCCACAGTCTGGCAACACTACCTACCTTCTTATATAGGATTTCCTGCCCTGTGTGCTTATAATTCAGCCAAACCAGACTACTACGCTCCTGGGTACACACCCATTCTTCTCAGCTTCCCAGATGGCTCTCTTCCTCAAACTTTTACCACCTTCATGAAGTCTCCCCCGATTCTGTTTGGTAATGATTCCTTTGGCAGATCATATTCCTCTGGAAAACTATAAACTCCACAGGGTGGGGCTAGGATTATGTTGTATCTAGACCACTATGTTTTATCCATAGTCCCTAACACAGGGAGGATAACAAGGCAGGCTGATGATTCAGAACTGGGAAAGGGCTTAGCAAGAGGCTTGACAGATGCTGAATTGAAGTGACTTAAAATATACATATTTCTTTAAGCACAATAATCTTAAATTAATTTCTTTGCAATTACATGCATGTATTCTGGAGAAAAGTTTTAACGTTATCATGGGGCAATTTAGCAAAATGCCTATTTTTTGGACAACCAAAAAACTTTTTTTTGGATGTAAAATAAGTGTAAGACACTCTAAAGAGGCAGAGTAGGAACTGGAACTTTGATGTCACTGGTAGAGGGAACTCCCAGGTGAGGAAACTCTTTTCACTACAGGTTGACATCTTTTCTGCAAGTTATAGTCTCAGAATGTTGCTTTTGGCAGGCATTGAAAAGTTAAGTAACTCACCTAAGGTTACAAAGACACTAAGTCTATTGTTTGGGTAAGAACTTAAACTGAGATCTTCCTGGATCTTAGGCCAGTTTTACGTACACTGTGCTACACAGGATTGGACTTTAGCCTCCAAAGTGCCTTTTATCTCTGGATCTAGAGGATCCTATGATCCTACTGCCTCTCAGGTCCAGGGACTTCCATTCCTCCTCCTCAAGAAGACAACTCATTTTCCTTCCACTCACCCTCCCCATACTACCCTCCAAATTGGGATATTTATGAAAAAAAAACTAGCTGCAACTATTTAAGCTTAATTACAGTAGTAAAAATCCAAGGGAAACAACAGCATCCATAAACAGAAATAAAGGCAAGGGAAATGAGAAAGAAATGATGAGGCAGAGAGAAAGGAGAGGAGGAAGAAAGACAACAGGGGAGGGAAAAGGTACTGGGACAAAGAGGAAGAGTCAGAAGGAATGAGAGGGAGTAATAGGGAGACAGAAGAGGATAAGAAGAAAAAGAAGACTGAGGGAAAAGAGGTTGTTAGGTTTGGAGGAGACACATAGTCCAATGATCTTTTTGGTTGTGGAATGCTGCCGCTTATTACCGCTTAGCTCCTGAAACGTAGGTTAATCAATTAAGAACTCTTTCTAGCTCTTTAAACTGATTCTTACATTTTTAATCCTTACAGTTTCATTCTGAATGGGATAAATCTATCTTGGTGGAAGTTATTCTCTGGACTGTGGTATCAGTATTACCCTGAAGTCCTGATAAAACCTGTCCTGGGTTAGAAGTTCCCCATTACACTATCCTCTGACAGGACATAGGGAATGGACCTGTGATTTCACTGATGAGAGAGTTGGATTAGATTTTTATGACTCCTTCTATCTCTAAATTCTATGGTTTATTAGAAGAAAACAAAGAACCATAAGATAAATTTTAAAAACTGTATGTTCTCTAATTAGGATGTAGAAAAATCATATTAGAGACTTTGAGAAGCTCAAATACGCAGGAAAAAATAAGGCTATATGGCTATGAGAAAAGGACAGAAAGGAATATGCTATCTGTTTTCTAGGTCTATCTTCATATGCATGCCTAGCCAAGAGACTTTCATGCTCATTGCTTAATAAAACAATTCAGAGCAAATGTCTGTTGATGATGACATGAATAACATAAAATATGGAGATTTTAAACATAAAGTTTCTGGCTTTATTACAGCTGAGGTTAGCAGTGACTGAATATATACTATATTTACTTACTGGGCAATATGAAGTACACTGGAAGTGTAATTCAATTTTTTTGTGGATTCCTGTAGGAACTCCTTAGAGGGAGTGTTATTATAATCAGTGACCCAGGGAACAAGGTTCATGACCAACAAGGCATAGAAATTAGCACTGTTTATATTCCTATTATATTTGTTTATTTGTAAACAATATGAAGACAATTTTTGGTATTTTTTACATGCTTAAAGTCAGTACATTTCACTAAATATAAAGAGAAATAATCATGGAACAAATGATAGGTTCTCAGTAAAATGTTATTATATTAAACCATAAAAGATGATTCTTCCTGACTCAGACCAGTGCTATCCAATAAGGCATCTAGCAGAATTGGCAGCTTTCTAAGAAGTATGTACCACTGACCCTAATGAAGTAGATCCTACGTATTAAATTCCTTGGGGAGAAAAATATATTTTATCCATATATCTGTTACATAAATCAACAGTAGAAATAAAAGGCTGTTCTGTTATCTTGGGTGACTAGGGAAAACGTGAAGTTTAGGTGCTGAGTATGTCAAATTTAAAGCAAGTTATGGCACTACCAGGATGCCTGGCAAGGCAAGGATAACTGATAAATTCCTTTATTTCCTGTGGTTAGAGGGTACAATATAATCTGGGTAAGAAAAGCAACATAGCTACAGTTTCATGACCTCAACATTCAAATAAACTTGTGACTTGTACTGTCAAATGAAGCCAAAAATAATGACAACTGATTATTGGCTGACATTTCTTCAAGTCACCATGGTTAACCACTGCTAGATGCTGTATCACAATGACATTGCTAACAGTGCTAGCAGTTGAAGGAAAAAGTTAATGACAAGGATACAAATTATTGGAAGTAAAGAATAATCTATAGTTGATTTGCGTAGTTTCCAATTAGCAATTTAACAGACTTCAGCTTATTAACTGGAACTCTGAAAGAAAAAATAGTAGTACACAGATGTGTTACTAACTTCTACTGAATCCTAAATAACAGTAACAAATCAAATTGAGTGGGAGGGATACCCGTGAAAACACAAAAGCACACTTTTTGAAAATTATTTTCAAGGCTTTTAGGGTTTTACTATTTCTAGCAGGAACGGAAAGAATTTAGGGATAAATTATCTTGGGTTTTTCCAGTCAATTTTATATGTCTTACTTGCTTATTTAATACATAGCCTTTATTATTTGGAAAAGATCACTTCCTTATACATCCTTGAATGCTTAAAAAAATAGCTCAAAATTCACTTATTTTCTGCAAAATCGAATGCAATTTTATGTGATGCCAGCATATTTAATATTTTAAATAGAGGAAACACACCAAAATTTTCAACTAATCTCTCTGTAATTGTGGTTTTTTTTAATGTGACATTAAATCTAAGCCAAAGTTTCAAGGGTTTTTAGATGCCCATTTTTCCTACAGAATGAAAATTTTTTTAAAAACTCATCCAAAAACCTCCTCTCCCATTACATAACCATGTCATGGAAATCTTTTTACAGGCTACTTCAGGGCAAACAACAAACCTATTTTCTACTGTAACCTTCCCTAGTACTTACTCCGCAAACATGAACACTCAGTAAACTTCAGGCTTTTTGGCTTCATTACTGCTTACGTGCCTGTCTCAGGACTTGAAACTGAAGGGAAACTGATTTTGATAGCAGGAACAACCAGTTAATCAAAAAATTATTATTTTTTTCCCCACTGCAAAACAGCTAATTATTCACTTATTTACCAATAAGTTCTCCTTCCAAACTATGTTTGCATCTCACAAGCAAGTCTGAATGCTTTAATCTTTCTTGGGTTCTGAATTTAGACCTGGAAGGAGTATTTGGAAATCATTTAGTTCAACCATCTCATTTTAAAGATGAGGAAACTGAGGCTTTGAGAAAGGCACTGATTTGCTGGTGGATCTGAACCCAAGTACTCTGATTCCTAATCCATTTTCTCTTTCAGTTGACCATGATACCTCACTACATACATGACGCAGTTTAGCAGAGTGAGTAAAACATTGAATTGGTCTCTCCAAGATCTTCTGAGTTCAAACTCTGTCTCTGATACTGGCAGAATGACCTTGACTAAGTCACTCAACCTCTAGGAATATTAAGAATACTTAACAAAGGGTTGTTATGACAGTCAAATAATTTATGTCAAGTGTTTTGTAAACGTTAACCTCCCCCTGCCTCCCTGCATTCACAGTCATATGTAAGCATATTTCAGTGTGTCCTGAAACTCAAAGAGCAAAACTAACTTGAAGCATATTCACTTATAGTAGCAGAAATTCTTGTTTGATTATAAGTTAATAATAAACTTATAATTTTAATATTATTTATAATTTATATTTTACATTTAATAATATAATTCTCTAAAAAAAAAAAAAGTACAAAAAAAAGCCCTTGCCTTAGTTGTAAACCATAACCATAATTGTAAAGCTGGAAAGGACCATAGAGGTTATTAAGTTCACCTTTCTCATTTTGAAGATGTGGAAACTGAGGCCCAGAGAGGTCAAGTGATTTGTCCAAGGCCAAAAAAGGTCATAAGTGTTAGAGCTGGGATTCAAACCCAAGCCCTTCAATCCAGAGCCTGTTTTACTGTATCATGATACCTCCTCTTTTATAGATGACATATTACAATCTTGCATTTATAAATATGCGACTTTAATTCAAATTTAAAATAGTTACTATTAGTTTTAATTTAAGAGCAATTTCTAATATCACATTTTATCTTTTGCAATGAGACAATTTTTCAGTATGAGTAAAACAGAAATGAATTTACTACGGCACACATTTACAAAAGTTTAAAAATAACTGTAAATTGTGATAAGTTTATATATAGTTTACTTCATAAGGTGATAACTTAAAGTTTTAGGAGCACAATTGTTTAAGTAAATGCAGTGACTGCCTATAACGTGAAGGATCCATACTTTATGTTGTGGATGGAGAGCTGAAATGCGGATATCACTGGGGAAACTAGCAGCAGCAACAGCTGGTTAGTGGTAGTGGGGGAAATGCAGTCAAATAACCACTATTCACTCATTACTTATGGAAAATACATACAAGTTGTTCAATGAAAGGAAATGCATAAAGTGGCATAAATTCAACTTCTTTGGGAAGTCCATTCAATAGTGGCAAATCATGTTTTTGAAACTTGAGGATTTTCCATGCAAATTTCCTAACTCATAATAAAAACAACTAACATTTATATAGCACTTTAAGGATGCCAAGACACTTTACATATAGTATCTCATTTAATCCTTATGCAGATCTGATCCTTTCACCTTGAGTTTGAGCACCTCTTTGGAGTACCTCTAAAGCAGTGACTCAAGAAGGAAGAACTTGGAAGGATTGGATAGAATTTACTAGCCAATGATAAAAATAATCTGAAATATATTTATACAGGTCATAATATAATTGATTGTTTTCTTTGATAAGTCTCACCTCTATAAACGAAGCAAAGGGGTGGATTTCCCTCCTCCTTTCAATACTCAACCACTTGGGTTGATAAGTTGTGTACTTGATGGGTATATCACCCTGTCCTCTATACCATAGTGGAAACAAGAAATTCTTGTTTGATTATAAGTTAATAATACAACTTATAATGTTAATATTATTTATCATTTATATAATTTATAATACTTAATAATATAATTCTCTAAAAAGAGAACAGAAAAAAAAGCCCTTGCTTTAGTTGTAAGCCATAACCATAATATACATAATATATACAGCAGTGTATAAATGTATTTGGGAAGGGGCATGAGACATCACACACTGTGATGTTCCACAGATCACACTTCTTAAAGACTGCTTTGGCTCTGGGGCCACCTCCTTTTGTCCTGCCACACATCATTGCTGGAAATAGAAAATGGACTTTGAAAAGATTAGTATGTGCCACAAAGTTAAGATTGTAGCTTCAGAATCATCCTATCTATGGAATAGCAAAGACGTTTATTTTAAATTTCACTTTTACCTTTTATTCTGTTCTCTTTATAACTTAAAACATCAACAATTATAGACCTAAAAAGTCACTTTTTTTTAAACCTTTAGTTGCCTTTTCACACAAAACAGTAAGTAAGAAGGTCTTGGATAATATTATTCTCAAAAAGTGACTAGGATGATTTGGCTACAGGAATTCACTTTCTTCTGGTATTATTTAAAACAGTGATGTCAAATATGAATAGAAATGGATCCCTTCAGGCCACATGTTGAAATAGAAAACCATAAATTAACATCTATGTTGTCCTGTATTTTTATTTATTTAACATTTCCCAATTATATTTTAATCCAGTTTGGTCTATCAGCCAGAGTTCTACACCTCTGGATCAAAGGATTTACTGGTATAAATTCATCACAGATGCAAATTGCTATTTAAATCTATATGTATTTAAAATGCCATAACCTAAATTTCTTGAAGATATCCACAGAGTACTGGTGAACTGTGTGCTAGGCAATGAAATAAAACTTTTGAGTTTTCAAATATAATTCTATAAAGGTCTTTTATAAAAATAACTTCACATGTAAGGAAATTTTTACCAAAGGCTTACACTAGTGTGAAAAATTATAACATCAAGGCATATTCATGTAAAAAGTCTTTATATGGCCATAACTATTACATTTAGCAATTAATTTTAAATATTTTAAGAATTCAGATTTTATGACCAAAAAAAGCAGAAAAGTAGAATCATAAAGAAAACCCCAAAAGATAGCTATATGCTTCTCTGAAAAGATAAAAGTACAAAACAAAGCCCTTGCCATGTGTGGTGCAGATGGAAGACTTGTAGAACACCAAGAGTAATATTATAATATGAAATCTCAATTAAATAAGAAATGCATACCTGACTTTTTGGCGGTAGCTCCTCTTTCTTCCAAATCTCCAATTATTCTTAACTGTGTAAAACATCTCTCTTCCAAGGACTTTTCTGTAGTTAAGATCTGCAAAATATTAAGATCTTTTTTGGTAACTGTCAAATTGAAGTTAAAATGCTATAATGATTCGAAAACGATCTTACTATTTTCCAAAAACACATATTACATGTGCACAACGCTACAAATATTCCTGCTGGTAGTCTGTCATGGTTATTTGCAAAACAAACCATTTCTTACCTTATGTTTTGAGAGAAGAGGCCTGTAGGGAAAATGGAGAAAAAAAGAATAAAAAACATTTCCAGCAAAAATATGTTTCCAAACAAATGTCACTGAAACTACGGCAAAAAGTGGATTCACTCTTCTGGATTCTAACATTAGCACTGAGCATTTCCAATGCTGAAACATTACCACTGGTCTACATAGCTTAAAGTGCAAAGGTATATCACATGTCCATTTCACTTGATGACCAGTTTCTGTGAAGTGTGCTTAACCTTTACTGTGGCTATAAATGTAAAAAAAAAAATTTATATAAACTATAATTCATTCTAAATTTTAAAGATATTATACATATTTTTATAGCTATAAAATATAAAGTGATCAAACATAATGAAAACATTCTGCATTTATTCTTAAAGTAAGGATAAATTACTAGGGAAGAATGTTAACAACAATAACAACAACAAAAAAACCCCAAAATGAAATTCTGCCATTTTGCAATATAGATAAACTAGTCTCTTCCCTCTTCTTCACATGTAACATCCTTCTTCTAGTCTCTATGCTTTTAATCAAATAGGCTGTCCTTCATAGCTAGAATGAAACTTTTCCTCATCTCTGGCTCTCAGAAGGCCTAACTTCATTCAAACCACAGTTCAAGAACCAACTCCTGTAGGAAGCCTTTCTTAATCTCTCTAGCGATTAGGATTCCTCTACCCGCTTTGTTCATCTTTGTCTTGTATTTATCTTGTAGATGTTATGCATGATGGGACAGTGGACAGACTGCCAGGTCTGGAGTCAGAAAGATTTATTTTCCTGAGTTCAAATCTGGCCTCAGGCACTTAATAGATGTGTGACCCCAGGTATGAAACTTAATCCTGTTTGCCTCAGTTTCTTCATCTGTAAAATGAGATGGAGAAGAAAATGGCACACTATTCCAGTATCTTTGTCAAGAACACTCAAAATAGGGTCATGAAGAATCAGACATGAGTGAAAATAACTGAATGTCATGTATCTATCTATATGTGTATATGTTGCTTCCCTTGATATAGGAATTATTTAATTTTTGTTTTTCTATTGTCTATTTGTGTATAATATTATGCTGATTGCAGTCAGCCCCTAAGCAATGCAGAGTCTCTTACAAAACATCTGTCATCATTCAAAATAAGTTTGCCTTGGCCAACCAGATAGATGAACAATGTTCAGATTTCAATCCATGTGGAGGGATAACCTGTAGAACTTGTCCATCAGTATGTATAGAATATAGAGTACAGCTAGACACCAAGTTAAGCCCAGAGCTGAACATGTGGAGAAGGAAGAGAGGGCCAGGCTGTTTTCAGGAAATTACAATGCTCCTTTACAGACCTCAAGCTTCCTATGAAACTAAAGGCCATTTTTTTTTTTGGCAACATTTTATCATGTTGCTATATGGCAGCAAGGTATGGAACACAACAGTTACAAAGAATTAAAAATGATTATTACACAGAAGGTAATCTAAAAGTACATGATGTGTACAAAATGTGTATGCATTCAACAAATAATCAATGATAATTACTATTCCTATTCTAAACAAAATAGTAAAAGACATCTACAAGGATTTGTATGACAGAAAGAGATGGGCATATGGTAAGATGAAGGAAGGCTTTGAGTATGTTGGATTGATCCCTTGTGATGAACTTGTGGAAGGGTCTGGAATAACCTCACGGAAAGGATTGGCAAGAGTGGGTTGTGATGTTCTTAATGGAGGGACTTCTGAATCCAGGAAATTAATGATTCATTTGACCATAATGCCCCTAAGCATCTGGCACAATGTTTGGCACAAAGCAGGTGTTTAAAAGATGTCTGCTGATTGAGAACATGGTGGGAAAATAGCGAGGTAGATGTCTTATTTCTTATTTAAAAAAAACCCAAAACTGGAAAAGATAAATTTTAATGAGCAGTATAATGAATTTTTATTAAGCAAATTATATCCCTAATTTTACAGAAGACTGATTTTTCATATAATAGGTATACAGTAAATGCTTGTTGGTTGAAAAGATGTACAACAAATTGTAAAGATTTAAGATCTCTATAGAAATATACATGCTTCATAATACTGATATGGTCAATTATGCTTATGAACCAGCCCTGCATTCATGTCTACATGTTTCCTGAATGAGAACCTTACCTACATAGTATTTTTCAAAATTTACCAATTAACTAAAAATTAATTAATTAAAAAAAACCAAAAACCCAAAACAGACTAACCAGTTTCAGTAATAATTGTATTGAAATGAAATAAATGTATTGAAATAATTGAAATGCTTTTGAAGGTAATGAAAAAATCTAGATATCTAGAGTCAGGAAGACCACAGTTCAAGTCCAGTGTCAGTTATTTACTAGTTGTGTGATCCTAGACCAGTCACTTAATCTGTTTGCCTCAATTTCCTCAACTGTAAAATGGGGATAATAACCTCACAGGGTTATTGTGGAATCAAAGGAGATAATATTTGTTAGTGTAATGCCTGGCACACAGTAGGTGCTATAAGCCCTAGCTATCATTATCATTCTCTGAAAATATTACTTTATTCATTCAAATAGATCTCTTAATTTAAGATACCAAGAAGGTAATTTTTTTTCCTGCTCTACCCACCTCTGAGCCCTCTTAATAGGATCCCCAAAGCACCTTCCTGATGTAGTATGCAGTATTTGAAAGTAAAGACATCAATGATAATAGAGAGATTGTTAGTTTACTCTTCCAGTAATTCTCAGTAAGAAGAGAAAAAAATATCCATCATTATTTTGGGAATAAAACTGTAACTGTGTTATGAATAGTTTTGAGTCCTCTTAGTAATTTTTAAATGAGTATTTTCTAATATTAGATGTTAGATGCTAATGAGGCTCTCCAACATTCCCACCTTGCAGTCTAACCAAAGCTTTTACACTTACTCTTGATGTGTTGTGCAAAGTTTAGCAAGTTTTTCAAATTCTTCTCCATTCAATCCCTTTTCCGAATTCCTCAGAGATGTAACTGCATGTGGTTCTGCTGTTTTCCATTTTGCTTCTAAGTAAAAAAAGGCAACAAACCATCTATTAGCCACTGTGCACTAATAAAGTGTTTTAGGATATAAAGTGAACTGGCATCAATGATAACTAGTATACAAATCCATCATATTTTTGAACAAATGAATCACTAAGAAAGTTAATAGAGATTAAACTCTAATGTCACAATAAAATAACTGTTTCCTATTTTTAAAACACTACATTCTAGATTTTAAAAAAAGATAAAACAGAATAACACTTGGTCACGTAAAATAATCAGAGAAAAGAAAGGGAAAAGAAGTGTTCTTTTCGAAGTGATTGGCTCAAAAGCAAAAATCCAAAAGTGGGAAAATGTTCTCACAATAGGTTAAGAAGTTGTAGCAAAAATGCTACTTTCTTTTTTACTTTTTGCAACACTGAATTGGCTGGGACAATATACAACCTCTGACAGAGAAAACCAAAACAAATTTTTCAACCTTTTATCTAATGAGAATTCTTCCCTCTTAATCAAACTGTACTTACCCCACTGCCCCTGAATGGAGGACAGATTTGCAAGCAACTGCTCATGATATAACCGTTCAAGCTGAATGAACTTCATTGCCTTTTCATCTGAACAGGGGATTTGAGAAAAATATAAATGCAGACCAAAAGAAATGTGTGTATATCCATTTATGTTGAACACATTTTGAGTCATGCTTTAGTTTTGTTAAAAAGGATATTTATCTAAAATGAGATGGCTTTACTATTTTAAAACTTACTCAGAACTAAAGTTTCCTGTCATAAATTTTTATGCAGACTATATGAAGGTATTTTATTAATATGAGAGAATAATGGAAATTGATGACAGATGCACAAAAATCACAGAATTTCCAAGTTGGAAGGCACCTCTCAGGTCATTTGGTCCAACTCATAACCAGAAAGGAATTCTCATCAGATGATAAGATACTCAGCAAGTGGTCATCCAGTGTCTGCATGAAGATTTCTAGAAATCCATGGCTTCATGAGACAGCCCAATTCAATTCTGGAAAGCTCTAATTTTTGGAAAGATTGTTTTTGATAAGTCAGCTAGGTGGTGCAGTGTATAGAGAGGTCTGGGCCTAGAGTGAGGAAGACCTGAGTTCAAACTCTGTTTCAGACACTTACTAGCCTTGGGATCACAGGCAAGTCACTTAGGTTGTTTGTCTCAGTTTCCTTAACAGTAAAGCAGGGATAATAACCGTAATTGCCCCACAGGGTTATTGTGAGGATCAAATCGGATATTGGTAAATTGCTTATCACAGTTCCTTGGCACATAGCAGGCACTGTATGATTGCTTATGTATTCCCCTTCCTCCAATATCAAACCTAAATTTATCTCTTTGCAGCTTCCTCTTATTGTTCCTGGTTTTATCTTCTGGGATCAAAAAAATGTGCACATCTCCAAAGCATGCCAAATTTTGAGGCAGGCTACCATCAGTCACCTAGTGATAATTCTTTAAAAACTATTCTCATGCAATGGTCAACAGAAAGAAAAGGATACAGTCTTCTTCTTGAAAATAGGCCTCTGCAATCTGTTTAAAACAAATAAACAGACATATTAGCATTTTATTGGTGAGATAGACTTCAAATGCAAGGATGGGACCTTTAACCTATTCAGAAATCAGAGAGAAAGAGACCCTCATTTAACTTCATTTTTATTAGTGAAGTTGGTAATTAGATTAAACTATCAGGATGGAGTATCCTAGATCTATTTATCCCAAGCAAACCAGTTATTCATCCCATTCACAAGTGTTTTCTCTTCCTGTCAAAGATAACTTCCCAGATTAACACAAGTTTAAGGAATTAAAGTTCCAGAAAATGTAAAGTGAATATCCAGCTACACAGTTAGACTGAAAAATTTTTATTTTAGAACAAAGATGATAAATGTGTTCCATCATATGAGATCCTAAAACTATAGCTGAATAAATTCAGTAAATATTTATTCCAAACATTCATTTTATAAATTACTGAAGATTCCATGGAACTACTTTTAAAAAGGCAAAGACTTGGATAATTGTCAGTGTTTCAGAAGTGAATTTGGATGGAGTCAGAATTTTAATGAATTACTTTAGGTTCTTCATAGAAGAAGATTTTTCATTATTTAGTGTAGTAGTTTTGATGATACAAGTCATTTCTCCAAAGCATGCCATAATGAATAACTGTTTAGTACAGTCACTCATGGAGACTTTTAATCTAGAAGCCTAGTAAGAGAGATGGCCTACATCTACATTACCTCTCCCATTATACAGATAGAGAAACTGAGATAGAGGGGTTTTTGACTTTGTTTTGAGTAAGGGAGGGCTGTGTAGGTCACCAGCCTCACTTCTCCAGTCAGGTGAATTCAGTGACCAAATATACATCAGGATGACTGAAGATGACCCAGGATAAGGCAATTTGGGTTGTCACTTGCCCAAGGTCACATAGCTAGTAAGTGTGTCGGAGGTGAGATTTGAATTCAGGTCCTCCTGACTCCTGTACTGGTGCTCTATCTGCTGCACCACCTAGCTGCCAACTATCTCATTTAACAGATGAGGAACCAAAGAGGAGAAGGTTATTCGAAGCAGAGCCAAGATTTGAAACCTGGGTCCTCAGACTACAGAGTCAGTACTCTTTCCATTGCACCATGTTACCCTTAACCAAAAACAGCAAAATGTTTGAGGCCATTCAGACTCATTTGAATGTTGTGGCTTGATATCATGTTTTCGTACTCTATGACCATTTTCCAGCTAAGTATTTCTGGTGCAAATTTTTCTCTGTGAATCCCACTAATATTGTTTGTCAGACTGAAATTGCCAAATCCTCAAAGCAAAGCAGCATACATGCCTATATTTATGTGACTTTATAGATTATCATCAAACCTGGAGCCCTTTTTCCTCCTTGCCCTGGCCCCTTGACGCCCACCCCCCTCCTACTGCAATGTCTCAGGTCTATTTGGGCAACATCAAGAGCCAAACTAGTCTCTTGCTTCTTCCAGTTTCTTCCCTCCTCAATCAATGGCACCATAGTTAGATTAATCTTTTTAATAAGGTAATAAGACTGTATCACTCCACTGATTCTATCACTCGCCTACTCAGAAACCTTAAAGAACTACCTTTCCAACTGCCTTTCCATCTCTTAGCTTGGCTGTGTGGTGGGACTGAGAGAAGAGTGAGTGTCAAGAATACTCAGTCTAAATCTTGCTGTTGACAGGTACTGTTCTATGACCACAAGGCTAGTGGCAAGTCACACAACCTCTCCTTGAGCTTCAGTTTCTTCACATGTAAATAGCCTTAAAAATACCTACTTCACTGCCATGAGGTGCAAATGAGAGAATGGATATGAAGGACTTTGCAAACTTTAAAGTGCTATGTAAATCTTGACCATTATATTTACTCAAGGCCCACCAGATCAGACTGGGAATTCTTTCCAAATTTATTGTATGCTACATTGCCTCATGATCTGTATAATTCAGTTAAGATAAAATGATTCTCTGAACACATCACACCTTTTTTGAATTAAAGCTTCAACTTTCTCCTTGATCTCTCTCTTTTTAACCCTTTACAATTCAGCTTCTGATCTTCTCAGTCCACTAAAACTGCTTTCTCCAAAGATACAAATGATTTTAGTTGCCAGATCCAAAGGCTTTTCCTCAATCCTCTGACCCCTCTGCAGCTGTTGACCTTGCTGATCATTTAGTCCTCCCTGATATTCTTTTCTCCCCGGTTTTCAGGATGCCTCCCCACCCCCCATCTCTTTTGGTTTTCCTCCTGCCTATCTGACCACTTTTTCTTTGTCTCCTTGGATGGATCCTTCTCCAGGTCATGCCCTTTCACCATAGATGTCCCTCAGGGTTCTGTCCTGGGCCCTCTTCTTGTCTCTTTTCATACCAGTTTACTTGATGATCTCATCAGTTTCCATGGATTTAATTGCCATCTTTATAACGATTCCCAATCTACCTTTCCTGTCTCATCTTTCTCTTGACCTCAAATATTGAATCTCCAATTGCCTTCCAATATCTTGACCTGGATGTCCAGCAGACAGCTTAAACTCAATAACTCCAAGGAGAAATCATTATCCTTTCTCCTAAATTCTCCCTACCCCCTACCTTCCCTATTACTTTCAAGGGCAGTACCATCCTCCCAATCCCTTGGGTTCAACACTAGGAGTCATCCTGGACTCCTCGCTATCTCTCACTCTCCATTTTGATTTTGTTGCCAAGAAAGGTGTGTTAATATCAACTTTACAATGTCTCTCAAATATGATGCCTTCTGGCCTCTGACACTGCCCTGACTCTGATGCAGGCCCTTATCACCTAATACCTGGATTACTGAAATAGCTGCTGATGTGTCTGCCTGCCTCTAATCTTTCCCCACTCCAATCCATCCTCTAACAGCTGCTAAAGCAATTTTTCTAAAATGCAGGTCCAATCATGTCAAACCTCCCCATACCACTACCCCTCCCAATAAACACCAGTGGCTTTCTATTGCCTTCAAGATAAGATACAAAATACTGTTTGCCATTCAAAGCCTTTTATGACCAAACCCCCTCTTATCTTTCACCTTTCACCAGTCTTCTTTCACCTTACCCCCCCACCCCTATACTCTTCAATTCAGTGACACTGGCCTCTTGGCTGTTCCCTAAACAAGACCCTCTCACTTTCAGCTCTAGGTACTTTCTCTGGTTGTCCCCTATGCATGGAATATTCTCTCCTCTGTATAATGACTTCCTTGAAGTCCCACTAAAATTCCACCTTCTATAGGAGGTATTTCCTAAGTCCTCTTAATTCCAGCACCTTTCCTCTTCAATTATTTCCTCTTTATTCTACATATAGCTTGCTTTGTATATATTTGTTTGCATGTTACCTCTCCCATTAGACTATAAGACTCTTGAGAGCAAGGACTATCTATTTTCTCTTTACTTAAAAAATGTTGATTGATTGATGTTCCTTCATTTGCCATGCCCATTTTTATCGGTTGAAATCACTTATTTTCCTTTTTGAGAAGTAATCTCTCCATCAATCTCAAGAATAACATATAAAAAAGCAGAGAACAGAAATAGGATATAACTCCTCATTCATATTCTATTTTGTATACTACATATATGTATATATGCTTACTACTGTATCTACTAGATTACTGCTCCTAGAGGGTAGAGTCATATCTTATTGTATATCTTCCCACTACCCTTCATGGTCCCTGCTTCTGCACAGGACCTGGCATGGTGAAACTGCTCAAGTTAAGTTTTTTTTTAAAACTAGTTCATGGAAGATTCTCTGAAAGAGTTTTTTTTTTATGATATTCATGTCCCCTAGACATTTGTGGAGACCCAGAAGTTCCCTTATCGATTCTCTCTGCATTTTTAAACTACAGTGGAATCTTATCAAATAGCCCAAATGGTCATGATGGGGATAGAAGGATGGTCCAGTGGACTAAATGTTCAGACAAAAAAACTTTCAGGAGAGGAAGCAGTTTGAAAAAAGTAATTAAGAAATACTCTTTTTCCATAATTAATTACTCCTAATACAGTTCTATATATGCAGTCCAGCAGGGTTAAGACCATAACTATTAATGTATAAATCAGACAGGGTTCTTTTCTTCATCCCCAATATGCCTGAGAAGAGTAGGTTGTTCAAGATTGTCAGTTGCAGAAAGGTGGCTGAAACCGTACTTCCTGAGGACAGCGGTTTCATGATGTTCTTTCAAAACTACTGTACGTACTCAAGGTCAGAAAATGGGTATCCATTCTGTCACAGTCAACAAAGGAATCTCATAGTACCTTGAGGATATTATCAGTTTTCCTGGGAAAGAACATTCTTTTTTTCCTGCCAAAGTATAGATCTGCTGATAGCATCAGGTATTTTTAAAGGCTTGACAAATACAGGATGGAGGATTTAATGCTCTCTCTGCATTTCTATATGATAAAGCTAAAAGCCATACTATTTTTCAGACACTATATGGTTGATGAAATACACTATTGTATGAAAGATTATGCATATTCAAGATGAGTACATTCAGAAAATCTCAAATGTGAATATTTCTTCCACGAGGGTACTCTATATCCATGTCTTCTCATTCTAGGCAATTATCACCCAAGTTTTCCTGAAAGACCTGCCCAAGGTGCTGGATAATACTGGTGAAGGATGGAAGAAGCAGATTTTGGAAGCAGCCATGGGTGATGTTTGGCAAGGCATGAGAGGAAGTGAAGATATAAAATAGTTTAACCAAGGGTCAAGTTTGGGAAGGAAGAAAAGTAAAGCCAGAAAGAATGTAAAATAAAGTACTTTCTATGGCTGTTAGGAGTTGACATTACACACATCAAAAGCAGATGTGGCAGAAATATCAAGTTTTTTCAATGTAAGGTGATAACAACTTGGATGAAATATTCATTAGGTCTGTCAGCTATAATCCCACCAAAAGCATTCATTGTGTCTAACCGTATGTTAAATTGCTGTATAAAATTAGACTTGAATTGAATTATTGATTATCCCTGTGACTTGGATCATCTATTCCCTCCCTGATTCTCTCTTCTCCAAAACCACCAGATATAGGGCTACATTCTCCACTTTCCACTAATTTAAAGTCACCTCTCACAAAATCAGTGCAGTTCTAGGACCATGAATGGGGCAAGGAATGAAAGGTAGGCAAGTAACAATACATATAAATGAATTTTGGTTCCCATTCCCACCCTTCCACTTAGCTGAGGGTTGGCAGTACATAGCAGAATGCAAATTGGAGTGTGTACCTGATGAAGGCAAAGGGGCAGAACTCTTGAATCCAATTGTTCAAATTCACCTCGGATGAGGGAGAACAGGGACTGCAAAACTTGTTTAGGCTCCATTGGTTGATAATTAGCATTGGATTCAGCAGCACCTTTCTCACCACCAGCATATGTAGAGATACTAATGATCTTTTCTTGCATTACTGTTGCAGTGTCTCCTGAAGAAAATTCTTTAAGAAATAAACAGAATACCTACATTAAGATTAAAATCCCATCATATAATATATAGTAGTTTAACATAATTATGTAACTATGAAGATTTCAAATGGTACTACAAATAAAAGTATAATCACCTATATAAAAACCGGCAAGCAAAAAGATAGGAGCTCAACTAAAAATTTTACTGACACCTTGTTAAATGCCTCTCAGTCCAAACAGAACATTCTTGCAGTATCTGTAACTAATGTTATAAAGCCTAGCCTAAAGAAGAGTAAGAGGACAGCTAGGTGGCATTAGTGGACAGAGTGCTGGGGGCCTAGAGTCAGCAAGAACTGAGTTCAAATTTGGCCTCAGACATTTAATAGCTGTCTGACCTTGGGGGAGTCACTTAACCTTGTTTGCCTCAGTTTCCTCATCTTTCAAATGAACTGGAGAAGGAAATGGCAAATTATTCCAGTCTCTTTGCCAAGACCTAACTGGGTTTGAGACTGCTGAACAAAAACAAAAAAAGAGTAATAAACATGTTAACGTTTAACAACAAAATTTGATTCCTTCAAAGAAAAAGAAATAATAATTCTTTTCTGCTGTCTTAATTTCAACACAAACAGATCTTAAAAAAAAAGTTGAACCTTCCTCTTTTAACTTTAACCTGGTAACTTCAGAACTACTTCCAGATCCCAGGGGTAATTCAAAAACAAGATTTTTAGGACATTAAAAAAATGAGGACATGAACTTTAAATTACTACACATCATGCAAAAAAGATGCATTTTAAAATTTGCCAGGAATAAATGCCTGCTAAGCAGCTACTAAAATGATGCAACATATTTGAAGTAAATAAAACTTCAATATTACTAATACTACTAACCAAATTCACCTAAAATCTCAGTATCAGTTCTAACCTTAATTTTTATTCTCAGATTGAAAATGTGTTTGGTTGTATACTTGGTCTTTCTTAAGTTTTTTCTCTGAATACATTTGTTATATATTTCTAGAAGTCAAAAAAGGCATTCAAAGCCCCATTGGAATCTGACCCTAATTGTCTAGCTCCATTTCCCACTAATCCAACACACAAAGTGCCTACTCTAGCTAAAATGATTTACTTGCCATGGCAGGAATCATCTTCATGTTTTGTTAACTTTAGGCTTTGCTCACATTTCTCGTCTGCTCTCATCTTTACATATAAAAATCATACTTATCTGTCAGAGGTCAATCAAATCTCATCTCTATGAAGTCTGACAACCATAATTGGATGTAATTTCTTCATTCTCTGAATTTCCCTAAGACTTATTTTTGTGCTGTTCATGTGATCATCATACACTTAGCCTAAAGCACAGTTACTTGAGTACATAGATTTTTTCCCCCATTTCCTCTCTTATGCTGTAAACTTCGAGAGGAGAGACATAATTTACTTTCTATCTAACTACTAGGTCCCAAGGTGGGGCTACGAAAGTGGAACAACAGTAACTCCATGGAAATTGCCCATTTCCATATCAGTCATATTTTGGTCAGTTAAGATTACAGTAGTCTTTCTATCAGGTGCCATGTGAAGAGAGTATGGAGAAACATCAGTTTTGCTCATTTTTTTCATATTTCACATTGTCCTCATGAGAGAAAGGAAAGGTATCAAGGTAGCCCCATGGAGAGATTGCTGGGCTTGAAGTCTGGGAGACCTGAGCTCAAATCTAGCTTCAGACACTAAATGTGATCCTGGGCAAGTCACTTAACTTCTGTCTACCTCAGTTTTCTCAGCTGTAAGATGCGGAATAATAACGACATCTACCTTCCAGGGTTATAGTGAGAATCAAAGGAGTATGTTAAATATATGTAAAATGCATGGCACATTTTAAAAATTGCTCTGAGCCTCTATGGTCAAAGGCTAGTCTGACTCACGTAATTCATGGAAGAAAGGTTGGGTTTAAAAAAACCTTTTTTTGGAAACAATTTAAAAATTTTAACCAAACTTTAACCAATTTTAACCACATTAAAAAAAAACTGACTCACTGAATAAATATGGAGGATCTATTGTAAATCAAAAATTCTGCTATAAGAAGGTAAAAGAAAGATAAAATGGTAAGAGGATGGAAAAGACAGGTGAGAGACCTCATGTCATTTTTAATAGGAATAACATCATTAAGACAGGCATTTATTCTAAAATTCCTTGGATATGCATAAGCAGACATATCTAAGGAATACATAAAATGTTAAAATCTGGGTAAGAAAGGAGGCAATATGGGAAAATCAAAAAACCCTGGGTTGATACCTCAGGAAAACTGGGTTTTCCATTAATGAAGTTATGTGACCTTGGATCAATCACTTAGCCTCTAGAGGCCATAGTTTTCTCAGTTGCAAAATGATGGGGTTAGAGCAGATTCTAGAAACCTTTAAAGAGATTCCTACATGAAATAAAAATAGCTTCCAAAAAGCTCCATTAAATTAATAATATATGACTTTCTATTTTTGGTTACAAGAGAGGTGACTGAGGCCTCCACAGTCAAGAACAGTATCTTGCTTTAGTGAGGACCCAGTGGAGATTAAATGACATAAATGTGTAGTGTGCAGAGTTAGTGAGGTTGCATGACTTTCTGCAGCTCTGAAGTATGAATGGAGAAGGCTGACTTTGAGGGAAACTCAAGGTCAGGATTTAGCAAGGTATAATCTCAGATATACATTAAGTCTTTGTCTATATTGATTAAATATGTTGCAATGTATAATTATTCTATAAATTATCCCACTCTATGCTACTATCATGTGAAGGATTATAAACCTGCAATAAATTCATTTCTAAAACCTAGAAGGATAATAAAGAAAACTTAATGATGTGTGGGCAACCAGGTGGTACAGTGGATAGAGTGCTGGGCCTGGAGTTAGGAAGATTCATCTTCCTAAATTCAAATCTGACCTCTGACACTTACTAGCTCTGTGACCCTGGGCAAGTCACTTAACCCCATGTGCCTCAGTTTCCTCATCTGTAAAATGAGCTGGAGAAGGAAATGACAAACCACTCCAGTATCTCGGCCAAGAAAACCCTAAATAGGGTCATGAAGAATTAGACATGATTGAAAACCAACAACAATGATGTGTGGATTATTAATAACATACAACTATTTGATGATTCAAATATTTTTCAAAGGACTTTCAGATATTATACCGGGGGGCAACATAGTTTGCTACAAAGAGTACTATATTAATCGTCAGGACAGAACAGTATTGGAATCCTGTCTTAGACACTAGCTATGTGACTGAGTAAAAGTCACTCAACTTCTGTGTTTCCTCATTTAAAATAGGGATAATTTCTACAGTGCCTGTCTCATACTGTTGTGAGAGTCGAATGAAGTAACTTTGGCAAACCAAAGTGCACTAGATACATGTCAGTTATAATTATTATACTACTCCCCCCGAGACACTTGATGTATGGTATCATTGCAATAAGTTAGAGAAAATTATAATTTCAATTTAAAAATGGGAAAATTCAAAGAGGGGTGAATATTTATCTAATATAATTAGTTAGAGACAGAGATGCAACAATCTGACATTCAGCCCAGCACTTGAATTATTAGAGCCTCTTACTTCTTACAGAACATTGTATTCTTGGGGTGGATCAAAAACTGGCTGCCCTTTCAAGTTTGTCACATTTTGGTACCATTGACTGGAATTGTTTGGTAGTATTGTCAAAGCCTTTCAAGAATATGTCAATTCTATAGTTTTTTGAAAGTTCTATAAATTATTACTCAAACTATGAAATGACAGTTAAGGTCTATTATCTGAGATACTATGAAATGTACTAAAAAAAACCCTAACATCTTTTGGCTACAAATTTAATTCTTAGATTACTTAAATGTAGGGGGCCCATTTAGCTCACTGTGATGTTATTTAAGACAAAGAACTCAAAAGGGAAAGCAATTTAAAAAAAAAGAAAGAAAGAAAAAGTAGCATTAGGCTGAAAGAAAAAAGCTCTAACAGTCAATTTACTGAAAATGCCAAAGCAACACTAGGAGGGTCCTGTGGTGGTTATCATTGACTTCATTCAAAGGGAAGTAGGTGGTTGAAAGGTTAAAGCTAATTTTTTTTGTTTCATTTAAAATGCTTACTGAAGAAAACTAACATAAATGATAATGAATCAGAAAATTTAAAAAAAATGCCTTTAGTAAGTAAAACTATTTTCAATTATTTCCCAAAGCCACAAAGAAAAGAGATACAATTATTCATGACCAAGGAGATTAAAATGTCTACAATATTATTTTCTGATATTAGTTTGATTACTGAACTTTGAAAAAATTAAAAAAATATTCAAGTAGCAGCAAACACATTTTAGTTTCTCTGTTTTTCTATGATAATTATTTGTTGTCTCACATTTCAAAGTATTTTGAAAATGTATTTTTATTTATAATAATATTATTTGATTTAATTTATTAATGTATATTTTTATGAAATTTCTTCCAGTGGTGCCAACAACCTTAACAATTCAATAGCTTAAAAGAAAAATGAAAACCTATATTTAAAAGGAGAAAAAATGAAATCTAAACATTGACATGTGAGCCTTCCCTAACTCTAAAGAAATATTCAATATAAGTCAACTTTTCTTTCATCACATAAAAATCTATGGCTGAATAACTATTTTAAAACAAGGAAAAATTACTTTTAAAGACTGTCTGTGGGGAGTGGAGCCAAGATAGTGGAGTAGAAGGATGTACCTTTAGATGTTCTCCCAGAGATCATAAAATATGTGTAAAAACTGACTTGAAACAAATTCTAGAGCAGCGTAAGTCACAAAATGACAGAGTCAAAGAGATTTACAGTCCAAGACAGCCTGGAGGGCCAACAGTAAGGTCTATCGCAGCAGGTGTGGAACGGAATGCAGCAGGTGCGGAGTGGAGCGCAGCCCAACCTTTGCTACACTGCCTCAAGGACAGGACTGTAACAGGCTTCAAGGCATCACCAGCAGCAGTTGCGGGTCTCAGATTTCTCAACTCACAAATGCCAAAGACAACTTCAAAGGTCAGAGAATAAGCTCTTTCACCTGGGTGAGAAGGGAATGCTGAAGTCTAGCCACCAGTCCCAGGCAGGGGCATTTCCATTGCTGGAGTTCTGGCCTAAAGTCCCTGGGGGAATTGAGCAGCTGATCTGAACCTCAGTCCTGAGTGGCGGCCCTGGGGGTAAGGAAGAGTGCTGGCTGGCAAGGTGGAGCTGGTGGAGGCTCTGAAGAGGGAATCCTGCTCACAGACCACAGTGCAGGCCAGGAAAAGAGGAAATTCCTCTCCCTTGATTGTGCCACCTTGGAGGAACTGAGAACTTACAGGTCCCCAGAGTATACCTGCCCCTTGACAAAGCATTCAAAAGTCAAGTAACTGGCTGGGAAAATGCCCCTCAAAGAGAAAAAAAACAAGATAGTAGAAAGTTACTTTCTTGGTGAGCAGGTATTTTCTTCCATTCTTTCAGATGAGGAGGAATAATGTATACCATGAGAGGAAGACCTAAAAGTCAAGGCTTCTGCATCCAGAATCTCCAAAATAAATATGGAATGGTCTCAGGCCATGGAAGGGCTCAAAAAGGATTTTGAAAATCAAGTAAGAGAGGTGGGGGAAAAATTGGGAAGAGAAATAAGAGCAATAGAAGAAAATTATGAAAAACAAGTCAACAGCTTGTTAAAGGAAGATCCAAAAAAATACTGAAGAAATTAACACCTTTAAAAATAGACTAACTCAAATGGCAAAAGAGGTTCAAAAAGCCAATGAGGAGAAGAATGCTTTAAAAAGCAGAATTAGCCAAATGGAAAAGGAGGTTCAAAAGCTCACTGAAGAAAATAGTTCTTTAAAAATTAGAAGGAAGCAGATGGAAGCTAATGACTATGAGAAACTGAAAAATTACAAAACAAAATCAGAAGAATCAAAAACTAGAAGATAATGTGAAATATCTCATTGGAAAAACAACTGACCTGGAAAATTGTCTCTCCAGGAGAGACAATTTAAAAATTATGGGACTACCTGAAAGCCATGATCAAAAAAAGAGCTTAGACATCATCTTTCATGAAATTTTCTAGGAAAACTGCCCTGATATTCTGGAACCAGAGGGTAAAATAAATATTGAAAATAATTCACCGATAACCTCCTGAAAGAGATCCAAAAAGAGAAACTTCTAGGAAATACTGTCATCAAATTCCAGAGTTCCCAGGTTCCCAAAGAGAAAATATTGCAAGTAGCCAGAAAAGAAACAATTTGAGTGTTGTGGAAATACAATCAGGATAACACAGGATCTGGCAGCTTCTACATTAAGGGATCACAGGGCTTGGAATATGATATTCCAGAAGTCAAAGGAACTAGGATTAAAACCAAGAATCACCTACCCAGTAAAACTAAGTATAAAACTTCAAGGGAAAAAATGTTCATTCAGTGAAATAGAGGACTTTCAAGCATTCTTGATGAAAAGACCAGAGCTGAAAAGAAAATTTGACTTTCAAACACAAGAATCAAGAGAAGCATGAAAAAATAAAAAAGAAAGAGAAATCATAAAGGACTTACTGAAGTTGAACATGGAAAGATAATATTTGTAACTCTTGAAACTTTTTGTGGCTTCTGCTGCTCTAGAATTTCTTTAGTCATTTTTTACTGGTATTTTATGGGCTATGGGGGGTAGCTTCTACAGGTCCATCTTTCTACTCTGTCATCTTGGTTCTGCCCCCTTCACTTTGCTTTATTTAATAAAGTATTATTTATATCTATGAATTTATCTCAAGTGATGACAAATTGAGTTTCCTGGGTAACAAACAAGTGATGCAGCAATCAGATGAAAAAGTTTTTTAAAAATTCTTTTGTTTTAAATCTCAACTTGGACCCCTCCCAAAATAGCATTTCCATGCACATAAAACACAAAAAAGATGGTTCTGTATAAAACCATGACTCTCCCATTTCATTCTGCCTTTAAAAAAAGTATATATTCTTACATGTTACATTTATAATTGTCCTGCTTATCTCTAGTTCCTCCTAAACCTGTTTTCTTCTGTATCATCTAAAAATATTAACAATGGCATCAGTATTGCTAGCCTCTCCCCCTCCAATTAAAATGGAGTGAAAGAAAAATACTTATCTCAAATGAAGATCGCCAAGTAAATGAATCCACACAGTCAGCTATGTTCAAAAATTAGATATCTGGTATCTATTACTTCCCTGTCACAAAGTAGGTGGCATATAGAAAGCTGCATTACAGGACCTCTGGAGACATAGTTGGTCATTTATGTCATTGATTAAGGTTCTGAAGTCTTTTACAACTGTCTTCCCTTATAATGTTGCTATCTTGATATAAACTATTCTCCTGGTTCTGCTCACTTCACTCTGTGCCAATTCATAGTATCTAGGATTCTCTGAAATTCTTTCTTTTGGTTTTTTTTTTAAAGGGAACTAATATTTCAATACATTCATATACCTCAGTTTGTTTAGCCATTCACTAGTTCCTTTTCTACTTATTAGAATGTTACCACTACATTATCATATAATGCCTTCCAATTCCAAGAATAAACTTAAATTTTACATTTCTCTGGACTTAAGTCTACATTTCAAAGTTTCTACTTTTCTTTTAATCAGAGATGCTTGAAAATCCTCTATTCCATTAAAAATCCATTTCCCCTCATAAGATTATACTCAGGTTTGCAGGGTGAGTTATTCTTGATTGTAAGCCTGTTTCTTTTGCCTTTTGGTATTCCAATATTTCCTGTGGTTTGCAGTAGAAGATGACAGTTCTTGTGTGATGTTGACTATAGTTCCTTGGTACTTTAACCTCTTCTTTCTGGATTTATGAACTGTCTTTTTCTTTAACATGGGAAGTCTAGATTTTGACATGACATTCCTGGGACTTTTGCCTTTGGGGTTCCTTTTAGGAATGGATGGATTTTTTTCTCTCAATACTTGCTCATCAGTTCTACTATATCCTGGCAGTTTTTATTTGTTATTTCTTGAAATATAGTGTGTCCATGTTTTTGGGGGGGAGTAGGTAGAGGTGAAACTTTGGTTATTTTTTTTTTCAAGTTGGGTGTTTGCTATGCAGTATATTATATTTTCAGCTATTTTATCAATCTGTTGATTTTGTTCTAATATCTCTGGCACTGATTTCTGTTTGGTCTCTTCTAGTTTTTAGGGAGTATATTTCTTAAGTAAGGATTATCACTTTCTAAGTCTCTCCTAATTCTTTCTTCAAAATTTTTTACTTTTTAAACTCTTGCTTCATTTCTTCTACTTGTTCATGTCCTTTTGAAAAAAACCTGGTTGTTGGAAGTTTTTATGGTATTATTCTCTCATTTTTAGGGGGGGAGATCTTTACATTTGCAATACTTTTTGATACTATACTGATCAGTATTATATTTACTCATTGCTACTGAACTGGGGGCTTTGTGCCAGGGATAGGTGCTACCCTCTACTGGGCTTTTGGATATAGTAGCTGGCCCTGCTTAGCATTATTGTGCTCTCCTGCACTTCTCTGTGATTTCTGCCTTCTCTGTGTTGGGCTTCCATAGATATTTGAGGTTCTGTGTGCTGGAGCTTCAGGTTATCTCTGGCATCTCCAGACAGTGTTAATGACCTCAGAGTCTGTTGGCTAGGGCTGTCCCATCCAAGTATGGAGTCTCACTTGTTGCTGCAGCTGCTCTCTGGGGGTTTCTAAGGTCCTCATTCTGGGACTTTCTGACCAACTTGATGTTTTCTCAGGGGAGTCCTCTGCTCTTATCTCCATCTCCTGGCGTCTCTGGCTTTTTCCAAGTCTTAGCTAAAGTCCTACCTTCTGCAAGAAGCCTTTCCCTGGCTTTCTTTAATCTCAGTGTTTTCCTGAGATGCTCCATAATTTATCTTGTATACATCTTGATTATAAACAGTTGTTTGCCTGTTCTCTCCCCCATTAGATTCTGAGCTCCTTAAGAAAAGGGGTTTTTACCTTTGTTTATATCCTCTGCACATATCATAGTGCATATGAGGTGCTCAATAAATGCTGCTTGATAAATAATAACGATAGAAAGCTAACATTCATTAAGCATTTAGTGCATGCCAGGAACTGAGCTAAATATTTCACAATTTCACCCTAATCTGATCTTCCTAACAACCCTAGGAAATAGGGGCTATTATCATGCCCATTTTGTAGCTGAAGAAAAATGCCACGACCAATCACAATTGCAGAGGCACAATGACAAAGCATGCTCACAAGCTCCTGACAGTGAAGTGCTGGGTTTGATGCAGAATGAAATGGCTATAGTTAAATGTGAGAATTTGTTTTGCTTGAGTAACTGGTATGAGAATTTGTTTCTTTTCTTTTTTTTTTCAACTAGGTGGAGGAATGTGGAAGGAAGATAAAATAAATGCTTAATTGAAAATACAAGTTTTTTTAAAAAAGGAAAAATCCAGCTACATCTAATAAATAAACACTGCTTTTGTAACAATTCTTTGGACCTAAGTATTGAAAACTATCATCACTGAATTCAGGGTAGATGAGATAAGAATCTGAGGAAAATGACATCCCAACTCTGAGAAAATGTTTAAAATTGAAATCAATTTTCCTCACTTCCTTCAGGAGTGAACTATCCACTTTCCTTGTTTATAATATTGCTTTATCCCATTGAGACAGAATAGCTGGCAAAGATGGTTTTCCTGGGTTATGCTCTATGGAGAAAGTAACATACTAGAAGAAAATGAATATGATACAATTTCCAGTGGAAATTCCTGTTAAGGTCAAGCCCTAAGATGTTTGCACATTCTATAAAACTGCCTTAATTAAAGATTATAGGGATGAATGCTACATTCTAATTCAAGTTTAGCCATTGACTCCTCCTTTGATTTGAAAATCTTTCTATGACACTTTTCTAGACTCTAAAATATTGATATATCAATTCATGGGATTCACTGAGCTACTACTTGTAAGTCAAGAACAACTTTAATTGAAAGATACTACTACAAAAATATGAAGTGATATTATTCTTTTAGGATACGAAGTTTTCATTGTGTTATTAAGCACTGTTCTTTTTACTGAGAATTTCTAAATCTTGAAGACTTACTGTCTCAATAAGAAACTGTGCACAGAGGTTTTGTCAAAATATTTCCTCTTCTCCATAATACAAGCCACTGGACATCATGGAAGTTGTATTTCAATAACAATCTTTTCACTCTGTAGCTTGTATTGTATCTATGCTCTGATCCTTTGTTTCTTCTGTTTCATTCTTCCAGAGTTCAAATTAGTGCCAGGAAAATAAGGAAAAGGGACATATTACTATAAAATATTTTAAAATGTTAGCTTAAGGCAGAGGATCTTTATCTTTCATTTGTCATGGATCCTAAGACAGTCTGGTGAAGGCTATGGATCTCAGGGTGATCATCCTCAACTACTCACTCTCATTCAACCACCCTATACAAAATGTCACCAAGTTTGTCATTCCTATCTTCAAGTACCCTTTCTTTGTACTCATACTGTCATTGTCCTAGTGCACTTTCTCATCATATCTCACCAAGATTATTACAAAATCCTTCTAACTGGCTGCCCCACCTCAAATTTCTTTCCAATTCATTTTCTATTCAGGTGACAAAATGATTTTCCTAAAGCTTGTATCTGATCACATCACAACCCTTTCCCAACTGAGCTACTAATAAACTAGGCTATTATTGCTTTAGAATTAAATAGGAAATCTTTTGTTTGGCATGTAAAGCTCTTCACAAGAACCTAGGTACTTTTTAGGTAGCTAGCCTTAAATTTTACTGTGCTCTGTCACTCTACACGCAAGCACATTGGTTGACTTGTTTTTCCTTGCATATGACACCCTAGATCCCATCCTTCATGCCTTTGTACTGGTTACCCCATTCTCCTTCTTTACCCTCATATTTCTTAGAATCCTTGGTTTCTTTCAAGATTTAGCT
Source organism: Potorous gilbertii (assembly GCA_028658325.1). Taxonomy (NCBI): domain Eukaryota; kingdom Metazoa; phylum Chordata; class Mammalia; order Diprotodontia; family Potoroidae; genus Potorous; species Potorous gilbertii. The sequence goes on from JAQQSK010003183.1 coordinate 187,642, forward strand.
CAAATCCTACTTCTGCTGAAGGCCTTTCCCAATCTTTGACCAACCAGTTATTACTACTGTATCTTTAAGACACATCTTGTAAGATAAAAAACTCCCTGAGGGAGGGGGCTGAGAGGGGGTTAAAACATTTTGCTTTGATCAATTAACTCCATTGTCAGCTAATCTTCTGCTACCACTTAGAGGAAAGCAAGAAGGGGATGAATGTTTGGGGAACACTTTTAGAATAGAAAGGCTGTAACTACAAACTTGGTCTACTTGCTTCATTTGCAAACAGCAGGCACTTAATAAATACTTGCTGATTGATTCACAATTTTGCTAAGTCACTCAAAATCACCTCATGTACCATATGGCTGATCTCTAATCCAGAAACTGACCTTTTCTAAGGGTTGGCCTCTTTCCCCCCTCATGTTTCCTGAACACTGGCTGGACACAATTCTGGAAGTTCAGCTACCAAATATGACAGGAACAAGACAAGGGGCTGAATAGTTAGGAGTCAGCACTACACAAGATTCTCCCCCTTTAGATCTTAAAACAAAAATAAACAAACCCCTATGGTTTCCCCTTTTAAAATTTCCCCTCACTGATTCTTTATTTTACTCGCAACATGGCACATACAAAACTCTTCTCTCCTCAATCTATACCTCTCCACTCCCTTCCTCTTAGTAGTGTATATCACTTCCTACTGTACTGAGAAAATAACAGATGTCTTACCACGAGATCTCCCTTCTCCCCAATTCTATACCTCAATTTCCCATCATTACACCCTATTCTCCCTTCCATTGTTCCAGGCTCTGAGAAAGAGGTGGGCCTCCTCCTTGATATGACCAATATGTGATCTTACATTACACCCTCAATGTGTTATCCTGAACTTATTTCCTATGGGCTCCTGTTGGAAACACAGGGTAGGCCTAGAATTAAATCCCTGCTCTGTCACTTACTTATTTATATGACTTTGGGCAAGTCACTTCTAATCTATTCTAAATTCTAATTCTCCTGATCTCAATTTTTTTCATCTACAAAATAAGGGGGTAAGATTAGATGATCTCTGAAGCTTCTTCCAGCCCTAAATTTATAATATCTGGTAGGAACCTACACATATTATTAATCAAGGTAATTACATGGAGATACTGATCAAGAGCAGTCTTCTGGGAGTTTGTCGCTTCAAACATTCTGCTTATATTTTTCTCCCTTCTCACTTCTGCTTCTTGGCTTCTTTGAATTCTCAGTTTAAAATACTCTCTGCAAGAAGTTTTTTCTGGTTAATTTTAAACATAATACCTTCCCCCTGAGATGTTCTCCAATTTATCAAATACACACACACACACACACACACACACACACACACACAGACTTATATCTTGTTTGAACATAGTTGTTTGCATATTGTCTCCCTCAGTTTAGAATGTGAACTCCTTAAGGGTTGCACCTGTTTTTGCCTTTCTTTGACTCCCCAGCACTTAACAACAGTGACTGGCACACAGCAAGCAGGTGCTAAATAAATGACTACTGACTCTAATTTTCCATTTTTCTTTATTGGAAACATGCCCCTACTTTCTGAATCTTTCAAAAAATAAAAACAAAACCCAAACAAATAAAATAACTTCACTTGATCCCCAAATTCTCTCTAGCTACTTATAATTGTCCTTTCCTTCAGTCAAATGACTAGATAAGCGGGATCTTCTCAATGTTTCTATTTCTTACTCCAACCCACTGCAATGTAGCTTCCCACATTACCACTGAACTGAAACTGTTCTCTTCAAGGTTATCAATGACTTATTAATGACTATATCCAATGGCCTTTTCTCAGGTTTCATACTTCTTGACCTTTTTGGATAATACCACCCTTTCTGGACAAACTCCTCTCCCTGAGTTTTCGTGATGTTGCTCCCACCAATAGTTGGTGATAGTCTCTTATCACCAACAGCTTGATGGCCATTTCTACCAAAAGGACTCAAAAGAATCTCAAACAGATCTCATTAGACAACACTAGTCTTTTCAGAGTTGGTCAGTAAACATTTCTTAAGCATCTACTTAAGTGCTAAATGCTGGGAATAAGTTGTTGTTGTTTGTCCTTCATATTTGAAGACATCATGGTGTTGGATCAAGGTATAAGTATCTTCAACTATGGCTGATTAGTCCAATACAAGCTAGTGCCGGGAAGATTCTACTATAGGCCAGGCACAAATAGTCCATCTCAACATTAGGGATGGAAAAGTCTGTAGATTTGCCTATTTCACATTTCCTTTGTGAGACTGAGATTCTGCTTTGTTCACAGAGCAAAGAATCTTCTTTGATGTGGCACATCATGCTGGGTGGTCCTGTGCTATCATCTCTCATGTCTTACAATCAATACTTCAGAGAGACCTTGGACTGTCCTTGTTCTGTTTCTTCTGATCTCCATGTGCAGCTTGCCTTGTGCAAGTTCTCTCTGAAATAGTCTTTTAGGCAAACACGTTTGTCATTCAGGGTATGTCCACTGGAGCGCACTATCTGCAGTAGAGTGTAAATACTTGGCAGTTCAGATAAAGAGAGGACCTCAGCATCTGACACTATATCTTGCCAGGTGATCTTTGGAATCTTTCTAAGACAATTCAAATGGCAGCAGTTCAATTTTCTAACATGTTGCTGTTAGACTGTCCAGGTTTCATAGGCTTACAAAGATGAAGTAATAAGCACAATGGCTCTGTAAACCTTCAGTTGGGTATGTAGCCTAAGTACCTTAATACCACATTTCTCCCACACTTTCCATCAGAGCCTCTCAAATGATGAATTAGCTCTGGCAATGTTTACGTCAACCTCATCATCTATGTGGACATCCGTGGAATGTGCCACAATAAGTGAACTTACCACAGCATTCAAAATGTATCTATTGCTATAACTAATGGTTCCACATATAGATGGCTTAGTGATGGTAGGTGGAGAACCTTTGTTTTCTTGGTGTTGATTGTCAGGCCAAAACTAGCACAAATAGTAGAGAATCAATCTATACTCTTGCATATCAGCCTCAGAGGCTGCATTAAGTGTACAATCAGATGTGAACAAAAATTCAAGTACCCCTCTCATCTTAATTTAGTCTTGGCTTGTAGCCTTTCAAGTTAAATAATTTACCATCAATGCACTAGCTGACCTTGACACCATTTTAGTCCTTCTTGAAGGCGTCTGACAACATTTTGGAAAACCTCATGCTAAAAAGAATGGAAGGAGCACACACATAGCTGGGCTTCACTTTACTGGTCACTGGAAAAGTGTAAGAGCATCATCCTTTAGCTAGAACCCATGCAAGCATGCCATGGTGAAATGCCATATGATACTGATGAACTTCTTCAGACAACCAAATTTCACCATGATCATCCACAAGTGCTGAGGATGGACAGTATCATCAAAGGCCTTGGTCAGGCCTGGAGATAAAAAGATATGCAGAAGATGGGCCCTGACCTCAAGGAGTTCACTATCTAGTTGGGGGAAGGCTACATGCATGCACACCTGAGCTCACTTCCCCCCCACTACACCTGAAGAGGGGATGGGGGTTAAAGTGGGTGGTTCTGCAGCTAGGATGGGAAATGATTTGAGTAAGACTTTCAGGACTGATTTCATCTTGCAGAATGAGGTGTCTTTAAGGATCATTAAGTCTAAAAAGTCCAAGAAACTACCATCCTTCTGGCCATCCAGGCTTATAACATTGGAGTCCTCTTCCTTTCTCTCTCTCTAGTCTCCCATATTTAATCAGTAGTCATCCTCTCAATTCTATCATAACAGTAATAGCAATAGCTACTATGTGCCTGGCATTGTGCTTAGCACTTTACAAGAATCATTTCACTTGATCTTCACAACCTGGGGAGGTAGGTGATGCTGGTATTTCATTTTATAGATAAGGAAAGAGGCAAAGAGAGGTTAAGTGATTTGCCCAAGGTCACACAGCTAGCTAGCAAGAGTTTGCTATACTTGAACTCGGGTCTTCCCTGACTCCAGATCCAATACTCATTAATTTCCCTGTTTCCTTCAAATCATTTCCTGCAATTGCCCAATTTGCTCCATTCACAGGGTCACCACCCTAATTCAGGGACTCATCACCTATTGTTTGAACTATTGCAATGACCTCCTAAATTGTCTCCTTGCTTCCACTACCTCCATTTTCCTCCAGTTCATCTTCTATTCGGCTATGAAATGGATATTTCTAAAAGTCCAATCTAAGTCACTCCCCTGCTTAATAAGGTTCAGTATTTCCCTACTGCCTCTAAGCCAAAATGCAGTTTACCTCTTTCATCATGGACATGCTTTTCACTCTAGCCCCAGCTTAACTTTCCTGGCCTGTTTCACCAAGTTTCTCTTCAAGCACTCCAATTTCAGACAGACTGGCCCACCCTTGCTGCTCTGAGGTGACATTCTACCTTTTATCAGTGCACCTCTGCACAGGCAATCTCTCCCTTTTCACCTTCACCTCATACAATCTCTAGCTCTCCTCAAGGCTCAAGTCAGCGGCCATCTCCTATGTGAAGCTCTTCTTGATCCCATCTCCTCCCAAGCAGTTCAAGTTCCCTAACCTGCAACTGAAATTATTTTGTATTTAATGATCTTTGCATAAATTTTTATACTCCTAGTATAAATCTTTGTATCACCAGGGCTTAGATGCCTATCTAGCATAGTACCTCTGCATACAGGAGGTACTTAATAAATATATGGTCCACTGAAGAAGGAAATGGCAAATTACTCCAGTATCTTTGTCAAGAAAACCCAAAAAGGGTCATGAAGAGTCAGACACAACCGAATGACTAAATAAGAAGGAATGAATGCTATTTCTGTCAAATACTTAGGTGCTATGGCGACAATTCCTAAGCAAATAATCAAAGGAATGGCGTTAATGCTGAGAAGACAGGATGGCAACCAGACAATATAATTAACTTGACTTTATCACATAAAATTCATTTATCAGATCCTCTAGCTTTTAGGGCAGCATTAATATCAAGCACTCATTTTAATAACACAGGGAAAGTATTATACAATGTACCTCCCTATCCCAATTTAGATCCCATTTTAAACTTCTAAGAAGATTTTCCACCATTTAATTAAATTCTTCCTTTGTTTTTTTATTCTCCTTTTTTAAAATAAAAAAATGGTGTTCCAAAAAAAGTTCCTTCTGTGTCACAATGTGACATGCTTAGAGCCTTACAAGTACACTTCCATCAGGAAAACAAATAGGGACATTGAAGAATGCCCATAAATACTAACATCAATTTTGAATATGGAATCTACAAATCCTGGACATGCTGTTATAATTAAAGCTGCCCAAAATGTGAGTTGAATTTCTCTACTGAATCTCTGGACATACATATTCACTTAGGTTAAGAAAAAAAAGGTTTAATAACTTCTAGTGATGTTATCATTAGTATGAGAACTAAAATAAAGTCAAAGAAGTGGGTCGCAGTAAAAACTGAAATTCTGAAGCTTTGAAATCTCTACACAGTTTACTGGCTGTTAGGTCCTTCCAAATTCCACTGGCTCTCTGGACAATTTGCGTCACATCCTCCAAGGAATTAACAATATGCAGTCAGTGAAATGTGATTTTTCTAGTTACATGATACCAAACTGCAAGTTTAATTTTTGGTTTAAAATGCAGATATTATTTTATGAACTCACTATGATTTGAGAATTGGTTCCAGAAGATTGATAAGTAAAGGAGTTGCCTTAGAATTTTTAAACCCTTTGAACCCTTAAACCTTTTGAAGAGCAACAAGCACTTCAATCAACAAACATTTATTAAGTGCCTATTATGTACCATGTACTATGCTAAGCACTGGATCTTAAAATTTCTTGAAAATGAGTGGTAAAAGAAATAGCAGAAATTATCAAATTCAATTTGATCACATAGAATTTTCTTTCCATTGACAGAGGCACATGGCATAGAAAAAAGAAAATGACAGAAGTAACCTCAAGCAATCTATTCACCTGTTTTTGAAGATCTAAGTTATAAGAAAAAAATCAAGATAGCCACGTCCTATTTTAAAAATATTTGAAAGAATGGAGATCCTGCATTTTCTTGTCCTCATAATATTTTCAGGTAAGTTTTCCTTATGTCCAACAGAACTTTCTCTTACTAGACTTAGGCAATTAGCTTAAGAGATAAATAATGGCTACGCCATATCATTCTCAAATATCTCTTAAATTCTGCTTAAAAAGCTTCTAAGAAGATGTTCCATCATTAAGCTAAATTCATCCTTTGTTTCTTTTCATTCCCCACAAAAAAAAATGCTTCTTTAAAAAGTATGTATTGTAGGTATATCTAAGCTTAACACAAAATCTGTTCCTGAGGAGAGTACATATTACATCAATTTTTTTTATAACTCATCATTATTTTGTGCATATTAGAGGAGTCTGTCATTTCTAACTCAAATCCTTTTCTCATTCTGAATACTCATCTTATAATTGGTGTCTCTAGCTGGATTTTCATAAGTCATAGAGAACGTTAGAACTGGCGGAAATAGTGTAGTTCAAGTCTCTTAGTTCATGGAGGCAAATTTGTTTATAGCAAGACATCTATATTATGTTCTGATTCATTCAGGTAGATAGGAGACAGTGAAGGAATTAGAGTATCTAAGACTTGAATTTAAATCCTGAGTCAAACCCTTACTACCTGTGCAATCCCTTCAAGCCTCAGTTTCCTCAGCTGTAAAATGTACATCACAGGACAACTGATGACCAAATGAGAGACTATGTATAGTATTTTCTAAAACTGAAGGTACAATATAAATAATAGGTTCTTTTATTTTCTTTAGAGCCTCAGATAGTGCCATTGTACTTAATACTTTTGGCTAAAAAAAAAATTAAATCCCACATTTTTTGCCTGACTGTGCTAGTAATACAGAATTCTAATCTTAGAGTCTTATTTAAAATACTCTTTTCTTTTTATCACACACGACTCCTTTTCTCCTCACTCTCAATATTTTAAAATTAGGAGCAAAAATCACAAATCTTCTCATTTGACTTGTCTTTGGAAAACAAATTGATAAATTTGTCTTGTTGAGAAAATGTTGCACTCTATATGTAGCTATATAATTTCATTCTCACTAGCTTATCTTCCATTTTAATTAAGTCCTGCTTACTTGAGAACAAGAGAAAAACATTTATTACATGGTAGAGTAAACTATTTTGAAGATTGTTTTGGTTTCATTAAAATAAACTAAAATAAACTGACGCTGATTTTTAAGTGGGATTAATTTTAATGGAAAAAAATTCTTTTATCACCACATCTTCCTCACCTATAAAAGTTTTAAATGACTGAAACTACTGCCTCAATTTCTGTGAATTTCTCAAGTAATCAATAGGCACAGCTACTCTCTTGGGTAAAAAGCATTTAATAACTTCCGGTTATATTATCCTAGTTATGGAAACTGGAACAAAGCCAAGTAGTGAAAACCACAATCTTGAAGCCCTGACACCTCCACAGACGCAACTAACTAGCTTTCAGTTCCTAAACCGTCATGTAATTGGGATAAAAGGGCAATACCTAAATAACCTGCCTCTAACCCCTGGCTGTGGAATAAAATAAATGTACTTATGAATATCCCTGTATACAGATCACTTTACTCCTTAGAGAATTTTGAAGAAAATCAGACTATTCCTTTTCAAATGACATTTACTCTTCTAAATGAAAGAAAAGAAATTACACTTAGCCAGAGAGTAAAAATAATAATAGCTACCTTACATCACTGAAAATCTTTACTTAATACAACCACCAGAAATAATACTTAGTGAAGAAATGAATACCAAAAAAACGATAATGATGCCTCAAATGACTTTGTAAAGGAGAGAGCAGACTTACGCCAAAATTCTGAAAACTCCCTTTTGAGTTTGATGGCATAACCCTAAACAGATCAAACTTGCCAAAACAGAGTAATACAAAAAAGCTGGCATTTGCAATAATCATCATGAATCCACTGATTCTCTCACAGTAGTTGACAAGAATAAAACCATGTAAGGATCTGTACATGGGGTGAGTACTGCCATGGTAAGAACCACAGGAAGAAAGGTGGAGATTTCAAGGAATATGACTCAGGTCAGGCCTCAAAGACTGTCAGGGGATTATTGGCTTGGGAAAACTATTGAAGATCTATGGTAAGGCAAAGGTCAAAAAAAGTGAGACACACACACACACACACACACACACACACACACACAGGACCAAATGGGAAAGAGAAAGCCTGGCTACCATTAACATGATGAACAAAAGAACATCTATGTAAAGGGAGGTAATCCAAACTCTAGTTTCTCTGTAAAAGTGGAAGTTGGCAGAATTTGAA